>OU342744.1:358423722-358737875 GCA_910589775.1 Avena eriantha
CACAATGATGCCCTAGAGTTATTGCATGTGTTCTTTTACTAAAACACATTGATCCACATGGCCACACACACTCCAATAGATTTTGTGATGAAACTTTTGCACACTGGTGCAACATGCAAAGTGGAAGCTGCGCGTTCCTATGTGTTTTTGGTCTCTATGACCATGGTTTGACACATGGAGTCCCCTAGAGTTATTGCATGTGTTCTTTTCCTAAAACCACATTGATCCACTTGTGTCGTTGATCCACATGACCATATTCCATGTGTTCTTTTCCTGAACCACCTTGATCCACATGACCACACCCATACTCCAGGCGATTCTGTGAGGCAACGTTTGCCACACTTGTGCAACATGCAATGTGGAAGCTGCTTTCCTGTTTGTTTTTGGTCTCTTTGACCATTATTTGACATGTGGAGTCCCTTGAGTAATTTCATGTTCTTTTCTTAAACCTCATTGATCCACCTGACCACACACACTCAAGTGAATTCTATGATGCAACTTCTACCACCACTAGTGCAACATGTAACGTGGAATCTGCTTTCCTAAGTTGTTTTAGTCTCTGTGACCATGGTTTGACACATGGAGTACCTAGAGTCATTACATGTGTTATTTTCCTAAACCGCATTGATCCCCTAGAGTCATTACATGTGTTCTTTTCCTAAACCACATTGATCCACTAGAGTCATGGCATGTGTTCTTTTCCTAAAGCATAGTGATCCACATGACCAAACAAACTCAAGTGGATTCTGTGATGCAACTTTTGCCACACTAGTGCAACATGCAATGTGGAAGCTGCTTTCATATGTGTTTTTGGTCCCTATAAACCATGGTTTGACACATGGAGTCCCTAGAGTTATTGCATGTGTTGTTTTCCTAAACCACATTGATCCACATGACCACATTGCATGTGTTCTTTTCCTAATCCAAATTGATCCACATGACCACACACACTCCAGTGGATTCTATGATGCAACTTCTGCCACACGGGTGCAACATGCAATGTGGAAGCTGCTTTCCTATTTGTTTTTGGTCTCTCTGACCATGGTTTAACACATGGAGTCCCTAGAGTAATTTCATGTTCTTTTCTTAAACCACATTGATCCACATAACCACACACACTCAAGTGGAGTCTGTGATGCAACTTCGACCACCACTGGTGCAACATGCAATGTGGAATCTGATTTCCTAAGTAATATTGGTCTCTATGACCATGGTTTGACACATGGAGTACCTAGAGTCAATAAATGTGTTATTTTCCTAAACCCGCATTGATCCCCTAGAGTCATTGCATGTGTTATTTTACTAAACCACATTGATCCACATGGCCACACACACTCCAATATATTCTGTGATTTAACTTTTGCCACACTGGTGCAACATGCAAAGTGGAAGCTAATTTCCTATGTGTTTTTGGTTTCTGTGACCATGGTTTCTCACTTGGAGTCCCTAGAGTCATTGCATGTGTTGTTTTCCTAAACCACATTGATCCACTAGAGTCATTACATGTGTTCTTTCCCTAATCCAAATTGATCCACATGACCACACACACTCTAGTGGATTCTGTGATGCAACTTCTGCCACACTAGTGCAACATGCAATGTGGAAGCTGCTTTCCTATTTGTTTTTGGTCTCTCTGACCATGGTTTAACACATGGAGTCCCTAGAGTAATTTCCTGTTCTTTTCTTAAACCACATTGAGCCACATAACCACACACACTCAAGTGGAGTCTGTGATGCAACTTCTACCACCACTGGTGCAACATGCAATGTGGAATCTGATTTCCTAAGTAATATTGGTCTCTATGACAATGGTTTGACACATGGAGTACCTAGAGTCATTAAATGTGTTATTTTCCTAAACCACATTGATCCCCTAGAGTCATTGCATGTGTTATTTTACTAAACCACATTGATCCACATGGCCACACACAGTCCAATATATTCTGTGATGCAACTTTTGCCACACTGGTGCAACATGCAAAGTGGAAGCTAATTTCCTATGTGTTTTTGGTCTCTGTGACCATGGTTTTACACATGGAGTCCCTAGAGTTATTGCATGTGTTCTTTTCCTAAACCACATTGATCCACTTGTGTCGTTGATCCACATGACCATATTCCATGTGTTCTTTTCCTGAACCACCTTGATCCACATGACCACACCCATACTCCAGGCGATTCTGTGAGGCAACGTTTGCCACACTTGTGCAACATGCAATGTGGAAGCTGCTTTCCTGTTTGTTTTTGGTCTCTTTGACCATTATTTGACATGTGGAGTCCCTTGAGTAATTTCATGTTCTTTTCTTAAACCAAATTGATCCACATAACCACACACACTCAAGTGGATTCTGTGATGCAACTTCTACCACCATTAGTGCAACATGCAACATGGAATCTACTTTCCTAAGTAATATTGCTGGCTATGACCTTGGTTTGACTCATGGAGTACCTAGAGTCATTAAATGTGTTATTTTACTAAACCACAATGATGCCCTAGAGTTATTGCATGTGTTCTTGTACTAAACCACATTGATCCACATGGCCACACACACTCCAATAGATTTTGTGATGAAACTTTTGCCACACTGGTGCAACATGCAAAGTGGAAGCTGCGTTCCTATGTGTTTTTGGTCTCTATGACCATGGTTTGACACATGGAGTCCCTAGAGTTATTGCATGTGTTCTTTTCCTAAACCACATTGATCCACTTGTGTCGTTGATCCACATGACCATATTCCATGTGTTCTTTTCCTGAACCACCTTGATCCACATGACCACACCCATACTCCAGGCGATTCTGTGAGGCAACGTTTGCCACACTTGTGCAACATGCAATGTGGAAGCTGCTTTCCTGTTTGTTTTTGGTCTCTTTGACCATTATTTGACATGTGGAGTCCCTTGAGTAATTTCATGTTCTTTTCTTAAACCTCATTGATCCACCTGACCACACACACTCAAGTGAATTCTATGATGCAACTTCTACCACCACTAGTGCAACATGCAACCGTGGAATCTGCTTTCCTAAGTTGTTTTAGTCTCTGTGACCATGGTTTGACACATGGAGTACCTAGAGTCATTACATGTGTTATTTTCCTAAACCGCATTGATCCCCTAGAGTCATTACATGTGTTCTTTTCCTAAACCACATTGATCCACTAGAGTCATGGCATGTGTTCTTTTCCTAAAGCATAGTGATCCACATGACCAAACAAACTCAAGTGGATTCTGTGATGCAACTTTTGCCACACTAGTGCAACATGCAATGTGGAAGCTGCTTTCGTATGTGTTTTTGGTCCCTATAACCATGGTTTGACACATGGAGTCCCTAGAGTTATTGCATGTGTTGTTTTCCTAAACCACATTGATCCACATGACCACATTGCATGTGTTCTTTTCCTAATCAAAATTGATCCACATGACCACACACACTCCAGTGGATTCTATGATGCAACTTCTGCCACACGGGTGCAACATGCAATGTGGAAGCTGCTTTCCTATTTGTTTTTGGTCTCTCTGACCATGGTTTAACACATGGAGTCCCTAGAGTAATTTCATGTTCTTTTCTTAAACCACATTGATCCACATAACCACACACACTCAAGTGGAGTCTGTGATGCAACTTCTACCACCACTGGTGCAACATGCAATGTGGAATCTGATTTCCTAAGTAATATTGGTCTCTATGACCATGGTTTGACACATGGAGTACCTAGAGTCAATAAATGTGTTATTTTCCTAAACCGCATTGATCCCCTAGAGTCATTGCATGTGTTATTTTACTAAACCACATTGATCCACATGGCCACACACACTCCAATATATTCTGTGATTTAACTTTTGCCACACTGGTGCAACATGCAAAGTGGAAGCTAATTTCCTATGTGTTTTTGGTCTCTATGACCATGGTTTTACACATGGAGTCCCTAGAGTTATTGCATGTGTTCTTTTCCTAAACCACATTGATCTACTTGTGTCATTGATCCATGTGATCACATTCCATGTGTTATTTTCCGAAACCACCTTGATCCACATGACCACACACACTCCAGTGGATTCATTGATGCAACATTTTCCACACTTGTGAAACATGCAATGTGGTAGCTGCTTTCCTATTTGTTTTTGGTCTCTCTGACCATTCTTTGACATGTGGAGTCCATAGAGTAATTTCATGTTCTTTTCTTCAACCACATTGATCCACCTGACCACACACACTCAAGTGGATTATATGATGCAACTTCTACCTCCACTGGTGCAACATGCAACATGGAATCTGCTTTCCTAAGTAGTTTTGGTCTCTGTGACCATGGTTTGACACATGGAGTACCTAGAGTCATTACATGTGTTATTTTCCTAAACCACATTGATCCCCTAGAGTCATTGCATGTGTTCTTTTACTAAACCACATTGATCCACATAGCCACACACACTCCAATAGATTCTGTGATGCAACTTTTGCCACACTGGTGCAACATGCAAAGTGGAAGCTACTTTCTTATGTGTTTTTGGTCTCTGTGACCATGGTTTCACACATGGAGTCCCTAGAGTCATTGCATGTGTTCTTTTACTAAACCACATTGATCCACTAGAGTCATTGCATGCATTCTTTTCCTAAACCACATTGATCCACATGGCCACACACACTCCAGTGGATTCTGTGATGCAACTTCTTCCACACTAGTGGATCATGTAATGTTAAAGGTGCTTTCCAAAGTGTTTTTTGTCTCTTTGACCATGGCTTGACACATGGAGTCCCTAGAGTCATTGCATGTGTTATTTTCCTAAACCACTTTGATACATTAGAGTCATTGCATGTGTACTTTTCCCAAACAACATTGATACACATGGCCACACACACTGCAGTGGATTCTGTGATGCAACTTCTGCCACACTCGTGTAACATGCAATGTTGAATCTGCTTTGCTAAGTGTTTTTGGTCTCTCTGACCATGGTTGGACACAGTCTTTAGAGTCATTGCATGTGTTCGTGTCCTAAACCTCGTTGATCCACAAGAGTCATTGCATGTTTTATTTTCCTAAAGCACATTGATCCACATGACCAAACACACTCTAGTGGATTCTGTGATGCAACTTGTGCCACATTAGTGCAACATGAGATGCGGAAGTTACTTTCCTATGTGTTTTTGGTCTCTACGACCATGGTTTGGCACATGGAGTCCCTAGAGTTATTGCATGTGTTCTTTTCCTAAACCACATTGATCCACTAGAGTCATTGATCCACATGACCACATTGCATGTGTTCATTTCCTAAACCACATTGATCCACATGACCACACACACTCCAGTGGATTCTGTGATGCCACTTCTGCCACACTGGTGCAACATGCAATGTGGAAGCTGCTTTCCTATTTGTTTTTGGTCTCTGTGACCATGGTTTGACACATGGAGTCCCTAGAGTAATTTCATGTTCTTTTCTTAAACCACATTGATCCATATGACCACACACACTCAAGTGGATTATGTGATGCAACTTCTACCACTACTAGTGCAACATGCAATGTGGAAGCTGCTTTCCTATTTGTTTTTGGTCTCTATGACCATGGCAAAGTCCCTAGAGTAATTTCATGTTCTTTTCTTAAACCACATTGATCCATATGACACACACTCAAGTGGATTATGTGATGCAACTTCTACCACCACTAGTGCAACATGCAGCGTGGAATCTGCTTTCCTAAGTAGTTTTGGTCTCTATGACCATGGTTTGACACATGGAGTACCTAGAGTCATTAATTGTGTTATTTTCCTAAACCACATAGATCCCCTAGAGTCATTGCATGTGTTGTTTTACTAAACCACATTGATCCACCTGGCCACACACACTCCAATAGATTCTGTGATGCAACTTTTGCCACAATGGTGCAACATGCAAAGTGGAAGCTGCTTTCCTATGTGTTTTTGGTTTCTGTGACCATGGTTTCTCACTTGGACTCCCTAGACACATTGCATGTGTTGTTTTACTAAACCACATTGATCCACTAGAGTCATTCCATGTGTTCTTTTCCTAAACCACATTGATCCACATGGCCCCACACACTCTAGTGGATTCTGTGATGCAACTTCTTCCACACTAGTGCAACATAAAATGTAAAAGCTGCTTTCCCAAGTGTTTTTTGTCTCTTTGACCATGGTTTGACACATGGATTCCCTAGAGTTATTGGATGTGTTCTATTCCAAAACCACATTGATCCATTAGAGTCATTGCATGTGTACTTTTCCTAAACCACATTGATACACATGGCCACACACACTACAATGGATTCTGTGATGCAACTTCTGCCACACTCATGCAACATGCAATGTGGAATCTGCTTTGCTACGTGTTTTTGGTCCCTTTGACCATTGTTTGACATAGTCCCTAGAGTCATTGCATGTGTTCTTTATCTAAACCACATTGATAAAATAGAGTCATTGCATGTGTTCTTTTCCTAAACCACATTGATCCACATGACCAAACACACTCAAGTGGATTCTGTGATGCAACTTTTGCCACAGTAGTGCAACATGCAATGTGGAAGCTGCTTTCCTCTGTGTTTTTGGTCCCTATGACCATGGTTTGACACATGGAGTCCCTAGAGATATTGCATGTGTTCTTTTCCTAGACCACATTGATCCACTAGAGTCATTGATCCACATGACCACATTGCATGTGTTCTTTTCCTAAACCACATTAATCCACATGACCACACACACTCCAGTGGATTCTATGATGGAACTTCTGCCACACGGGTGCAACATGCAATGTTGAAGCGCTTTCCTATTTGTTTTCGGTCTCTGTGACCATGGTTTGAGACATTGAGTCCCTAGAGTAATTTCATGTTCTTTTCTTAAACCAAATTGATCCACACACACTCAAGTGGATTCTGTGATGCAACTTCTACCACCATTAGTGCAACATGCAACATGGAATCTACTTTCCTAAGTAATATTGCTGGCTATGACCTTGGTTTGACTCATGGAGTACCTAGAGTCATTAAATGTGTTATTTTCCTAAACCACAATGATGCCCTAGAGTTATTGCATGTGTTCTTTTACTAAACTACATTGATCCACATGGCCACACACACTCCAATAGATTTTGTGATGAAACTTTTGCCACACTGGTGTAACATGCAAAGTGGAAGCTGCGTTCCTATGTGTTTTTGGTCTCTATGACCATGGTTTGACACATGGAGTCCCTAGAGTTATTGCATGTGTTCTTTTCCTAAACCACATTGATCCACTTCTGTCGTTGATCCACATGACCACATTCCATGTGTTCTTTTCCTGAACCACCTTGATCCACATGACCACACCCATACTCCAGGCGATTCTGTGAGGCAACGTTTGCCACACTTGTGCAACATGCAATGTGGAAGCTGCTTTCCTATTTGTTTTTGGTCTCTTTGACCATTATTTGACATGTGGAGTCCCTTGAGTAATTTCCTGTTCTTTTCTTAAACCTCATTGATCCACCTGACCACACACACTCAAGTGAATTCTATGATGCAACTTCTACCACCACTAGTGCAACATGCAACGTGGAATCTGCTTTCCTAAGTTGTTTTAGTCTCTGTGACCATGGTTTGACACATGGAGTACCTAGAGTCATTACATGTGTTATTTTCCTAAACCGCATTGATCCCCTAGAGTCATTACGTGTGTTATTTTCCTAAACCACATTGATCCACTAGAGTCATGGCATGTGTTCTTTTCCTAAAGCATAGTGATCCACATGACCAAACAAACTCAAGTGGATTCTGTGATGCAACTTTTGCCACACTAGTGCAACATGCAATGTGGAAGCTGCTTTCGTATGTGTTTTTGGTCCCTATAACCATGGTTTGACACATGGAGTCCCTAGAGTTATGGCATGTGTTGTTTTCCTAAACCACATTGATCCACTAGAGTCATTGATCCACATGACCACATTGCATGTGTTCTTTTCCTAATCCAAATTGATCCACATGACCACACACACTCTAGTGGATTCTATGATGCAACTTCTGCCACACGGGTGCAACATGCAGTTTGGAAGTTGCTTTTCTATTTGTTTTTGGTCTCTGTGACCATGGTTTGACACATGGAGTCCCTAGAGTAATTTCATGTTCTTTTCTTAAACCACATTGATCCAAATAACCACACACACTTAAGTGGATTCTATGATGCAACTTCTACCACCAATGGTGCAACATGCAACATGGAATCTGCTTTCCTAAGTAATATTGGTGTCTATGACCATGGTTTGACACATCGAGTACCTAGAGTCATTAAATGTGTTATTTTCCTACCACAATGATCCCCTAGAGTTATTGCATGTTTTCTTTTACTAAACCACATTGATCCACATGGCCACACACACTCCAATAGATTTTGTGATGAAACTTTTGCCACACTGGTGCAACATGCAAAGTGCAAGATGCTTTCCTATGTGTTTTTGGTCTTTATGACCATGGTTTGACAAATTGAGTCCCTAGAGTTATTGCATGTGTTCTTTTCCTAAACCACATTGATCCACTTGTGTCATTGATCCACGTGATCACATTCCATGTGATATTTTCCTAAACCACCTTGATCCACATGACCACACGCACTCTAGTGGATTCTGTGATGCAGCGTTTGCCACACTTGTGCAACATGCAATGTGGAAGCTGCTTTCCTATTTGTTTTTGGTCTCTTTGACCATTATTTGACATGTGGAGTCCCTTGAGTAATTTCATGTTCTTTTCTTAAACCACATTGATCCACCTGACCACACACACTCAAGTGGATTATATGATGCAACTTCTTCCACCACTGGTGCAACATGCAACGTGGAATCTTCTTTCCTAAGTTGTTTTGCTCTCTGTGACCATGGTTTGACACATGGAGTACCTAGAGTCATTACATGTGTTATTTTCCTAAACCACATTGATCCCCTAGAGTCATTGCATGTGTTCTTTTACTAAACCACATTGATCCACATAGCCACACACACTCCAATAGATTCTGTGATGCAACTTTTGCCACACTGGTGCAACATGTAAAGTGGAAGCTACTTTCTTATGTGTTTTTGGTCTCTGTGACCATGGTTTCACACATGGAGTCCCTAGAGTCATTGCATGTGTTCTTTTACTAAACCACATTGATCCACTAGAGTCATTGCATGTGTTCTTTTCCTAAACCACATTGATCCACATGGCCACACACACTCTAGTGGATTCTGTGATGCAACTTCTTCCACACTAGTGGAACATGTAATGTAAAAGCTGCTTTCCCAAGTGTTTTTTGTCTCTTTAACCATGGCTTGACACATGGAGTCCCTAGAGTCATTGCATGTGTTCTTTTCCTAAACCACTTTGATACATTAGAGTCATTGCATGTGTACTTTTCCCAAACAACATTGATACACATGGCCACACACACTGCAGTGGATTCTGTGATGCCACTTCTGCCACACTGGTGCAACATGCAATGTGGAAGCTGCTTTCCTATTTTTTTGGTCTCTATGACCATGGTTTGACACATGGAGTCCCTAGAGTAATTTCATGTTCTTTTCTTAAACCACATTGATCCATATGACCACACACACTCAAGTGGATTATGTGATGCAACTTCTACCACCACTGGTGCAACATGCAACGTGGAATCTGCTTTCCTAAGTAGTTTTGGTCTCTATGACCATGGTTTGACACATGGAGTACCTGGAGTCATTAAATGTGTTATTTTCCTACCACAATGATCCCCTAGAGTTATTGCATGTGTTCTTTTACTAAACCACATTGATCCACATGGCCACACACACTCCAATAGATTTTGTGATGAAACTTTTGCCACACTGGTGCAACATGCAAAGTGGAAGATGCTTTCCTATGTGTTTTTGGTTTCTATGCCCGTGGTTTGACACATGGAGTCCCTAGAGTTATTGCATGTGTTCTTTTCCTAAACCACATTGATCCACTTGTGTCATTGATCCACGTGACCACATTCCATGTGTTCTTTTCCTAAACCACCTTGATCCACATGACCACACACACTCCAGTGGATTCTGTGATGCACCGTTTGCCACAGTTGTGCAACATGCAATGTGGAAGCTGCTTTCCTATTTGTTTTTGGTCTGGTTGACCATTTTTGACATGTGGAGTCCCTTGAGTAAGTTCATGTTCTTTTCTTAAACCAGATTGATCCACCTGACCACACACACTCAAGTGGATTATATGATGCAACTTCTACCACCACTGGTGCAACATGCAACACGGAATCTGCTTTCCTAAGTTGTTTTGCTCTCTGTGACCATGGTTTGACACATGGAGTACCTAGAGTCATTACATGTGTTATTTTCCTAAACCGCATTGATCCCCTAGAGTCATTGCATGTGATCTTTTCCTAAACCACATTGATCCACTAGAGTCATTGATCCACATGACCACATTGCAGATGTTGTTTTCCTACACCAGATTGATCCACATGACCACACACACTCCAGTGGATTCTGTGATGCCACTTCTGCCACACTGGTGCAACATGCAATGTGGAAGCTACTTTCCTATTTTTTTTGGTCTCTATGACCATGGTTTGACACATGGAGTCCCTAGAGTAATTTCATGTTCTTTTCTTAAACCACATTGATCCATATGACCACACTAACTCAAGTGGATTATGTGATGCAACTTATACCACCACTAGTGCAACATGCAACTTGGAATCTGCTTTCCTAAGTAGTTTTGGTCTCTATGACCATGGTTTGACACATGGAGTACCTAGAGTCATTAATTGTGTTATTTTCCTAAACCACATTGATCCCCTAGAGTCATTGCATGTGTTCTTTTACTAAACCACATTGATCCACATGGCCACACACACTCCAATAGATTCTGTGATGCAACTTTTGCCACAATGGTGCAACATGCAAAGTGGAAGCTGCTTTCCTATGTGTTTTTGGTCTCTGTGACCATGGTTTCTCACTTGTAGTCCCTAGAGTCATTTCATGTGTTGTTTTATTAAACCACATTGATCCACTAGAGTCATTACATGTGTTCTTTTCCTAAACCACATTGATCCACATGGCCCCACACACTCTAGTGGATTCTGTGATGCAACTTCTTCCACACTAGTGCAACATAAAATGTAAAAGCTGCTTTCCCAAGTGTTTTTTTGTCTCTTTGACCATGGTTTGACACATGGAGTCCCTAGATTTATTGGATGTGTTGTATTCCAAAACCACATTGATCCATTAGAGTCATTGCATGTGTACTTTTCCTAAACCACATTGATACACATGGCCACACACACTACAGTGGATTCTGTGATGCAACTTATGCCACACTCATGCAACATGCAATGTGGAATTTGCTTTGCTAAGTGTTTATGGTCTCTTTAACCATGGTTTGACATAGTCCCTAGAGTCATTGCATGTGTTCTTTTCCTAAACCACATTGATCCAATAGAGTCATTGCATGTGTTCTTTTCCTAAACCACATTGATCCACATGACCAAACACACTCAAGTGGATTCTGTGATGCAACTTTTTCCACAGTAGTGCAACATGCAATGTGGAAGCTCCTTTCCTATGTGTTTTTGGTCCCTATGACCATGGTTTGACACATGGAGTCCCTAGAGTTATTGCATGTGTTCTTTTCCTAGACCACATTGATCCACTAGGGTCATTGATCCACATGACCACATTGCATGTGTTCTTTTCCTAAACCACATTTATCCACATGACCACACACACTCTAGTGGATTCTATGATGCAACTTCTGCCACACGGGTGCAACATGCAATGTGGAAGCTGCTTTCCCATTTGTTTTTGGTCTCTATGACCATGGTTTGACACATGGACTCCCTAGAGTAATTTCATGTTCTTTTCTTAAACCAAATTGATCCACATAACCACACACACTCAAGTGGATTCTGTGATGCAACTTCTACCACCATTAGTGCAACATGCAACATGGAATCTACTTTCCTAAGTAATATTGTTGGCTATGACCTTGGTTTGACTCATGGAGTACCTAGAGTCATTAAATGTGTTATTTTCCTAAACCACAATGATGCCCTAGAGTTATTGCATGTGTTCTTTTACTAAACCACATTCATCCACATGGCCACACACACTCCAATAGATTTTGTGATGAAACTTTTGCCACACTGGTGCAACATGCAAAGTGGAAGCTGCGTTCCTATGTGTTTTTGGTCTCTATGACCATGATTTGACACATGGAGTCCCTAGAATTATTGCATGTGTTCTTTTCCTAAACCACATTGATCCACTTGTGTCATTGATCCTCATGACCACATTCCATGTGTTCTTTTCCTGAACGACCTTGATCCACATGACCACACATAGACTCCAGGGGATTCTGTGATGCAACGTTTGCCACACTTGTGCAACATGCAATGTGGAAGCTGCTTTCCTATTTGTTTTTAGTCTCTTTGACCATTATTTGACATGTGGAGTCCCTTGAGTAATTTCATGTTCTTTTCTTAAACCACATTGATCCACCTGACCACACACTCAAGTGGATTCTATGATGCAACTTCTACCACCACTAGTGCAACATGCAACATTGAATCTGCTTTCCTAAGTTGTTTAAGTCTCTGTGACCATGGTTTGACACATGGAGTACCTAGAGTCATTACATGTGTTATTTTCCTAAACCGCATTGATCCCCTAGAGTCATTGCATGTGTTCTTTTGCTAAACCACATTGATCCACTAGAGTCATTGCATGTGTTCTTTTCCTAAAGCATAGTGATCCACATGACCAAACAAACTCAAGTGGATTCTGTGATGCAACTTTTGCCACACTAGTGCAACATGCAATGTGGAAGCTGCTTTCCTATGTGTTTTTGGTCCCTATAACCATGGTTTGACACATGGAGTCACTAGAGTTATTGCATGTGTTGTTTTCCTAAACCACATTGATCCACTAGAGTCAATGATCCACATGACCACATTGCATGTGTTCTTTTCCTAAACCACATTGATCCACATGACCACACACACTCCAGTGGATTCTATGATGCAACTTCTGCCACAAGGGTGCAACATGCAATGTGGAAGTTGCTTTTTTATTTGTTTTTGGTCTCTGTGACCATGGTTTGACACATGGAGTCCCTAGTGTAATTTCATGTTCTTTTCTTAAACCACATTGATCCACATAACCACACACGCTTAAGTGGATTCTATGATGCAACTTCTACCACCACTGGTGCAACATGCAACATGGAATCTGCTTTCCTAAGTAATATTGGTGTCTATGACCATGGTTTGACACATGGAGTACCTAGAGTCATTAAATGTGTTATTTTCCTACCACAATGATCCCCTAGAGTTATTCCATGTGTTCTTTTACTAAACCGCATTGATCCACATGGCCACACACACTCCAATAGATTTTGTAATGAAACTTTTGCCACACTAGTGCAACATGCAAAGTAGAAGCTGCATTCCTATGTGTTTTTGGTCTCTATGACCATGGTTTGACACATGGAGTCCCTAGAGTTATTGCATGTGTTCTTTTCCTAAACCACATTGATCCACTTGTGTCATTGATCCACGTGACCACATTCCATGTGTTCTTTTCCTAAACCACCTTGATCCACATGACCACACACACTCAAGTGGATTCTGTGATGCAGCGTTTGCCATAGTTGTGCAACATGCAATGTGGAAGCTGCTTTCCTATTTGTTTTTGGTCTCGTTGACCATTATTTGACATGTGGAGTCCCTTGAGTAATTTCATGTTCTTTTCTTAAACAAGATTGATCCACCTAACCACACACACTCAAGTGGATTATATGATGCAACTTCTACCACCACTGGTGCAACATGCAGCGTGGAATCTGCTTTCCTAAGTTGTTTTGCTCTCTGTGACCATGGTTTGACACATGGAGTACCTAGAGTCATTACATGTGTTATTTTCCTAAACCGCATTGATCCCCTAGAGTCATTGCATGTGTTCTTTTCCTAAACCACATTGATCCACTAGAGTCATTGATCCACATGACCACATTGCAGATGTTGTTTTCCTAAACCACATTGATCCACATGACCACACACACTCCAGTGGATTCTGTGATGCCACTTCTGCCACACTGGTGCAACATGCAGTGTGGAAGCTGCTTTCCTATTTTTTTGGTCTCTATGACCATGGTTTGACACATGGAGTCCCTAGAGTAATTTCATGTTCTTTTTTTAAACCACATTGATCCATATGACCACACACACTCAAGTGGATTATGTGATGCAACTTCTACCACCACTAGTGCAACCTGCAACGTGGAATCTGCTTTCCTAAGTAGTTTTGGTCTCTATGACCATGGTTCGACACATGGAGTACCTAGAGTCATTAATTGTGTTATTTTCCTAAACCACATTGATCCCCTAGAGTCATTGCATGTGTTCTTTTACTAAACCACATTGATCCACATGGCCACACACACTCCAATAGATTCTGTGATGCAACTTTTGCCACAATGGTGCAACATGCAAAGTGGAAGCTGCTTTCCTATGTGTTTTTGGTCTCTGTGACCATGGTTTCTCACTTGGAGTCCCTAGAGTCATTGCATGTGTTGTTTTACTAAACCACATTGATCCACTAGAGTCATTCCATGTGTTCTTTTCCTAAACAACATTGATCCACATGGCCCCACACACTCTAGTGGATTCTGTGATGCAACTTTTGCCACATTAGTGCAACATGCAATAGTAGTGCTCGGGGACAAACCGGGACAAACCGGGATCTCATGTGAGCCTTCATGTCATGCCAAGTTGTGATTGGCGGCTCTTGTCTTGCATCACGAGCAACTTGAACTTGTTCCCACCAAAGGTTGGCGTAATCATCAAACTCTAGCAAAGCCATGTCGACCATCTTCTCGTTGCTATAGTTGTGCATGCGGAAGATCTTGTCGACTTTGAGTGCCCACGAGAGGTATTCTTCAGGGTCATTGGATCCGGTGAACTTGGGCTTTGTGATCTTGAGCTTGCCAAAAGTTTCTTCATCGTTGCGGTCATTGCGACGAGCTTGGTGACCTTGTTGATGATCTTGTAGTTGGGGAGGTGGAACTTGGTTCTCGCGTCCTTGTGGCGGAGCTTGCTCTTGGTATAGTTGTTGACGTGGTTGAGGTACTTGGGCCTCATGGTGGCGAAGGTGTGTAGCCTCTTGATGCGGTTGATGACGAAAAGGAGGCTCGTTCCTTGGTTGGTGATGTTGGTTAGGCACATGGGCCTCACGACGAAGAACATGGTCATGAGCCTCTTGACGTGGTGGGCGTCGCTCAACTTGTATCACTTGACGCTCCAAGTTTTGTTGATGTGGAGGGGGCGCCTCGTGATGACCATGGTGTCGTTGTTGACGTTCATGACGTTGATGACGAGGAGGAGGATCTTGAAGAGCTTGACGTCGATGACGAGCTTGATTCTCCAAATTGGAGTCATCACTTGTTGTGTCAAGAATGTGTCGCGGTCGATGGTGGTAGACTTGCGGTTGCGCTTGCGGTTCCTCTTGTGGTTGCTCTTGTTGAATCACTAGTGCCCTTGCGTGATGACGGTGTGCTTCTTGCCTTGCTCGTGGCCTTGAAGAGAGGTCACCGTCATAGCTTGACGTTGCGGCGTGCCGTGGGGAAGGTACATAGTTCGAAGAGATTCCATCTTCAACCACGGGGGCATCATTGCGTCTTTGAGCACTTTGATGTAGATCTTGTGGAAGAGGTGCATGACGATGCGAAGAACTTGTCGAGCTTGATGCGCGTGAACGTGGTCTTGCCATGCCATCGATGAGGCGTCAAAGATTGTCATTTGTTTCGGTGACGGAGCGTTGAAGAGCTTCATTTTGGTGGCCGAAGTTGTGATGCATTGCATGCATTTGTCGTTCGAGGCCGTCAAAGCGGTTGTCGATGTTCTTGAACTCGGCTTGCGTCTCGATAAATTGTTCATCTTGTCTCGTCTCAAGTGCTTGGCAATGTTCACGGAACTCTTGTCGAACGATGAAGTGACTTGCGCGCGTCATGTACGGACCTTGATCTTCTTCTTGGGGAGGTGGTTGGCTCGTCTCACCGTGCCTATCCATGATGCAAAACACACAAGTATTGTATATGGAAGTGGAATATGGTGGTGTTAGCCTTGTACCTCACCTTGGGGATTGCACCAAACTAGAAACCACAAGTGAGAGCTATTAGCGTGCAAAGTGGAAATGCAAATAAAGCTCACACTCTCAAAAGCTTGTTGGTGGTAGGTTAGGGTTGTGGAATGCCAAAGAACCAACCAAAAGAAAAGGGATAGTCAAAAGTGGTAAAAATCCAACAAAACTCAAGTCAAAGGCGAAGGTCAACAACTCAAAAGGGTGACGGGAACCTACGACTATGTACACACACGTGGAGAAAGTTGGGATTGACACGACTACGAAAATGAGCAAACAAAATGTCCTAACGAAGACTAAGCTCGTTGTCGTGCCAATGCAAGGAGAGACCATGGCTCGTTTGCAAAGAGGAAAAATGAGCAACGGATTTGTGCACTTGCCTTGGGCGCTCTTCTTTCTCTCTTGCTTACAAGCTTTGAGACTCTCTTTTACAAGGGGAGACTATTTTTCTTTTTCTTTTTCTTTGTATCTTTTTCCTTTTTTTTGGTCTCCCTTGATGCTACCTAGTCACACTTGTTATTGCTCTTGCACTCTCACTATCCAAGGACAAATGCACAATGCTCAAGCAAACACAAGATGTGCCACTCTCATGGGATAGGTACACACAAAGGAAGATGGGGTTAACAAGGTGACGCAAGTTATACCTTCTTTGATGATGAACTTGGCGTCGGTGGTGCGGGATGATGTTTGTGGTCCATGGTGTCGATGAGCGTGGAAGTTGATGATGCGGAAGCTTGCTGGTACTTGCTGACATGCACATGGGACACGAGCAAACAAAGGAGGTTAGCCAATGCGAAAAATAAGGTAAAACAGTCAAAACAGGCATTACAGCCGGACACTCCGGTCTGTCTGGGCCGGACACTCCGGTCTGGTCAGGCTAGACACTCCGGTGGGGCCGGACACTCCGGTCGATATGAGCCGGACACTCCGGTCTGGTCAGGCTAGACACTCCGGTGGGGCCGGACACTCCGGTCGATATGAGCCGGACACTCTGGCGCGGGTTTCCTGCTCGTGTTCTTGAGCGGAAATCCTCTCCTTCGGGCCTCAAATCCGCGAAAAACTGGCCAAATCAGGCTGGGGAAACGCAGGATAAAGCTGGACCAACTCCTTAGACAAGGTTTGGTCGGATCAAAACCACAAATAACACTCCAAATCAAGAGATCGATCCAAAGGCAAATATGGGCTGTTTTTTGTGGGGATTTCGAATTTTTGGTGGATAGAAGAAAAATTCGTGGAGGAAATCGTGAGCAACGAAGCTCTGATACCAATATGTTGAGGGAAAACCTCTAGGGTGTCCCGATCTTTCACGATTCCCTTTCAAATCGAGGGTGGAGTGCGGGGAAAGGAGGGAGGGACGAACACGACGAACACACGCACGAAGAATGCGATGAACACACACACGCAAAACCACGATAAACACCAATAGCTCAAGCCGGCGGTGACCGGTCCGGCGCAATCCCTAGGATCAGCGTCGGGCGGAGGACTCTCTCTCGAACCGGCACGACGAGATGGGAGACTCGGTGACATCTTGACGTCTAGGCAAAGGGACACCGATGCCTAGGCCTTGTACAACGCGGAGGCACAATGCAAACTCCAACGAGGTTTGGGGATATTGGTGCTCCTTAGTCAAGGAGCATGAGGCAAGAACTAGATAGATCCACAAGGGGTTTCTTCTAATTCCAATATCAAGCCTAGAGTTTACAATGGAGGTGGGGGTCTATATATAGGCCAGCCACAAGTTCAGGGGTAATTCAGGCATTAAAGTAGAGTTCTAGGCGAAGTAGAGGGGTACATGGGCCGAAGGGCCCAGCTAGGCACGTAGCCCCATCACTTTGGCCAGACACTCCGGGGCGAGTGAGCCGGACAGTCCGGGGAGGCCGGACAGTCCGGGTCAGATCGACCGGACAGTCCGGTGTGGCCGGACACTCTGGGAAGTATCCGGGCAGTGTCCGATTCAACCTTCTGATTTTCCATGCCAGGTCCGGGCTCGGACAGGCCGGACACTCCGGCTGAGTTGGGCCGGACACTCCGGGGTGGCCGGACACACCGGCTGGATTTGGCCGGACACTCCGGCTCTGGCAGCTTCAGGCCTGGTGCAGCTTCCGGGCTCGTGGGTCGACGCGGCGGGGGCTCGTACCTGATGATGCACAAAGTAGTGGTATGATGTAGCACGCCATCCAAGGAGGTATCGAATCGGCATGAAGAGGGGAGCGAGTTCACCTTAGCTTGGAGGAGTTTGGCTCGGGCACGAGTCATGGGTCCACTTGGGGGACTTGTTGGTGTAGATGTAGAAGCGTCCGTAGGACGTGCTGCATCACCGCCCCCGGGAGCGCGACCACGGCGACCGGTCGCCGTCGACTACATCACCATCCTAGAGGAGCACCGCCACGCCACCGTCAACCGTCGCCGCCCGCCGCCGACGCTCCACCGCCGCCCGTCGTCGCCACCGCCGGTAAGCCCCTCTCCGACTGTCATTTCGAGATCCAACGGCTCCAAACGGTCAACCGCCTCGGCCAATCGCGTCGCGCCGCGTGGCAGCCGCCGTGTCGTCGCCGCGTCAGCACCGCGTCGGCGCCACGCGCGCCCTGCTGGCCAATCCCGAGCCGCCACGTGTCGCCGCGTAGCTGGCCACCTTTTTATTTCTTTTAAAATAGGCAGAAATTACTCCAATATTGTAAAATCTATAGTAATTCGAGTATTAGTCCAAAAATTGCGTATAATATACCTTTGGATTCATATTTTCGAGTAGAACACAGATCTACAATAATATTGCTGTTTTGTCACATCAATCTTGCAGTAGGATTTAAAGTTTAGATTAGAGTATTTTAATTCTAGAAAATTATCGGTAACTCTGTTTTAGTTGATTCTTGTTGCGTTGGCTTTGTTTCGACGAGACCTTCTGTATAAAATTGTCTTATCATACTCAGGGTGTTCAGATCTGTCTCGAGGTAGATTGGAGTTGTAGATCTAGTTTTGAGCTTGGTTATTTTGGGTTTAACCCAAAATACCTAAAATCTGTGGGGAATCGATTCTAATGACATCCCCAACTCGACAACACCCCTGGTTAAAACCCTTGGTCAAATTCGAATCCATCCTTGCATATTACCATGTTGCATGCATGCATATTCGACTTCGTGACTTTGTTTTGTGCAAATTGTGATTGGATCCATGTTTGTTTCGTTAGATTGCTCGGAGTGCGCTGAGGAGTACTGTTGTGTAGATTGCTGCTCGGATCAAGGCAAGTTACACCACTTGTTCATGTTTATGTCCCAGTTTTGACTATGCATGTTTTACTCTTCAAATTCTGTAGTATGCATGTGTAGGATTTTGGTAGATTTTCTTACAACTATTTTCGCAAGTCCGGTTTTGTAGTATGCCATGAGTAGCTCTATGCTTAGAAATTTCCATCCCAATAGGTTATCCTGTTTTTCTAAGTTATGCTTGCTATGCTATATACTTGTATATATCAAGTACCATTGGGAGGGTTCGAAAGACTCAAAAAAATTCTAAGTACGAGAGCTCTCTCGAGCGAACTTTTCTTCTCCAAAACCCCCTTCAAAATAAAGCTAAGTTTTCTTCTGGGCGGAATGGTTGTCGGTACAACGAGTGGGATTTTGGTGGAGGACGGCCGCCCA
Source organism: Avena eriantha (assembly GCA_910589775.1). Classification (NCBI taxonomy): domain Eukaryota; kingdom Viridiplantae; phylum Streptophyta; class Magnoliopsida; order Poales; family Poaceae; genus Avena; species Avena eriantha. Next base: position 358,443,468 of record OU342744.1, read on the forward strand.
GGAATCAAAAAAGTCTGCCATGTTTCAGAATTCAGAAGCTTCCCGTGCAACCAAAATACATATGGGCTCTGTCTTGGCTTAGTACTTAGTGGGAAACCTCACCGGGGTACCAACATTTGGAGGTTCTTGGCACGGTTGGATCCAGCTGGTAGAGGGGCTACTAAGGGAAGGCTTCGCCATGATCTTGTCTGTAAAAGGACTTGATCGTGGATTGTGGGGAAAGTGCACAACCTCTCGAGAGTATTGCAATCTGATCGATCAGCCGTGTTCACGGAAACAGAACAACTTTGAGCATCTGAAGGATGGAGCCTCTGAAAGATCTTCCTCTCTCTTTTCCAAACTTAACGTTTTATAAACCCCAAGGCGTGAGTAATATCGCCATTGGGTGGGATTTTGGGAACTTGGTGCGTAATATCCAAGTGCTAGGTTGATTTGGGCACTTGGTGAGTAATATCCACGTGTTCCATTCGACCCTATACTATTCATCAAAGTTACAAAGTAGGAAAAACTTTCTTCCTCTTTTCTTATTACATTGATAAAATTGGCTTTACGCAAATGAACCCCAGAGCCTACTCTTAGCCTTACATGTAGTGATAGTCTTACTCTTTCCTTGGTGTAATTTGCCAATACATTCAAAGTATTGACCCAACTTCTTGGCTGCATGTCTTATGTGCACAATCCGAAGATTGAAAGGTGCGTAGGGATCGCGGGTCTTCACGCAACTAGCCTGAGGCATAGATGGACTCAAGTTTTACTTAGTTTCCGCTGTTAAATTTGAGCTAGATATAAGCTATGCAAGTTGTAATAACTATACTCTGGATTATTCGTGTAATAATGACTTGTGTTTTACATGATATTCATCGACTGTGAAGTGCTAGCTATTGATCCAGGGACTAGCATGTTAATCACAGGGACTTAGGATCCTCAACGATCCGAGGTCGCAACAGTTGTATACCGGTGCGATCTGTCTTACTCTTTGTTATCTGACGTTATCTTGTTTGGGGTGTTCGTTTCCGTAGTTACTAATCTTTAGGTTCATCTTAAAAAGAAGGTGTTGGGATATGTGTTTTACTTATTCATGTGCGGAGTAATGATTTGAGTGCGGGATGGAGTCGTGACCATACCACTACTTTTATCATTCGCTCTGGTATATTGAATTGGTAGAGTACTAATCTTGATTCGTTAAGCGGTTTTGCGCATAGTGGTATTTTAATGCCGAGATTTGCGCAATTTTTTTCTTTGATAGCTTGTGTACCACACTCCTTGTTCAGTCGTGTGCGATATGCTTAATATCTTCTAGGTGCTTTGAACTTTGTTGATATTTTAATATCATCTTAGTAATTTGTATCCTTGAATCTTGGTTAATTCCATTTTGGTACTATTTTGGATTATTATCATTCTCCATTATGGTACTGACTTGAGTTTTATATCAATCACAGGATGGCACCACCACGCCGTTTTGAGGAGGACATACCACCTGAACTGGGGGCTGCGTTGTCAAGTATTGCTAATGCCTTGGGAGCAATGCAGCAGAACCAGCAGCGATTTGAGGAAAGTGTCAGGAGGAATGAGTTTGTTCCGCTACCTCCACCTCCCAAGCGAGGAGACATCAAGAGTTTTCTAAAGTTCACCCCGTGCCACTTTGAGGTGTCTAATCAGCCACTTGATGCTGATGAGTGGTTGCGTGAAGTGTCAAGGTTGCTGATGACTGCCAATGTGCCTGAGCAAGAATGGGTAAAATGTGTCATGCACCTTCTGAAGGGAGATACAGCTCTGTGGTGGGAAAATTACCTGAAGGCAAACCACTCTAGTTTTCAGCCTACTTGGGAGCAGTGCACTGGAGCTTTCAAGGAGCAATACCTGTCAGAAATTGTCATGGAAAGGATGAAGGAAGTGTTTCTTAACCTCAAGCAGGGCAATGACAATGTCAATACCTATATCAGAAACTTCATGAACCTTTCTCGGTATGGTGGCGATGAGATCTCTGATGACAAGAAAACGCAAAAGAGGTTCGGGAAAGGGCTCAATGCATCTATCAAATATACAATCACTCATGCAAGGCCGGGGTCTTTTTGGAGCTCCAACATACAACTCTGTAGGAAGAAGCAAGTAGGCAAGTGTTTGAGGAGTCCAAGAAACACAGCCGCGACGCAGCAAGCTCTTCAGCTATGACAGCTCCTTCTAAGCGCCGCGTGTGGGTTCCTAACACCCCACCGTTGCTCCCGGCTCCACCAAGACCGTCAAGCTATGCGGCAAGGCCACCAAACTCCTTCACCGCGGCTCCTAGGGGCTACAACCACAACTACCCTGGAGCGCCTGGCGGAGTCCCTGGCTATGCTGCTCCACGTCCACCTGGTGCCTGTTACACCTGTGGGAACACTGGGCATCAACACTGGAGTTGTCCCATGAACAACAAAGCTCTTCCTCCACCACCTCCAAGACCTGCGGCAAGCTCTTCTATGGTTCGTGCACCTCCACCTCGGGCTCTCAACATCAACACCAAGCCCGGGTCTACGGTTGCTCGTGCCAACTGTGTCAACGTCGCTCAAGCTGAGCATGCACCTGGAGTTGTGATGGGTATGCTTCCTGTTAACTCCGTTCCTGCACGAGTTTTATTTGATTCTGGTGCATCACATTCATTCGTGTCATACAAGTTTGCGGAGAGTAATGGGTTACCTTCTGATGCTTTACCAACTCGCCTCATGGTGCAATCTCCTGGATCAAACATGAGGGCTTCTAAAATCATCCATGGCAATCAAATTGAGATTGGTGGTTCTTCGTTCCCGGCTTACTTAATTATTCTGGACAATTCTGACATTGGTGTTATCTTGGGCATGGATTGGTTGACAGCAAATGCAGTTGTGATTGATTGTGCTGAACGCTTGGTTTCTCTGAAAATTCCTGAAGGCCATATAGTCTATTCTCCAAGTCTGACTCCTGCAATTCAGCTTTTCTCTTTGGCGGCTCTGAATGATGATGCTATGGAAGCTATTTAGAGTGTTCCGGTGGTCTGTGAGTTCCCCAATGTTTTTCCTGAAGAGTTGCCAGGTATGCCTCCTAATCGAGAGGTCGAGTTTGTGATTGAGCTTGAACCTGGAACCGCTCCTATCTCCAAGCGGCCTTACCAAATGGGTCCTGCTGAATTGGCTGAACTCAAACGTCAGCTTGATGAACAAGAGAAGTTGGGTTTCATTCAGCACAGTACTTCTTCTTGGGGTAGCCCAACCATCTTTGTGAAGAAGCGAGACAAGACTGATAGACTTTGTGTTGACTATCGGGCTCTCAATGCTAAAACCATCAAGAATAAATATCCCCTTCCGCGGATTAATGATCTCTTCGATCAGCTAGCTGGAGCTGTGGTATTCTCTAAGCTTGATTTGAGAAGTGGATATCATCAAATCATGATCCGCAAGGAAGATGTTCCCAAAACAGCTTTCACCACCCGCTATGGCCTGTATGAGTACACGATCATGTCTTTTGGTCTCACCAATGCACCTGCCACCTTCTCGAGGCTTATGAACTCGGTTTTCATGGAGTATCTTGATAAGTTTGTTGTGGTCTATCTGGATGACATTCTAGTCTATTCTAAGTCAAAGGAAGAACATGAAGAACACCTTCGGTGTGTCCTAAACAAGCTTCCTGAGAATCGCCTGTATGCAAAGTTCTCCAAGTGTGAGTTCTGGCTGCCTGAAATCACCTACCTGGGTCACGTCATCTCTGCCAAGGGCATTGCCGTCAACCCAGAAACTGTTCGGACAATTGTTGACTGGCTTCCACCCAAAAATGTCAAAGAAGTCCGGAGTTTCCTTGGTTTGGCTAGTTACTATCGTCGCTTCGTTCAGAACTTCTCGAAGATTGTGAAGCCTCTTACCGATCTCCTCAAGAAAGGCAAGAAATACCTTTGGTCTCCTGCATGTCAAGCAGGCTTTGAAACACTCAAAGAGAAGCTCACTTCCACACCAGTCTTGATTCCTCCAGATACATCAAAGCCTTTCCAGATATTCTGTGACGCCTCCTTGCAAGGATTGGGTGCGGTCCTTATGCAAGAAAAACAAGTTGTTGCTTATGCCTCTCGACAGTTGAAGACGGATGAGATCAACTATCCAGCACATGACCTTGAACTCGCAGCAGTTGTCTTTGCTTTGAAAGTATGGAGGCACTACTTGCTTGGCAACCGTTGTGAGATCTTTTCTGATCCAAGAGTCTGAAGTATATCTTCACACAACCTAATCTCAACCTTCGTCAGAGGAGGCGGATTGAAGCAATTAATGATATCGATCTCACAATCAACTACACTCCGGGCAAAGCTAATGTCATGGCTGACACTCTCAGCCGAAAAGCTTATGTCAACACCCTCATGGTGGAAGAACAACAACCTCTCTTGTGTGAGGAATTCCACAAGCTCAACCTTGAAATTGTGGATCAAGGGTATCTTCTAAACCTTCTGGCAACCCCTCTCTTGGAAGAAAAAGTTCGCTCCATTCAACTTGGTGATCCTTACACTAAAAAGATCATCTCCAACATTCAGCTTCCAAAGTATGAGTCCTTCCACGTCGATGACCAAGGCGCTCTTTTCTTTGAACACCAGATGTTTGTTCCGAACAACCTGGGTTTAAGAGAGCAAGTTCTCAAGGAGCGCATGATTCTGTTCTTTCTATCCACCCTGGCAGCACTAAGATGTACATGGATCTAAAAACACAATATTGGTGGCCTGGGTTGAAACGATATTGTGCCAAGTATGTCTCGCAGTGTGATGTCTGCCGCAGTGTTAAAGCTGTCCATCAGAAACCTTCCGGTCTTCTACAGCCATTGAAGCCTCCGGAATGGAAATGGGAGAAAGTAGAGATGGACTTCATAACTGGTTTTCCAAGGTCGCAGAAGGGCAACAATGTAATCTTTGTTGTCATCGACAGGCTTTCTAAAGTGGCTCACTTCTTTCCCGTCAAGGAAACAATTTTGGCAATTCAGTTGGCGGAGCTCTATATCAACAGAATTGTCTCTCTGTATGGGGTTCCTCTTGAGATCAGCTCAGATCGTGGAAGCATCTTCACTTCCAAGTTCTGGGGAAGTTTCCAAAATGCTTTGGGAACAAATTTGAACTTCAGCACAGCTTACCACCCCAAGTCGCAAGGACAAGTTGAAATGATCAATCAGATTCTGGAAGATATGCTCCGTGCTTGCGTTATCTCTTTCGGCATGAAGTGGGAAGAATGCCTTCCTTATGCTGAATTCTCTTACAACAACAGCTTCCAGAAAAGTCTAAAGATGGCACCATTTGAGGTTCTCTATGGTCGCAAATGTAGAACTCCGATTGGTTGGTTGGGCGTAGGTGAAAGAACATTGTTTGGCCCCGACATTGTAACTCGAGCGGAGGAGAAGGTTCACATCATTCTTGAAAATCTAAAGGTTGCTCAAAGTCGCAAGAAGAGCAACTATGACAGAAAGCACACGGACATGGAGTATGTCCCTGGTGATCTCGTTTACCTTCGTGTCACTCCCATGAGAGGCACGCACCGGTTTGGTATCAAAGGAAAGCTGGCTCCTAGATACATCGGTCCTTTCAAAGTTCGTGGAAGAAGAGGAGAAGTCGCTTATGCTCTTGAGCTCCCTGAAAAACTCAAGGTCCATGATGTTTTCGATATCTCTCAACTCAAGAAATGCTTCAAGGATCCCGAAAGGACCGTGGACCATGAGCTTATGAATCTCCAAGAAGATCTGTCTTATCAAGAAAACTCCACAAAATTCCTAGAAGTCACAGAAAGAAGGACTCGCAACAAGTCCATCAAGTTCTGCAAGGTGCAGTGGTCACACCATTCCGTTGATGAAGCCACTTGGGAACGCGAGGATGAGCTCCGTGCCAAGTATCCTACCCTCTTCGTGTCTTCTTCTTCCAAGAATCTCGGGGCGAGATTCCTGTTTAGTGGGGGAGAGTTGTAGCATCCCATATGTCTAACATCTGTAATGCTACATGGTCTAGTAATATAATTGCCACTTCCTACATATAACTGTTGCATCATAATTATATCATGCTCATGTCATCATGCCACATTGCATTTGAGCATCATATAAAACCCTTCTTCCTTTGGTTCTTATCTCATATGCATTATTAATTGTATTTGCCTCTTGATATATTGTATTTGGTTCTTGATAAGTGCTTGATGCCCAAGTATAGTTGGGGGCATATCTTTTATTAACTCCACTACCTTTCTTGTCACCACCCTATAATCCCACCATCAAACTATATGTGAGCTTTGCATTTCATTTGGTTTTACCTCTAGCTCATGTGGGTTGGGATGGATCCACTTCTATTTCCACATGCTCTCACACTGGCATCATGTTGTTTTTCACATTATTGATGTGTGGAGCCACCTTTGCATGCCTTGTGAGTGGTACCCCTTTTTCTACCTTCCATATGGATTGTTTTGGATTAGTTGCTCATGTTGGAATATTGTTGAGGATATGATACGCCTAGTGGAAGATACACACTAGCAAGTTCAAAATATATTCAAACATGGGCATCCTCCATCTACTCCACCTGGAACATCCACCTTAATTCTTTTGGCTTGGCCTTAGATCCATATTTTTGGAATGCATGTGAATAAATGCCATGAGACTTACTATTGTTTTCACAAGGATAAACATGGCATTTATTGATTATGCATGGGCCATGCACACATGTTCTTTCTCATGTCCCTTCCCTCTTACTTGATCTCTTGGTTTGTTTTGAATTTAAATCAAACCACCTTGATAAGCCCTACACCTATCGCATAAGCATGTAAACATGTGGGCATCTTCTCCACCTTTGTGCTATTCCTTCCCGCCTCTTTTGAAATACCGTTTCACCTTTCCTATGCTCCTTTTTTTTTGAAAAAAGGGTTTAAAAATTGGTGGCTTGTTTGATTATATCAACAATCCAAAAATAAACAGATATAAATAAAAATCGTGAGAGGGAGAGAGCTTACCTGCATCTAGCCCGCCGCAGCCCAGCAGCAGGCCGTAGCAGCAGAAGAAGCCCAACCCCGGCCCAGCCTGCCTCCACCGACCGTATCGGTTCGAGTCAGGCAAACACCGACGCCACCTCTGTTCCTCTTCTTCCTTCGCTGACGCTGTCTCGCCCTGCTCTCTCTCGCGGCAAAAGATGGAAAGCAGCAGCCGGGCAGGTCCCCGTCCACCTCCGTCTCCCTCGTCACACCGCACCCCACCAGCCCCCTCCTTATCCCCAAGCCGAGGCCTCCTCGAACCCTAACTTTCTTTCCCCCTGCCTTCCTTTTCTTACACACCACCGACCCGGTACCGTGAGACCGCCATGGCCAGCAACAGGAGGAGCTGAGCCGCGGAATCATTCCTCTTCTTCATCTGCGTCGGAGTGCCTCGCCAGGGAGGAGCCAATGCCGCCAAGACCTACTTCTGGCCAACAGCCTTGTCCAACCAAGCAGGACCTCCTCTGTCGCCATCGCCAGCGTCACCCCGGCCGCCCCTTCCTCATTTTCCTTCGGAAATCGGGCGAGGTGAGCACTACCTCCTTCCCCCCTCTGCATTACCATCAATCGCTCCCTAGATCGGCGAGCCTGCTTCAAATTGTAGCAGCAGCTCGCACGCGCGTTTTCCTGTCGAACGAGTCGTTGCAGCTCGCAGTCCGTCAGTTTGAAGTGGGTTTTCCCCTCTCTTCTTCACGATTTTCCCGTTGCTGGAGACCTCCTTCGCGAAATCCCCAAACACCAAAAACGTAGCCCTAACTTCCCTCTTCAAAACGACTACCTATACGCCCAAAACCATCCAAAATAGCTCTCGCCATCTTCTCCAGAAGATCGCGGTTTTTCCCTGTCAAAACTGCCTTCAGCACGTTCTCCCCGATCGATGTTTGGCCTCTGTTCATCACCAGATCTCGGACAACCTGGTCCATCTCTGAAGAAACCCCTAAGAAGAGAGTTGTAGGCCATAGATCACTCTCCATCTTTCCTTTTTACAGCACGGCGAAACTCGCCGCCGTTTAGGTGCAAACCTAGCCGCAACCCAGCCGCGCGCACGGTTTCTCTACTGACGATGAGCAGCCGTCAGTCCGGCGTCGCCGTCGCTTTCGCAGAAAAGCCCTGCAGTTTTCCCTGCCTCAACCCGCGGTCCTCTGAGCCCACCTGTCAGCCCCGATGCAGTTTTACAAGAAAGGGACCTCAGCTTCCTTCGTATCACGCCCGCGCTTCCCCGGATTCCCCACGTGGCAAGCCCCCGCTGGCGCGCCCGCGTGTGGGTCCGCACATGCGTGGGTCCCGCCCGTCATCCACACTGGCTGGCTAGCCCCGTGGTGAGAAAATGCTGGCCCAGCCGCTGCGCCCCACCTGCTGCCCAGTCAGCGCCGGCCCCACTTGTCGGTGGCTGTGGCTAGGCAATGCTGGGTATAAAAGTGTTTGCGTTTTCCGTTTAATAAAAACAATTTCAGAAAATGTTGAATATGTAATTAATTTCAGTTTTTAATAACTTTTAATTTGTAAATCCAAATAATACAAATGATCTATGTTTCTGAATCAGAAAATATGAGGATTTCAAATCTGCCATCCAAATTAATGTTTGACTATTTTAAATTTTCGAAATTGTTTAAATGCAATAACAATGCCTTTTCTTAATTAATTAATAACTTTAAATCTACAACTCCAAATCGGACAAATAATATGTCTAAGTCGATCAGCGCGATAAGCCCGTTCTAACTATGCATTCCATGTTCTGAATTGCAGCATGCATCATATAAATATGAAGTGGACAGCAAGTGTTTTAGGAGCAAAACATGACTAAAACTTAATAAAATGCTTTATTCTTGTACCCCACACCTCACCCATGCCATGCTACATTATTGCCATGTAAATTGTGCATCATTCATCATGGCATGCTTGTTTGCTTGTCGCATTTTATTCATATGCTTGTGCACTTTATTTATGTTGGCCCTTGTTTGTTTGGTTCTTCTTCGAATAGACGCTAAGCAAGGGAAATATCAGGAATCCCAGGAGTACTACCCAGATCCGTCTCTCGCTTCAATTGAGCTGCCAGGCAAGCACTACCACATGCTTGTATACATATAGTACCTGTTGCCTCTATCTTATTCTTGCATCATTGAGTCGCGATTGCATTAAATTGAATCCCAAGTACTGCATAGCCTTTACTTTTAAACCCCACCGAAGCTTGTTCCTCCATCCCATGAGCCATTACTACAGGAGTTGTTTGAGCCATGCGAGTCGTAGAACAGCATGTGTAGGGTATGTGAGTGTCTGATGGATAACGAGGTACCTAAACAACTAAACCTGAGTAGTAATGGGATAACTAATGAAAGAGGTACCGGTGAGCAATATCTATTATTTGGTTTTTCATGCTCACTTGTGTCTCGTAGGACCCCGAGTACTTGATTCCTGTTCCTTGACTATTCGCACTATCCACATCCAGGAGGCCGTGGACCCCCCTGAGCCAGAGCTTGATTCATTTCTATTTCTTGGGGCGATAAACTAGTTTGGGGTTTTATTACTATCCTGTACTTATGCCATGTTTTACTGCTTTATTTAAGATTGTGTGTGGAGCACCTGTACTGTTTTGGATCGCGCCACGTTTTTGCGGTATCGACAAGCCCAGTCACATTTTCGGGTTCCTAGTCGTTTACAGCCGTCGTCGCAAACCTTGGGTCCGTCTCGGAGCCGACCGACTTTGTTGCGGGTAGCTTATTGGGGTGGCCCCCTGAAATATTTCTGAATCCTATGATTGCCTTGTCGTGAATGCCTCGTTGGGTTTTGATTTGGTTTTTCCGAGGTTGATCGAGTGTGTGTTGCTATTTGTGCACCCCTGCAGGGTAAATCTTTCTGAAAGCCGTGTCTGCAGTTATGGACGACTTGGAGCACAGTTTCTCGATCATAGACAAGTATAACTGAAGTACCGCTTTTAATTTGACTAAGTACCTGACTAGTAAATAGTGCAATACTCATGGAATGGTTAATAAAACTGCCAACGAATGGGTTGTTCGTCCGCTTTCTCGTTGGTAAGCGAGAAGGAGGATGGATCTGTTACTTTATACTGTTATAACTGTTGTTACTAATTAACGAACGTCCGTCTATCTTTGGTTAGGCGGATGGTTAGCGAGTATCTATAGACTTGTAAGTTATTATCTTTTGCTGCAATTGCGTCATCCCAGGTATATGTCCCCTTTAGAGGCATAAAGACTTGTTGAGTACCCCTAGGGTCTCACACGATAAATTGTTTGATTCAAACAAACAGGTGTATTCACAAGATGGATACTGGGTGGAGGATACAGATGATGTTGGCAACGATCACTCGGTGTAGAGATTCCGGGGATCGGGATCCGCGAGATCTGTGGGCGGGATGTGTTTATTTATGTGGCATCTTATGCCGATTTGCTTCTTATCCGTACTCGGATCTTGTTTTCCGCTTCCGCCTGATACTCTGATGGTTGATGTATGAGGAGCTATCCTAAACTATTATCTCTATCTAGGATATTTGGATCTTGCCGTATGGCGTTGCAATATTTCTATTTCTTTTAGATGGAATGGCTCTGAGAACTATTGTATGGTAGCTTGCATACATACTCACTTGTGTATGTATTTGATCTCTTCGCCTGTTGCCTACGCCGCTCGCTCTTGTCCCGATGTCTTGGAAGTGGTTAGGACGGCCACGGGTCTACATGTGGGTGGCCCCTGGGCCCCTGCTGTACTATTTTAACCACTTCTGAATCATCCAGGCTTGAACTTAGAGCGTAGGGTCCGAGGTAGTTACAGAAGGACGCAAGGATTGTGTATGGTGTCATGGGTAAAAAAATCCTTTGGGAAGATTTCAAGCAATTTCTACGTTCTATGTTTTTGAACAACTACAAATGGCCTATTCCAGAAATTTTGAGAGTGGACACTAATGAGACATGTGAGTTGTCTACTAACGTAATCATGTCTACTCCTAGTGTTGTATCTTGTGATGTGCAGGTTGCTTTTGAAGAAAGGGAGCCGCCTATTTTACAACCTGCATCACACGATCGGGTACTGTCACTTGAGGAGGATGTCGTAGTACCTACTACAGCTGAGAAGATTGTTAATGACATTGGTACTGATTTGGAGCTTCCGCCAACATGTGCGACATATTTTGAGTCTATTCCTTTACTGAAGCCTCCTTGTGATTTGCCTTGCACTACTGTTTCAGCACCATGTGTTAGTTTACCAAATTCAAATTTTGATCATATGGTACTGATAACACATAAGGAAATACTTGCTCGAATACCACCTGCTGATATTGTGTATTCCATCATGCTAAATGAACCTATGAGTATGAGTTGTGCTATGGATAAAATTTCTGAAATTTCATTTCTGAATTCTAGCACATATTCTCCTTGTTTCACTTTCAATCTGATTGGTGAATATAGCATGCATGAAAATTTTCTTGTGGATCACATATGCATTACTTGTGATAGAATCACTGAACTGAATCATGTTGTTTTCAGCCATACATGTTGTGTGTCGACGACTTTGTGTTGTGGGATATATGCTAAAATTTGTGATAATATGAAACTAAAGTCAGATCTAGTTGATATAATGCATCCAACACAAGTAATATTACCTATGTTGGATCGTTGTAATCTTTCTAGAATAGAACCCAAGTTTTCATATTTGTTGTGTTTGTCCCAACATTCGTTGTCTAGTTGTGCTAATGCTTTATACTTCACTTATATTTGCAAATTGAGTTGCATTTTACATACTGGACAACATGATCATGTTCATAATAATCAGAGTAGCGTAGTTGAAGCATGGCATGATTCAATTTGGTTTTCAGACATATTGAATTGGTTTGATCTTGTTCACAAATTTGATCATAGATCTTCTGTGAGAAAACTGAATTTAATATTGAAGAACATGACTATCTATTTAGATGTTTTTCACCATGATCATGATTCTTTGTACTTCACTTATACCTGCAATTTAAGTTTCTTGATGTATACTGGACATACTTTTCATGTGGACAACAATAATACAACATGTTATATATACATATACTTTGCGTACACTATGTTCTTTTTGTTTATCCCACTTTTAGCTTACCTAAAGCCGAGGACGGCTTTTCATGAAGAAAGGGAGGATGATGAGGATATATACAAGGATTATGATGATTCTGACTGCCTGAACTGGAAGGAAATATTGAGTCAAATCAATAATGACTATCAGGTGAATTCATTCCTAATTGAACCTGATGTTTTACTTAATGAGAATTTTATACTACCTAAGTCTATGCATTTATGTATGAACAGGTTCGTTGGAGAGACAAGCATGGCGCGAGGAGGAGAAGGGCTACAAGAGGAGCCCAGCATGATGATCGCCCGAGGATGCGCGAGGGAGGAGCAGGAGGAAGGCGCAAGAGAAGATCATCGAAACGAAGGCGACAGAGAGTTAGAAGGCGACCAAGAAGGAAGGTTCAATCCGGACAGACAGAAGTTCTGAAATTGTAACGGACGTGGTTTCTGCATACCAACTCAGAATTAAGCAAATAAGTACTTGCTGGAAAGATAATTCCGAGATCTTTCCAACGGGTACTTGCACATCTCCCAGTTCTTTACGAGCTGTGCGCAGCAACCAAAACAAGTCGACATGTGTTTTCTATTAGTTTACAAATAGAGTCCTTTTAAGTTAGGAAAGTTAGAGATATGTTTGGTTTTGACCCCAACTCTGTGTGGGACGTCCAACAGCCTTTATATAGGCATGTAAATCATAGTTTTTAGGGTTTAGACCACGTTAAAATATTTTAGAGTTGTTTCTTTCATAGAACCTCTGGAATTACTCTGTGTTCGAATCTACCAACTATAATTGAGTATGATCTATTGTTCCATTGGGAATTAGTAGATTGCATACTACCGTTCATGGTCACGGCTGCGTGTGCAAGAGCGTGGTGTTGTGAATATCCTACAAGGTTCGAGAGCTGTTGCATTGGCATCAGGGATCGAGCGGGAGAGTTCATAGCTACAGGCTAGTTATCTATCATCCACCATCATCACCGCCATCCGCTTACAGAGATGGATCGGGCCACCCCATATCACTTTTGGCAAGCTGAAGTTCACAATGCCCAAGTTCACCGGATCCAATGACCCCGAAGAATACCTCTCGTGGGCACTCAAAGTCGACAAGATCTTCCGCACAACTACAGCAATTAGAAGATGGTCGCCATGGCTTCGCTTGAGTTTGATGATTACGCCAACCTTTGGTGGGAACAAGTTTAAGTTGCTCGTGATGCAAGACAAGAACCGCCAATCACAAATTGGCATGACATGAAGGCTCACATGAGATCCCGGTTCGTCCCTGCGCACTACACGCGTGACCTCTTCAACAACCTTCAAGCGCTTCGTCAAGGGACAAAGACCATGGAAGATTACTTCAAGGAAATGGAACTCAACTTGATTTGCACCAACATTGATGCACGCATGGAGCAAACAATGGCACGTTTCCTTATTGGCTTGAATCACCCAATCAAGCGCATCGTCAAGTTCCAAACATACAACACCATGGTTGAGCTTGTGCACATAGCAACAAAGGCTGAACGTCAAGTGCAAGAGGATATCAAGTACAACAAGCCCAAGACGTACTTCACCTACAAGCAAGCTTCAACCACTACACCAACAACTTTCAATGGTAGCTCCTCAAGTACCTCCAAGCCTTCCTTCAAACCCACACTTCCTCAAGGAAAACTGCCCCCAAGTGGCAAGCAAGCAAAGAGTGATACACCTTTCAACGGTCAATGCTACAAGTGTGGAGGTAAAGGACAAAAGTCGACCGAATGTGGAAACAAGAAAGTCTTGTTCATCCATGACAATGGTGATGAAGAGTACTTGAGTGAAGATGAGTTTGATGCCCGTGTCAAGGAAGAAATGGCAAGGCAACGAGTGGAAGATGATCAAGAACTCCTCATGTGTGAACATGACGCAGGTCCATCGCTTGTCGTCACAAGGATCTTAACCACTCAAGCATAAGAGCATGAAGACCAACGCTCCAATATCTTCCAAACACGAGCCGACATCAATGGCAAATCTATCAAGGTGATCATTGATAGAGGGAGTTGCCACAACCTTGCTAGCACCGAGTTGTGTGAGAAGCTCAACCTCACTCTCCATCCACACAAGAACCCCTACCATGTGCAATGGCTAAGTGACCAAGGGTCCGTGAAGATCATGCATACCGTATCGGTCTCCTTCGCCATTAGCCCTTGCACCACTTCGCCATTGGTCCTTACAAAGATACGGTTTGGAAGTGGTGCAAGGGCTAATGGCGAAGGAGACCGATACGGTATGCATGATCTTCACGGACCCTTGGTCACTTAGCCATTGCACATGGTAGGGGTTCTTGTGTGGATGGAGAGTGAGGTTGAGCTTCTCACACAACTCGGTGCTAGCAAGGTTGTGGCAACTCCCTCTATCAATGATCACCTTGATAGATTTGCCATTGATGTCGGCTCGTGTTTGGAAGATATTGGAGCGTTGGTCTTCATGCTCTTATGCTTGAGTGGTTAAGATCCTTGTGACGACAAGCGATGGACCTGCGTCATGTTCACACATGAGGAGTTCTTGATCATCTTCCACTCGTTGCCTTGCCATTTCTTCCTTGACACGGGCATCAAACTCATCTTCACTCAAGTACTCTTCATCACCATTGTCATGGATGAACAAGACTTTCTTGTTTCCACATTCGGTCGACTTTTGTCCTTTACCTCCACACTTGTAGCATTGACCGTTGAAAGGTGTATCACTCTTTGCTTGCTTGCCACTTGGGGGCAGTTTTCCTTGAGGAAGTGTGGGTTTGAAGGAAGGCTTGGAGGTACTTGAGGAGCTACCATTGAAAGTTGTTGGTGTAGTGGTTGAAGCTTGCTTGTAGGTGAAGTACGTCTTGGGCTTGTTGTACTTGATATCCTCTTGCACTTGACGTTCAGCCTTTGTTGCGATGTGCACAAGCTCAACCATGGTGTTGTATGTTTGGAACTCGACGATGCGCTTGATTGGGTGATTCAAGCCAATGAGGAAACGTGCCATTGTTTGCTCCATGCGCTCATCAATGTTGGCGCGAATCAAGTTGAGTTCCATTTCCTTGAAGTATTCTTCCACGGTCTTTGTCCCTTGACGAAGAGCTTGAAGGTTGTTGAAGAGGTCACGCGTGTAGTGTGCGGGGACAAACCGGGATCTCATGTGAGCCTTCATGTCATGCCAAGTTGTGATTGGCGGCTCTTGTCTTGCATCACGAGCAACTTGAACTTGTTCCCACCAAAGGTTGGCGTAATCATCAAATTCTAGCGAAGCCATGTCGACCATCTTCTCGTTGCTATAGTTGTGCATGCGGAAGATCTTGTCGACTTTGAGTGCCCACGAGATGTATTCTTCGGGGTCATTGGATCCGGTGAACTTGGGCATTGTCAACTTGAGCTTGCCAAAAGTTTCTTCATTGTTGTGGTCATTGCGACAAGCTTGGTGACCTTGTTGATGATCTTGTAGTTGGGGAGGTGGAACTTGGTTCTCGCGTCCTTGTGGCGGAGTTTGCTCTTGGTATAGTTGTTGAGGAGGAGCTTGCTCTTGCTCTTGGCGCGGTTGTTGACGTGGTTGAGGTACTTGGGCCTCATGGTGGCGAAGGTGTGTAGCCTCTTGACGCGGTTGATGACGAAAAGGAGGCTCGTTCCTTGGTTGGTGATGTTGGTTAGGCACATGGGCCTCACGGCGAAGAACATGGTCATGAGCCTCTTGACGTGGTGGGCGTCGCTCAACTTGTATCACTTGACGCTCCAAGTTTTGTTGATGTGGAGGGGGCGCCTCGTGATGACCATGGTGTCGTTGTTGACGTTCATGACATTGATGACGAGGAGGAGGATCTTGAAGAGCTTGACGTCAATGACGAGCTTGATTCTCCAAATTGGAGTCATCACTAGTTGTGTCAAGAATGTGTCGCGGTCGATGGTGGTAGACTTGCGGTTGCGCTTGCGGTTCCTCTTGTGGTTGCTCTTATTGAATCACTAGTGCCCTTGCGTGATGACGGTGTGCTTCTTGCCTTGCTCGTGGCCTTGAAGAGAGGTCACCGTCATAGCTTGATGTTGCGGCGTGCCGTGGGGAAGGTACATAGTTCGAAGAGATTCCATCTTCAACCACGGGGGCATCATTGCGTCTTTGAGCACTTTGATGTAGATCTTGTGGAAGAGGTGCATGACGATGCGAAGAACTTGCCGAGCTTGATGCGCGTGAACGTGGTCTTGCCATGCCATCGATGAGGTGTCGAAGATTGTCATTTGTTTCGGTGACGGAGCGTTGAAGCGCTTCATTTTGGTGGCCGAAGTTGTGATGCATTGCATGCATTTGTCGTTCGAGGCCGTCGAAGCGGTTGTCGATGTTCTTGAACTCGGCTTGCGTCTCGCCAAATTGTTCATCTTGTCTCGTCTCAAGTACTTGGCAACGTTCACGGAACTCTTGTCGAACGATGAAGTGACTTGCGTGCGTCATGTATGGACCTTGATCTTCTTCTTGGGGAGGTGGTTGGCTCGTCTCACCGTGCCTATCCATCATGCAAAACACACAATTATTGTTTATGGAAGTGGAATATGGTGGTGTTAGCCTTGTACCTCACCTTGGGGATTACACCAAACTAGAAACCACAAGTGAGAGCTATTAGCGTGCAAAGTGGAAATGCAAAGAAAACTCACACTCTCAAAAGCTTGTTGGTGGTAGGTTAGGGTTGTGGAAAGCCAAAGAACCAACCAAAAGAAAAGGGATAGTCAAAAGTTGTAAAAATCCAACAAAACTCAATTCAAAGGCGAAGGTCAACAACTCAAAAGGGTGACGGGAACCTACGACTATGTACACACACGTGGAGAAAGTTGGGATTGACACGACTATGAAAATGAGCAAACAAAATGTCCTAACGAAGACTAAGCTCGTTGTCGTGCCAATGCAAGGAGACACCGTGGCTCGTTTGCAAAGAGGAAAAATGAGCAACGGATTTGTGCACTTGCCTTGGGCGCTCTTCTTTCTCTCTTGCTTACAAGCTTTGAGACTCTCTTTTGCAAGGGGAGACTATTTTTCTTTTGCTTTTTCTTTGTATCTTTTTCCTTCTTTTTTTTGCTCTCCCTTGATGCTACCTAGTCACACTTGCTATTGCTCTTGTACTCTCACTATCCAAGGACAAATGCACAATGCTCAAGCAAACACAAGATGAGCCACTCTCATGGGATAGGTACACACAAAGGAAGATGGGGTTAACAAGGTGACGCAAGTTATACCTTCTTTGATGATGAACTTGGCGTCGGTGGTGCGGGATGATGTTCGTGGTCCGTGCTGTCGATGAGCGCGGAAGTTGATGATGCAGAAGCTTGCTGGAACTTGCTGACACGCACACGGGACACGAGCAAACAAAGGAGGTTAGCCAATGCGAAAAATGAGGCAAAACAGTCAAAACAGGCGTTACAGCCGGACACTCTGGTCTGTCGGGGCCGGACACTCCGGTCTAGCCGGACACTCCGGTCTGGCCGGGCCGGACACTCCGGTCGAGCCGGACACTCCGGTCGATATGAGCCGGACACTCCGACGCGGGTTTCCTGCTCGTGTTGTTGAGCGGAAATCCTCGCCTTCGGGCCTCAAATCCGCGAAAAACTGGCCAAATCAGGCTGGGGAAACGCAGGATAAAGCTGGACCAACTCCTTAGACAAGGTTTGGTCGGATCAAAACCACAAATAACACTCCAAATCAAGAGATCGATCCAAAGGCAAATATGCGCTGTTTTTTGTGGGGATTTTCAAATTTTTGGTGGATAGAAGAAAAATTCGTGGGGGAAATCGTGAGCAACGAAGCTCTTGATACCAATATGTTGAGGGCAAACCTCTAGGGTGTCCTGATCTTTCACGATTCCCTTTCAAATCGAGGGTGGAGTGCAGGGAAAGGAGGGAGGGACGAACACACGCACGAAGAACGCGATGAACACACACACGCAAAACTCACACCGGTAGTGACCGGTGTTTATCGTGGTTTTGCATGTGTGTGTTCTTCGCGTTCTTCGTGCGTGTGTCTGTCGTGTTCATCCGTCCCTCCTTCCCCCGCACTCCACCCTCGATTTGAAAGGGAATCGTGAAAGGTCGGGCCACCCTAGAGGTTTGCCCTCAACACTTCGGTCTGAGCAGCTCCAGTGGCTTCTTCTTCACGTTCTGCTCCTTGTTCTCCATACTTGGGTGCTTGGTGATGTGTCGAAGCTTCATACCTAATGATGCATAGGGTAGTTGCATGAAGTAGCACACCATCCAAGGAGGTATCAAATTGGCACGAGGAGAGGAGCGAGTTCACCTTATCTTGGAGGAGTTTGGCTCAGGCACGAGTCATTGGTCCACTTGGGGGAATTATTGGTGTAGATGTAGAAGCGTCCGTAGGACGGGCTGCATCAGTACCGACCATGTCTGGATTGTTCCCGAACCATAGGGTATCACGCTTAAGGGTTTGATGATGCTTAGAGAGTGTTTATAGGATCGGTAGAATCACCGAAGAGTAGTAGAGAGAAAACCGAAAGGGTTTCGGTAAGTCCGGAGGATGTCCGGAGTGGAGGTGGAAGGTGTTCCATAGCCACGGAGATTGAGTAATATGTGAAATGAATGTTAAATATTGATTTAATCATTTATTCATAATTATTTAATAAAAGAGAAAATCAATTAAAAGGTCAAAGGGCTTAATGGGCCAATTCCCGGAGCGGAGAGGGCCCATTAGGTAAAGGAGAGAGGGAGAAGGGGCAAGGGGGTGGCCGACTAGGCCAAGGCCCCCCCCCCTGCACGGGGCCCACTAGGGCCGGCCGGAGGCTGCCCCTCCCCCTCCTCTCCTTTAGTCCCACCACGGGACTTTGAGGAAGTACCTCCCCTCCCCCTATATATAGTGGGGGTATTTGGCTAGATAAATACACACAATATTCAATAAAGGTCTTCTCACTTTTGGGGAGACCTCCAATTGATATTTACTCTCTCTCTCTCTCTCTCTCTCTCTCTCTCTCGTGACCGTGGTCCCAAGGTCAGACTGTGCGAACGAGAGACATCTCACCGCAAAGCACCGTCGCGCTGCGGCTTTCGGATCCAGGAGATCTACTTCCGCAATTGCTGCTGGATCGGGGAAGCGGGAGTCATCGTCAGGCACCGGACATGTGTAACTCCCTGCGAGGTGTCGCACTTGAGGCACTCAAGTCGTTGGATCCAAAGGAGCGCAAGGACTTCATCACGACCTTGAGGTCGGCTTCGGCTCGTCTACATCAACCACGCTCTCCGGAGCATTGACAACACTTTTCGGTCTTCGAGGGTAAGTTCACGAAAAGCCGCTCCCATTACTGTATTACTAATAGATAGGTCCTGGCAGCATCAGGGGTTCAGGGGCGTAGGGTAAAAATTTATTGTTTTCATGCGCGAAACCCCTACACCCACACCGCCGAGCCCAACCGTACACAAAGGAGGGAGACATTGGGTCGCGGTGTCATTTTTTCTCGTCCCCCATTTTGGCGAGGGATTCGATAGGTCGTCTCGACGGAGAGAGACCGCCCACATCAGCATTAGGCGAAGGGCAGCGGCGAGGCTCGGTGGGAGCAGCGGGCGAGGCGAGATCTGCAAAGAGGGAGCTGGTGAGGCTCGGTGGGAGGAGCGGTCGGGCGAGAAGATAGGGGGGTGCCGCGTGAAGGAGACGACCTAGCCAGTGGAGGCATCGGCAGAGGAGGAGTCAAGGGGGTGGGGAAGTTTGGGGGGAGCACCGCCGGATCGGAAGTGCCTCGCATTCGTGCACCCTCGCATCGAGCAACTGAATCGAGCACCTCGCATCAAGCACCTACATCGAGCCCCGGAGCTTCCGCCTAGAGGTAATCACGCACAACCCTTCATGTTTCTCTATCGATTCTGCGCTCATAGGCAACTAGAAGTTGTTCTGGATGGTGGATGATGGGTGATTTTTCAAACTCGTGTAGGAAATTAGAAAGCCCTAAGGGTAATTTCCGCGGGAAAGACGAGATCGTCCGTGGAAGCGTCGGCGGAGGATAGGCAAAGCACCTCGCACCAAGAAACTGCTTCGAGCACCTCGCATCAAACACCTACATCGAACCCGGGGAGCTTCTGCCTAGAGGTAATCACGCACACACCCCACCCAATTTCAAACCTGTGCCATGTTTTTCTCTATCGATAATGTGCTCATAGGCAAACCAGAACTCGTGTTCTGAATGATGGTGATGAATTAGCAAGTCCTGAGGGGGTGGTGTCAGGATTTTTCAAACTGTTGCAGGGAATTAGTAAGGCCCCATGAAAGTTCGTACTCATCGCACAGAACCAACGTCGATCCTGTTTTTTGCGGAATTTTTGTGTAAGAACTGGCAAGTCGGTGGAACGTTCTCACTCGCTGGTATGGAACTAGTGTTGGGTTTTTTATATGGGGGGTTCAATTTTTGCGGTAGGAAATTAGCAAGCCATGGGGATTTTTTAGTAGCACGGAATTTTAGTGTTAATCCTGACTATCCAAGAGATTCAAAACTAGCATATAAACATAACTAACTTGGTTTTCACGAGATTCTGGGGGTTTAGGGGAAGTGGAGATTTTCTGAATCTTACTAAATTTACACAACTACCTTTTAGTTTTGTTGACTGAAAATATGATCAAGTTTGTTTCTCACCTTTTTGGCCCATATTTTTTTGTTGAACCTAACTAAACTAAGTTGATTATGAATCTGAACTAAGTTGTCGGCTGCAATATACTAAGTTGGGTTTCATCTCACAACTAAGTTGGCCCCACCCACTCAACAAAACTTTTTCTGGATCCACCCCATAACAAACTTGGCTCCACCTCATAACTAACTTGGTTGTACATCATAACTAATTTGTCTGCAACTCATCACTAACTTTTTCGACTCCACCTCACAACCAACTTGGTTGCACCTAATCACTAAATTTGGCTCCACCTGATAACTAACTTGGATCCACATGCATCACTAACTTGGCTGTACACCATAACTAAACCCTTGGCTATACATCATCACTAACTTTGGCTCCACCTCATAACTAAATTTGGATCCACATGCATCACTAACTTGGATGTACATCATAAATAATCTAGCTGCACCTCATAACTAACTTGGATCCACATGCATCACTAACTTGACTCCACATCATAGACCAACCTGGCTGCACCCCCATATCCCAACTTGGATCCACACTCATAACCAACTTTTGGCTCCACACTTATCACTAACTTGTCTCCACCTCATAGACCAACCTGGTTGCACCTCATAACTAACTTCGGCTCCATCTCATAACTAACTTGTTTTCCCTATTTATAAGCTGTCTTTTTTCAGGTTCTTTTTTTTGTAAACTACAAAACTTAGCTAAGTTTGTGTTTCTTTTTTGCCAACTCCAACTTATGAGGTGGAACAAATTAGTATGTTTTTTGCCAACCTCAACGTAATGACTGCATCATAACTAAGTTTTTTTCCAATAGACAAGTCAAGTCAAAAAATGATGAAAGAGAATGCCAAGCATGCCCGCCTGCGCTTACCATCTCCACATACT
This sequence comes from Avena eriantha, assembly GCA_910589775.1. NCBI lineage: Eukaryota > Viridiplantae > Streptophyta > Magnoliopsida > Poales > Poaceae > Avena > Avena eriantha. The sequence continues at coordinate 358,465,014 of OU342744.1, forward strand.
AGGCAGCAGGTAAACGTCTTTTTGTCTTATAGGATATCTCTTCCTCTTTCTCTTTTTTCTTAAAACTGTGTGTGTGGTTTTCTATCGCATGCTAACTGATTTGTTGTTTTGAAAACGGATTTTTCCTAGTAGGACATGGTGGGTAACTGTATGCAGTAATCTTCAGGAACAAATCCCACAATAGATGCAGATACAATTGTTGCACAAAATGCGCTGATAGCAACAAGGCCTGCCCACAGACGGCGAACCACGGTGCGTCTTTCTTTTTATTTTTTATGTTCTTTTTTCACACAGAAGCTATTTAATCATAAGAAAAACCTAATGAATTAAAGCATGAAACCTTTATTTTTACTGTTACAGCTAGGAAGGAATTGCGCTTCTCATGTCAGGTTGTTCAAACTTAACTGTTAGTGCAAGATTAGAAAGATCTGATAGAATAATGGGGATGGGGAGGAATGCTTAAGGTGCAGGCAAAAGAGACGCCTGTAGACCTTAGCATGTGGGTCTTATCATGTTTAGACCCAATACGGCGCAAGATCATTATACTTGGAAGGGGGAGCATCCCGGTAAACGCAGATAGCTACACAAAAGTGTTTGGGATCAAGAACGAGGGGAGTCCTGTTAGTTATGAAATGGAAATAGAGGCCATTGAGTTCATGAATAAAGAGTACAATATAGAGAGCAGCTCAGCACCTGAGTGGGTTGATTGGTGCATGATGATAAAAGAAATTGGAGGGGTTGCAGACATGAAGTTCCTCTGAGCATATTTTGTTGGCGTAATCAGCTGCTTTGTGAGCCCTACAACAACATCAAGCATCAGTCCTAGGTGTTACCACTCTTTAATCGACCTCAACCAGTTCTAGCGGACAAACTTCACCCAATTTTCCATTGATCAAATAATCACAGAAGTCCAGAAAATGGGAGTAAAGAGGAAATCTGTATGTTGCTGCCTCCACCATCTCGTGGTAATTTGCAAGGAGACACACCCTACCCCTTTTGTAGTATGATTTTTTACTAACTTACCTTTTTGACCTTTTCCCCCTATTTTTTTAATCGACGTGGATTATTTATCTTGATTCATTGGAGGTCGATGAACTTGTGGAGTCTGAAGAACTCTACCCAATACGGGCTGCTGCATGGACTGACAAACTCATACAGGCCGTCATGCGGAAGGATGGAAAAGGGGATGGGGAGTTTGGGAAGCTGAAAGTAAACACCTCTGCCTATTTTCTTTTGCAAAACCAATTTCGCATGTGTTTGTTGATTTTTAACCACAAAAAAGCCTCCATCCCCCAGCACAAAAATGGGGGTGTCTAACATGCTTTTTTTGCTTTTACAACAGAAAGAATCTGTTGGGGCTACTGTAAGAGACAGTCTTTTTGTGGGTATGTCAAGGACCGAGGAAATTGTATCTATGAAGCTGCCACGAAGCTTTTCAAATGAGGTATAATTGCGTACAGCCCGTCAAATTGTTTTTTCTCATTTTGCTGATTTTTTACTTCCCTCTCTTTTTTTAAAGTTGGTTAAGTTGGCCGGATGCTATTAAGTTGATACCCTATGTTTACCTTTTTTAAAGTTGGTCGGGATGTGTGTTTTTTTCAAAGTGGTTTTCTGAATCTGACGAATTTTTGGGTCTTGAATCCAACCAAGTGTGTTCCTGAATTCAAACCAAGTTGTTTCCTATTTTTTAACCAAGTTGGTTTTTGTAGTTTTTAACCAAATTGGTCCCCTGATTTTTGAACATTTTTTCGGCCCCTGGTTTTTGACCAAGTTGGTTTACTGAATTCAACCAAGTTGGTTCCTCTATTTAACCAATTTGGTTCCTATTTTTAACCAAGTTGGTCCCTGTTTTTTAACCAACTTGGTTCCTGTATTTTCAAAACCAAGATTTTGGTTCCTGTATTTTTTAACCAAGATGGGTCATGTATTTTTAACCAAGTTGGTCCTCTGATTTAAAACATTTTTGGCCCCTGATATTTTTTTACCAAGTTGGTTACTGAATTAACCAACTTGGTTCCTAAATTCAACCAACTTGGTTCCTAAATTAACCAACTTAGTTCCTGAATTCAAACCTAATTTGTGTTCCTGAATTCAACCAAGTTGGTTCCTTTATTTTTTTACCAAGCTAGGTCCTGATTTTTTATAGTTCGAGTCATTTTGGTTACTGAATTAACCAATTTGGTTCCTGAATTTTTACCTAATTTGGTTCCTGAATTCAACCAACTTGGTTCAATTTCAACCTAATTTGGTTACTGAATTAACCTACTTGGTTCCTGAATTAACTAACTTTGGTCCTGAATTCAACCAAGTTTGGTTCCTCAATTCAACCTAATTTGGTTCCTGCATTTTTTACTAAGCTGGGTCCTGATTTTTTTATAGGTGGGCTCTCTATGTTTTTTTAGGTGGGACCATCTGACCCATTTTTTTCTCTACTTTTTTTCATTATGCAGAGGAAAAGGAAACTTGCTATATGCGTGGGTGAGCTATGTACATACATATCCAACAGTATCGGGAAAATTTGCCGAGGCTATTGGGAATATTTTTAGTGAAGAAAGGGCTAGCTATGTTCAGGGGAGAAGAAAGATGATGAGGACATCCCTACAGTTACACCTACCCCAATTGATAATGAAGATGTTCCAATTGCAAAGAAGGATCAATCCAATGAGATAAGGATTGGACCAATCACAAGAGCTCGTGCTAAGCTACTAGAACAACAGGCGAACTTGTTTCTTAATGAACCTGGTGTTTTAATCAATGATAATTTTATACTACCTAAGTCTTTGAACTATTGCATGATCAGGTACTTAGGAGAAGAAGGCATAGCAAGGAGCGAGGAGCAAATGGAACAAGGTGTGGTTATCAATGAAGAATGCGCGAGGGGGGAGAGGGAGGAAGCGCAAGGAGCTGTCCAAGACAAAGATCAACAAGAGACGGGAGTTCTCTGCCGCGGCAGAGAAAAGCCCCAGTTCTCTGCCATGGCGGGCTACCGCGACAGGAAAACAGAGTCCAACTTTGGCACGGTAGGCTGCCGCGGCAGAGAAAGCAACTACAACTCTGCCATGGCAGAGTCAGTTTGACTGAACCCAAGTTGGGTCGGTTTGTATCCATAGATGGGTGGGACCAACTCGGATCCACCCTTAGGCCGCCGCCTCCTAGACCCTTAAATAGATGGGGCGCTCTTGCTTTAGTGTTTAGACCATGTTAAAATATTTTGGAGTTGATTCTTTCATATAACCTCTAGAATTACCGTGTGTTCGAATTCTACAACTATAATTGAGTGTGATCTGTTGTTCCATTGGGAATTAGTAGATTGCATACTACCGTTCATGGTCACGGCTGTGTGCGCAAGAGTGTGGTGTTGTGAATATCCTACAAGGTTCGAGATCTGTTGCACTGGCATCAGGGATCGAGCGGGAGAGATCATAGCTACGCACTAGTTATCTATCATCCACCATATCATCGACAAGAGCTTGCTGAGAAGATCAGGCCACACCATATCATCTTGGTATCAGATTTCCTCGTTCCCTTGGTAAGCATCCACAAATCCATCCATAGATTAGATCTTTTTTAGTCCTATATAGAAAAAGGCCCACAAAAAGAGTTGCCATAGCCTAGATTACATTGTATTCGAGTAATTGTTGATGGTCGTGTTCCTCCTTTAGATTAGATCTAGATTTGTTCTTCGTAATTTTATCTTCTTTCTAGTTTTTGTTTCTAGCGGAATCCACCATTGTTTCTGCCACAATCAAGTCAGATCCATCTACTCTAAGAGTCCTAGTCATCTACTCTTAGTCGAGTCGGAATAAAAAAAATTCCTACCGACTCTGCCGCGGCACAGAAACAGCTTGTTTTCCTGCCGCGGAGTCCTGTTCTGCCACGACTCGGATTCGCTACCGCGGCACGTTTTTGACGTGTTGTTCTGCCACGGCAGGATTTTCTGCCACGACACATTTTTGGTCTGTTTTTCTGCCACGGCAGGAACTTTTACAAAGTGTGCTACTACATAGGTGTAGGAACTTGCCCACTGAGAGTAGTTTCGGCTCCTATAGGCTGCTCTTAGGATTTTTGGTGCTATACTTTGTAATTGGCCGTGTGTTATCTATAAAATCAAAAAAAAGAGAAAAAGCAATACAGCAATAGAAAAAGCAAAAAAGAGCTATACAAAAGAAAAAGAAAAATAGTGAAAAAGAGAAATTGAGCAAGAGGCCTAGTGATATCTTTGTGCACCGGTAGATTGAGCAATCTTGTGCCTGTTTACTTTGAGCTTTGCTAGTGTCTCTTGAGCGTAGTGCAACACCCTCCATAGTTGCATTCCCACGTTTTTCTCCACGTGTGTGTTTGTTGGGTATTCGTACGATCAGCACTAGGACTTGTTTGCGGCGTAGATAGGGTACCATACCTTTAGCTCCACCTTAAATAACATGTGTGCCCTGCGATCATTCTCTATACCTTTGATATTCACTTCATCACATCAAGTGCATCAGTTTTTTATTTCGTTTGGTAGAGCATCTCTATTCACTTTTGAACGGTAAGATCTCCTTTCTTATTAGTTGTGAGTGAGCTGTGATAGTTTCCACCATATAGATTTTAATTTTTGCACTAACCTACTAATCATGTCTTCTAGTGATGATGATGTTGTGATGTAGAAAAAGAAGGATGAGGAGCTTGTTAATTGGCGTGAATATGAGGCTTTGAAGTCCCACTTGACACGTGTGTTTACTAACATGACAGATGACATTGACAAGAATCTCCAGGATATGAATATGAGATTGGATCAGCATGTTGGAATGGTTGATACTATTCAAACGCAAGTGGCTACGCTCAATGTCAATGTCACCACTTTGCAGCGTTCCATTGAGGGTTTGACAGCTGCCTTACATAGGGAAGATCCTCAACATGATGATGCCTTTGATGATTTTGATGAGGGTAGCGTTGTGGATGCTGCTCCACATGTTGGCAGGGGACGTGCTATTCCGCCTGCCCATGCACCTGCTCATAGCCATGGGTTTGCCCCTCTTGGGCATGCTCAACGTGTGCCCAACCAAGCTGCTGATGATGGTTTGGGCAAGCCAAAATTCTCAATTCCCAAGTTTGATGGTTCCATTGATCCTGAAGACTACCTCACATGGGAGTTGAAGATTGAGAAACTCTGGCGCTTATTTGACTATCCAGAAGATAAGAAGGTCAAGCTTGCAGCATCTGAATTTGATGGTTATGCTTTGTGTTGGTGGGATGCTCTTGTGCAACATAGGAGGGAGGACAATGAAGTTCCTGTGATGGATTGGCGCGAGATGAAGCAAATCATGAAGGCTCGTTTCGTACCAACCAACTACTTGCGATCAGTTTTTGATAAATTGACGCAATTGAAGCAAGGCACAATGACAATTGATGATTACTACATGGAGATGGAGCTGCTTATGCAGCGTGCTAGAGTTCGTGAGTCCATTGAGATGACCATGCAGCGGTTCCTAAACAATCTGCAGTTGCCAATCAAGAGCATCGTGTGTCATCACAAGTATGAGACCATGAATGAGCTATTACACCATGCTAGAGAGGCCGAATCCTAGTTGGCGGAAGAGGCAAAGTCATGCGCTCGTTTTCCATCCTCCAACATATTTTTGGCCAGATCTACTCCTCCTACAGCCATGCCACCAGCTGCTGCTCCGTTTACACCATCGGCCAAACCAGCAAGTACACCTTCATTTGGTTCTAATGCTCGGAAACCCGCTGCTCCTGCTGCTAGCTCGGGTTCCAACATGTCTACGGCACGTACTCATGATGTGGTGTGCCATACTTGTGGAGGTAGAGGTCACTACAAGAAGGATTGTCCAAACAACAAGGTTATGTTTGTTAACGAACAAGGAGAAGTATAGAGTGGAGATGAAGCTTCAGACACTGATATTGATGACGGCGAGGATGGTGCTGATGCATATGCTAAGCATGCACCTACTATTGTCGTATCTTCACGTGTACTTAGTGTGCAACCGGTTGAGGAATCCCAGCGTTGCAACTTGTTCCAAACAAAAGCTCTAGTTGGACCTAACAAAGCTTGCAAGGTAATTATTGATGGAGGTAGCTACAGAAATCTTGCAAGTAAGGAACTATGTGTCAAACTGAATTTGACATACTTACCTCATCCCAAGCCATACTACATACAATGGTTGAGCAACAATGGTGAGATGAAGGTAAATCATATGGTATGTGTGAATTTTCAAATAGGGCCATACAAAGATTCTATTGATTTTGATGTGGTTCCTATGACTGTTTGTCACCTACTATTGGGTCGGCCTTGGCTCTATGATCGCCATGTGCAACACAATGGCCGAGCCAATACATATCACTTGGAATTCAAAGGAAAGAAGATTACAATGCAGCCAATGACACCAAAAGAAATTGTGAATGATTCTCGCTAGAAGATAGAGGTGAACTTGACTGTGTGACAGCTGTTCCTGATGTAACTGAGGCTAAATTGAGTGATATAACGAAAAGTGAGAGAGTGCCTGGGTTATTGATACTAGCCACCAAGGAGGATATGAGAGAGTTTCGTGAGGATCCTATAGCCATGCCACTTGTGCTCATGTATAAGGGCGAGGTATTGGTTTCTAACGACATGACCCCTATTTCTCTTGGTGTCTCTTCTGTTTTGCAGGATTTTGGGGATGTGTTTCCAGAAGATGTACCCGCAGGTTTACCTCCATTGCGTGGTATAGAACATCAAGTGGACCGGATTCCTGGTGCCACACTTCCCAACCGTGCACCTTACAGGACTAATCCCGAAGAAACTAAGGAAATTCAGAAGCAAGTACAAGCGTTGCTGGATAAAGGGTACATTCGTGTCTCTCTTAGCGCTTGTGCAGTTCCTGTTATTTTAGTTCCTAAGAAAGATGGTACATGGCGCATGTATGTTCATTGTAGAGCGATTAATAACATCACTATTCGATACCGTCATCCTATTCCACGCTTAGAGGATATGCTAGATGAATTGAGTGGTGCTGATGTTTTCTCTAAAATTGACTTGCGTAGTGGTTATCATCAAATTAGGTTGAAAGAAGGGGATGAATGGAAAACTGCTTTCAAAACTAAATTTGGCTTGTATGAGTGGATAGTCATGCTGTTTGGTCTTACTAATGCACCTAGTACTTTCATGCGTTTGATGAATCATGTTTTGAGAGAGTTTATTGGTCGTTTTGTGGTTGTTTACTTTGATGATATACTCATATACAGCCACACTGAATCTGAACATTGCACTCATATTAGACAAGTTTTGCAAGTGTTACATGATAATAAACTGTATGCTAATCTCGAGAAGTGTACATTTGCAAAAGATAAGGTCATATTCCTAGGATTTGTTGTATCTAAGCATGGAGTAAAGGTAGATCAATCTAAAATTGAATCAATTCAGAATTGGCCTACTCCAATGAATGTAAGTCAAGTGCGTAGTTTCCACGGTCTAGCTGGTTTCTATAGGTGCTTTGTGAAAGATTTTAGCACCATTGCTGCACCATTAAATGATTTGACAAAGAAAGGTGTTCCTTTTGTATGGGGCGCGGCTCAAGACATTGCATTTGATACATTGAAACATTTGCTTACTTCTACACCATTGCTTGCATTACCTGATTTTTCGAAGCAATTTGAAGTTGAATGTGATTCTAGTGGTATAGGCATAGGTGGCGTTTTGATGCAAGAGGGTCGACCTATAGCTTATCTTTCTGAGAAATTGACTGGTGCTCGTTTGAATTATTCAATCTATGATAAAGAATTGTATGCACTTGTTAGAGTACTTGAGGTTTGGCAACATTATTTGTGGCCAAAGGAATTCATCATACATTCTGATCATGAAGCATTGAATTCCTGAAAGCTCAATCAAACTTGCATAGAAGAATAGCTAAATGGGTTGAGTTCACTGAGTCTTTTCCTTACATCATTAACTTTAAGAAGGGAAAAGAGAATGTTGTTGCTGATTATCTATCTAGGAAGAATATGCTATTAACCAATCTTGATGTTAAAATTCCTGGATTAGAAGCTATTTGTGCACTTTATGCAATTGACCATGATTTTTCTGAACAATATCGTTTGTGTGCTATTACAAACACATGGGATAAGTATCATATCCATGATGGCTATTTGTTTCGAGCTAACAAACTATGTATTCCAGAATCGTTGTTGCGTTTGTTCTTAGTGCAGGAATCACATGCTGGTGGTTTGATGGGTCACTTTGGGCGTGAGAAGACATTGCTCATGCTCGCTGATCACTTTTATTGGCCCAAGATGAGGCGTGATGTGTACAGATTTGTGAGCCGATGCGTTACTTGCCACAAATCGAAATCCAAGCTGAAGCATGTCTACACCTCTCTCTGCACCTACTACTGATATGGGGTGGCCCGATCTTCTCAGCAAGCTCTTGTCGATGATATGGTGGATCATAGATAACTAGTGCGTAGCTATGATCTCTCCCGCTCGATCCCTGATGCCAGTGCAACAGATCTCGAACCTTGTAGGATATTCACAACACCACACTCTTGCGCACGCAGCCGTGACCACGTACGGTAGTATGCAATCTACTAATTCTCAATGGAACAACAGGTCACACTCAATTATAGTTGGTAGATTCGAACACAGGGTAATTCCAGAGGTTCTATGAAAGAAACAACTCCAAAATATTTTAACGTGGTCTAAACCCTAACTTGTGACGGCTACGGAGGTTTATATGAGGGCTGGGGCGTCCTCCCCTCTAAACGGGCCTAAAAACAGCCATACCTTGGCCCAAACTGACTCAGTTCGACTCAAACTGATACATACCGACCCATATATGGGTTCGGCCTTATTGGCACACAGTCCAAACGTCGTGGAACACCTCACACATGTAATTCTTGGTGCGCCATCTCTCTCTCTCTCTTGCTCATACGTGATTTCCTCATTGCCTCCTAGTGCGCATGCCTCCCGATCCTCCCTCGTGCACTTCTTGATATTGGAAATCAGCGCTTATCCTTCTTGCTGCAACTCTCCTCCTCCTCGTGCAACGCTTGTGTTATCAATAAACCTGATCATACAAAGATGCATAGACTTAGGTAGTATAAAGTTCTCATTAAGTAAAACATCAGGTTCAATTAGGAATGAATTAACCTGATAGTCATTATTGATTTGACTCAATATTTCCTTCCAGTTCAGGCAGTCAGAATCATCATAATCCCTGTATATATCCTCATCATCCTCCCTTTCTTCATGAAAAGCCGTCCTCGGCTTTAGGTAAGCTGAAAGTGGGAGAAACAAAAAGAACAACGTGTACGCAAAGTATATGTACATATAACATGTTGTATTATTGTTGTTCACATGAAAAGTATGTCCAGTATACATCAAGCAACTTAAATTGCAGGTATAAGTGAAGTACAAAGAATCATGATCATGGTGAAAAACAACTAAATAGATAGTCTTGTTCTTCAATATTAAATTGAGTTTTTGCAAAGAAGATCTATGATCAAATTTGTGCACAAGATCAAACCAATTCAATATGTCTGAAAACCAAATTATCATGCCATGCTTCAACTGCGCTACTCTGATTATTATGAACATGATCATGTTGTCCAGTATGTAAAATGCAATTCAATTTGCAAATATCAGTGAAGTATAAAGCATTAGCACAACTAGACAACGAATTTTGGGACAAACACAACAAATATGAAAACTTGGGTTCTATTCTAGCAAGATTACAACGATCCAACATAGGTAAAATTACTTGTGTTGGATGCATTATATCAACTAGATCTGACTTTAGTTTCATATTATCACAAATTTTAGCATATATCCCACAACACAAAATCGTCGACACACAACATGTATGGCTGAAAACAGCATGTTTCAGTTCAAGGATTCGATCACAAGTAATGCATATGTGATCCACAAGAAAATTTTCATGCTTGCTATATTCACCAATCAGATTGAAAGTGAAACAAGGAGAATATGTGCTAGAATTCAGAAATGAAATTTCAGAAATCTTATCCATAACACAACTCATACTCATAGGTTCATTTAGCATGATGGAAAACACAATATCAGCAGGTGGTATTCGAGCAAGTATTTCCTTATGCGTTATTAGTACCACATGATCAAAATTTGAATTTGGTAAACTATCACATGGTGCTGAAACAGGAGTGCAAGGCAAATCACAAGGAGGCTTCAGTAAATGAATAGACTCACAATATGTCGCACATGTTGGCTGAAGGTCCAAATCAGTACCAATGTCATTAACAATCTTCTCAGTTGTAGTAGGTACTACGACATCCTCCTCAAGTGACAATACCAGATCCTGTGATGCAGGTTGTAAAATAGGCGGCTCCCTTTCTTCAAAAGCAACCTGCACATCACAAGATACAACACTAGGAGTAGACATGATTACGTTAGTAGACAACTCACATGTCTCATTAGTTTCCACTCTCAAAATTTCTGGAATAGGCCATTTGTAGTTTATCAAAAACATAGAACGTAGAAATTGCTTGAAATCTTCCCAAAGGATTTTTTTACCCATGACACCATACACAATCCTTGTGTCCTTCCACCAACGAGCTACCTCTTCATCCGCACGTCGGTGAGCAAGAATGTATTCTATATGGCCATTAAACTTGCTATCGAAAGTACGACATCTCGCAAAACCAAATCCCATATAAATTTCCCAAATCTGATATTCTGCGGGTGTGGCGGGACTTTCCAATCGCCACTTGATTGTAGTTGGATCATATGCCATGCCAACCACAATAGCTAAATAGTCATGGTAAACATCATATAATTTCTACATCACATCAACACTAGTAGAAGTCATGATTAGTACATTAGTGCAAAAACACAAAATTGATTTGGTGGCACACTCACAACTCACTCAAAAACTGATAAGAAAGCAGATCTTACCGTTCCAAAGTGAATAGTGATGCTTACCAATTCGAAATCAAAGATTAATGCACTGATGTGATGAAGTGAATACCAAAGGTATGGAGAACGATCGTAGGGCACACAAGTTATTTATGGTGGAGCTGTAGGTATGGTATCCTAACTACACCGCAAACAAGTCCTAGTGTTGATCGTATGAAAAAGACCCACAGAAACACACACGGTGTAGATAAATGGGGCAATTGTAACTATGAAAATGAGCTCAATAAAGTTAGGTATGTCGGAGGAACGCTCGTGTTGCAATGCACAAGGCGAGACGCTAGCAATGTCTCAACGAAACAGCCACAACATTGCTAAACTGAGCAGCCCGCAGAGCACTAAGCACGCTAGTCTCGTAGGATAGTTTTAGACACAAAGAAAAGCTTACTAAGGCTCACAAGGATAGGTACGCTATGTGGGCTCAGTAAAAAAAACAAAAAAGAAAAAAATTTGACCTGAGAATTGGTCTCTGCCACGGTAGAAAAACGGCCTAAATTCCTGCCGCGGCAGGATGTCGGCAATTTTTTTTTCTCGTACTAGCATAGACTGGTCTGTGGTGCAGCGAGGGTCCGATTTTTTATTTTTATTTTGCATTTTTTTTATTTCTTTTTTGCCTGGGCTTCACGTACTAGCACAGAATTGTCTATGGTTGAGCGTGAGGGACATCCAACTTTTTTTTTATTTTTATTTCACTTCACGTGAAGCAAGTTACGTAACTAAAACCAGGCAAAGTAGCGACCGTATTTTTTTCTCTAAACTTGAGGAAACTCACGTAGAAAGTTAGGATCCGGTTTCTTTTGCCTTTTTTTCTTTTTTTAGCAGAACGGATCTACAACGTCAGATCAACAAAGACAAAACGGATCTATTAGATCTAAATCTCACGAACATGAACAGACTCAAGAACACGAAGAAAAGTCCAGAAATAGTCTAGAAACTCTGACTACGGATCGAAAACAGACGAAAACTAGACAAAAACTACAACTCAGATTTAGGAGAAAGGCTACACAAAAGGACTACGATCAGCAACTAGAACTCATGAACAATGTTATCTAGGCTATAGCAATGAACTATGAACCTTAATATTTTTCTTTGGCTTGTTCTGTATAGGACAAAAACAACTATCTATGGATGGATTTGTGGATGCTTACCGAGGCAACACTGGAAATCTAATACCAAGATGATATGGGGTGGCCCGATCTTCTCAACAAGCTCTTGTCGATGATATGGTGGATGATAGATAACTAGTGCGTAGCTATGATCTGTCCCGCTCGATCCCTGATGCCAGTGCAACAGATCTCGAACCTTGTAGGATATTCACAACACCACACTCTTGCGCACGCAGCCGTGACCACGAACGGTAGTATGCAATCTACTAATTCTCAATGGAACAACAGGTCACACTCAATTATAGTTGGTAGATTCGAACACAGGGTAATTCCAGAGGTTCTATGAAAGAAACAACTCCAAAATATTTTAACGTGGTCTAAACCCTAACTTGTGACGGCTACGGAGGTTTATATGAGGACTGGGGCGTCCTCCCCTCTAAACGGGCCTAAAAACAGCCATACCTTGGCCCAAACTGACTCGGTTCGACTCAAACTGATACATACCGACCCATATATGGGTTTGGCCTTATTGGCACGCAGTCCAAACGTCGTGGAACACCTCACACATGTAATTCTTGGTGCGCCATCTCTCTCTCTCTTGCTCATACGTGATTTCCTCATTGCCTCCTAGTGCGCATGCCTCCCGATCCTCCCTCGTGCACTTCTTGATATTGGAAATCAGCGCTTATCCTTCTTGCTGCAACTCTCCTCCTCCTCGTGCAACGCTTGTGTTATCAATAAACCTGATCATACAAAGATGCATAGACTTAGGTAGTATAAAGTTCTCATTAAGTAAAACATCAGGTTCAATTAGGAATGAATTAACCTGATAGTCATTATTGATTTGACTCAATATTTCCTTCAAGTTCAGGCAGTCAGAATCATCATAATCCCTGTATATATCCTCATCATCCTCCCTTAATCCATGAAAAGCCATCCTCGGCTTTAGGTAAGCTGAAAGTGGGAGAAACAAAAAGAACAACGTGTACGCAAAGTATATGTACATATAACATGTTGTATTATTGTTGTTCACATGAAAAGTATGTCCAGTATACATCAAGCAACTTAAATTGCAGGTATAAGTGAAGTACAAAGAATCATGATCATGGTGAAAAACAACTAAATAGATAGTCTTGTTCTTCAATATTAAATTGAGTTTTTGCAAAGAAGATCTATGATCAAATTTGTGCACAAGATCAAACCAATTCAATATGTCTGAAAACCAAATTATCATGCCATGCTTCAACTGCGCTACTCTGATTATTATGAACATGATCATGTTGTCCAGTATGTAAAATGCAATTCAATTTGCAAATATCAGTGAAGTATAAAGCATTAGCACAACTAGACAACGAATTTTGGGACAAACACAACAAATATGAAAACTTGGGTTCTATTCTAGCAAGATTACAACGATCCAACATAGGTAAAATTACTTGTGTTGGATGCATTATATCAACTAGATCTGACTTTAGTTTCATATTATCACAAATTTTAGCATATATCCCACAACACAAAATCGTCGACACACAACATGTATGGCTGAAAACAGCATGTTTCAGTTCAAGGATTCGATCACAAGTAATGCATATGTGATCCACAAGAAAATTTTCATGCTTGCTATATTCACCAATCAGATTGAAAGTGAAACAAGGAGAATATGTGCTAGAATTCAGAAATAAAATTTTAGAAATCTTATCCAGAACACAACTCATACTCATAGGTTCATTTAGCATGATGGAATACACAATATCAGCAGGTGGTATTCGAGCAAGTATTTCCTTATGTGTTATTAGTACCACATGATCAAAATTTGAATTTGGTAAACTATCACATGGTGCTGAAACAGGAGTGCAAGGCAAATCACAAGGAGGCTTCAGTAAAGGAATAGACTCACAATATGTCGCACATGTTGGCCGAAGGTCCAAATCAGTACCAATGTCATTAACAATCTTCTCAGTTGTAGTAGGTACTACGACATCCTCCTCAAGTGACAATACCAGATCCTGTGATGCAGGTTGTAAAATAGGCGGCTCCCTTTCTTCAAACGCAACCTGCACATCACAAGATACAACACTAGGAGTAGACATGATTACGTTAGTAGACAACTCACATGTCTCATTAGTTTCCACTCTCAAAATTTCTAGAATAGGCCATTTGTAGTTTATCAAAAACATAGAACGTAGAAATTGCTTGAAATCTTCCCAAAGGATTTTTTTACCCATGACACCATACACAATCCTTGTGTCCTTCCACCAACGAGCTACCTCTTCATCCACACGTCGGTGAGCAAGAATGTATTCTATATGGCCATTAAACTTGCTATCGAAAGTACGACATCTCGCAAAACCAAATCCCATATAAATTTCCCAAATCTGATATTCTGCGGGTGTGGCGGAACTTTCCAATCGCCACTTGATTGTAGTTGGATCATATGCCATGCCAACCACAATAGCTAAATAGTCATGGTAAACATCATCTAATTTCTACATCACATCAACACTAGTAGAAGTCATGATTAGTACATTAGTGCAAAAACACAAAATTGATTTGGTGGCACACTCACAACTCACTCAAAAACTGATAAGAAAGCAGATCTTACCGTTCCAAAGTGAATAGTGATGCTTACCAATTCGAAATCAAAGATTGATGCACTGATGTGATGAAGTGAATACCAAAGGTATGGAGAACGATCGTAGGGCACACAAGTTATTTATGGTGGAGCTGTAGGTATGGTATCCTAACTACACCGCAAACAAGTCCTAGTGTTGATCGTATGACAAAGACCCACGGAAACACATACGGTGGAGATAAATGGGGCAATTATAACTATGAAAATGAGCTCAATAAAGTTAGGTATGTCGGAGGAACGCTCGTGTTGCAATGCAAAAGGAGAGACGCTAGCAATGCCTCAATGAAACGGGCACAAGATTGCCAAACTGAGCAGCCCGCAGAGCACTAAGAACGCTAGTCTCGTAGGATAGTGTTAGACACAAAGAAAAGCTTACTAAGGCTCACAAGGATAGGTACGCTATGTGGGCTCAGTAAAAAAAATAAACAAAAAAGAAAAAAATTTGACCTGAGAATTGGTCTCTGCCACGGTAGAAAAACGGCCTAAATTCCTGCCGCGGCAGGATGTCGGCAAGTTTTTTCTCGTACTAGCATAGACTGGTCTGTGGTGCAGCGAGGGTCCGATTTTTTATTTTTTTTTGGGTTTTGTTTCTTTTTTTTTGCCTGGGCCTCACGTACTAGCACAGAATTGTCTATGGTTGAGCGTGAGGGACATCCAACTTTTTTTTTATTTTTTTTTACTTCACGTGAAGCAAGTCACCTAACTGAAACCAGGCAAAGTAGCAACCGTATTTTTTTTCTCTAAACGTGAGGAAACTCACGTAGAAAGTTAGGATCCGGTTTCCTTTTGCCTTTTTTTCTTTTTTTTAGCAGAACGGATCTACAACGTCAGATCAACAAAGACAAAACGGATCTATTAGATCTAAATCTCACGAACACGAACAGACTCAAGAACACGAAGAAAAGTCCAGAAATAGTCTAGAAACTCTGACTACGGATCGAAAACAGACAAAAACTACAACTCAGATTTAGGAGAAAGGCTACACAAAAGGACTACGATCAGCAACTAGAACTCATGAACAGTGTTATCTAGGCTATAGCAATGAACTATGAACCTTAATATTTTTCTGTGGCTTGTTCTGTATAGGACAAAAACAACTAATCTATGGATGGATTTGTGGATGCTTACCGAGGCAACACTGGAAATCTGATACCAAGATGATATGGGGTGGCCCGATCTTCTCAGCAAGCTCTTGTCGATGATATGGTGGATGATAGATAACTAGTGCGTAGCTATGATCTCTCCCGCTCGATCCCTGATGCCAGTGCAACAGATCTCGAACCTTGTAGGATATTCACAACACCACACTCTTGCGCACGCAGCCGTGACCACGAACGGTAGTATGCAATCTACTAATTCCCAATGGAACAACAGGTCACACTCAATTATAGTTGGTAGATTCGAACACAGGGTAATTTCAGAGGTTCTATGAAAGAAACAACTCCAAAATATTTTAACGTGGTCTAAACCCTAACTTGTGACGGCTACGGAGGTTTATAAGAGGGCTGGGGCGTCCTCCCCTCTAAACGGGCCTAAAAACAGCCATACCTTGGCCCAAACTAACTCGGTTCGACTCAAACTAATACATACCGACCCATATATGGGTTTGGCCTTATTGGCACGCAGTCCAAACATCGTGGAACACCTCAAACATGTAATTCTTGGTGCGCCATCTCTCTCTCTCTCTTGCTCATACGTGATTTCCTCATTGCCTCCTAGTGCGCATGCCTCCTACTCCTCCCTCGTGCACTTCTTGATATTGGAAATCAGCGCTTATCCTTCTTGCTGCAACTCTCCTCCTCCTCGTGCAATGCTTGTGTTATCAATAAACCTGATCATACAAAGATGCATAGACTTAGGTAGTATAAAGTTCTCATTAAGTAAAACATCAGGTTCAATTAGGAATGAATTCACCTGATAGTCATTATTGATTTGACTCAATATTTCCTTCAAGTTCAGGCAGTCAGAATCATCATAATACCTGTATATATCCTCATCAACTACTCCATGGGAAGACATTAGTATGGATTTTGTGCTAGGTCTACCTAAAACTCATAGAGGTCATGATTCTATATTTGTGGTAGTGGATAGGTTCTCTAAGATGGCCTATTTTATTGCATGCCACAAAAGCGACGATGCGTCGTATGTTGCTAACATGTTTTTCAGGGACATCGTGAGATTACATGGAGTACCAAAGACGATTGTTTCTGACCATGATGTGCAGTTCCTGAGCTACTTTTGGAAGACCTTGTGGGGAAGCTAGGAACGAAGCTGCTGTTCAGTACTACATGTCATCCCCAAACAGATGGTCAAAAGGAGGTGGTTAATAGAACATTGTCACAGCTGCTAACTACCATGATTAAAAAGGATCTGTGGGAGTGGGAAGTGTGTTTGCCACATGTTGAGTTTGCTTACAACAGGGATGTGCATTCAACTACTCAGCTTTGTCCTTTTGAGGTGGTGTATGGCTTCAAGCCATTGACGCCACTTGATATGTTGCCTCTGCCATTACATGAGAGAGTTGATATGGAGGCTTCAAAACGTGCTGATTATGTGAAGAAAATACATGAGAAGGATCGAGAGGCTATTGAGAAGAAAGGAAAGAACATTGCTGCTGCAAGGAATCAAGCAAGGAAAGAAGTGTTGTTCGAGCTTGGAGATATGGTTTGGGTGCATCTGCGCAAGGAAAGATTTCCAATACTGCGCAAGTCCAAATTGAAGCCACGTGGTGCTGGTCCTTACAAGGTGCTAGCCAAAATTAATGATAATGCCTACTCAGTTGATATACCTATTGAGGAGTTTGGTGGTGCTAGCAACAGCTTCAAAGTTGCTGATTTGTCACCATATGCTGGAGAAGACCTTGGAGCGTCGAGGTCGACGCCTTTTGAAGGGGGGAGATGATGAGGACATGCCTATAGTTACACCTACCCCAATTGATAATGAAGATGTTCCAATTGCAAAGAAGGATCAATCCAATGAGATAAGGATTGGACCAATCACAAGAGCTCGTGCTAAGCTACTAGAAAAACAGGTGAACTTGTTTCTTAATGAACCTGGTGTTTTAATCAATGAGAATTTTATACTACCTAAGTCTTTGAACTATTGCATGATCAGGTACTTAGGAGAAGAAGGCATAGCAAGGAGCGAGGAGCAAATGGAACAAGGTGTGTTGATCAATGAAGAATGCGCGAGGGGGGAGAGGGAGGAAGCGCAAGGAGCTGTCCAAGACAAAGATCAACAAGATATGGGAGTTCTCTGTCGTGGCAAAGAAAAGCCCCAGTTCTCTGCCATGGCAGGCTGCCGCGGCAGGAAAACAGAGTCCAACTCTGCCACGACAGGCTACCGCGGTAGAGAAAGCAACTACAACTCTGCCACGGCATAGTCAGTTTGACCGAACCCAAGTGGGTCGGTTTGTATCCATAGATGGGTGGGACCAACTCGGATCCACCCTTAGTCTGCCGCCTCCCAGACCCTTAAATAGATGGGGACGCTCTAGCTTTAGTCTTTAGACCACGTTAAAATATTTTGGAGTTGATTCTTTCATAGAACCACTAAAATTACCCTATGTTCGAATTCTACAACTATAATTTAGTGTGATATGTTGTTCCATTGGGAATTAGTAGATTGCATACTACCGTTCGTGGTCACGGCTGCATGCGCAAGAGTGTGGTGTTGTGAATATCCTACAAGGTTCGAGATCTGATGCACTGGCATCAGGGATCAAGCGGGAGAGATCATAGCTACGCACTAGTTATCTATCATCCACCATATCATTGACAAGAGCTTGCTGAGAAGATAGGGCCACCCCATATCAAAAGAAGCAAAGGACGGATGGAGTTTTTGACAGTGGAAACTACAAAGGAGATGACAGCGACCACGATGATGGTTCTGACGGTGATGATGATAACAATGATGAGGACGAGGAAGATGGAGACAACAAAGAAGATGAAGATGGAGTTACCAGAGATGCAAACAACAGGAATGGAAGAGATGGAGAAGATGAATGAGAGGCAGATCTGGGGTGCAACTTGAATAAGATGCCAAGAAGATCAGCTAGGCTGACTCCAAAGGAATACCATGACGGACCAGCTAGCAACCTCAAGAAGAGGGGCACTGACATAGCAAACCATGATGGTGACTATGGGAACAAGCCTGATGATCTCTCAGTGCAGGGCTTGATTCAAAGAACAAGAAGGAAAGCAGAGGAAGAATGGACAGTAAGGGTACATGCAGGACAAGGGCATCAGACAGGAGACCAAAACTCAACATGGAAACATTTTTAGAGTTGAGAGAAATGGTTGCAGCAGAACCAAGTCAACAAATCGACCGCCTGCACATTGAAGCTCTAGATATTTTTGATGACGATGGCAAGAGCGATGCCCATCCTATCTTCAATGAGGTGGTAGACAGGGAGCTGAGGGAACATACTACAAATGCTCCTGTTGTAGATATGTTTGCAAGCGAAGACGCAATACGCAAGCCAACAATAGAGTGCTTCAACCTTCAGAAACTAGATATAAGAGATGACTGGCAGGCACAGGGGGTGAGGAGACAGAAGATGTTCATGCGCTGTGGCCGCCCCGAGGAAGATGGAATAGCCGCAGGCAGACATGTTACTACTGCTGTCGTGGTCCAAGCCACCCAGATACTAAAGCAGTTAGTGAAGGGATTGCCACTTCAGCAGGGAGCCCCTTTGAACAAACCAAAACCCCCTCTCCCCCTCCCAAAACTAGCAGCACACAGCTGAAGGTGACCGCAACTACGCCACTGCACCATGCAAATACTGAAATACAAGAATTTGCGGCAAACAACAGACACAAATGAGTGATGCAAGAACCATTTATGTTGCTGCCGCGGTCCAAGCCACCCAGCCGCATGTACCAAACCCACAGACACTACAGCAGCCACCAAAAACCCTCACCCCACTCCCAAACCCGGCAGCGAACAATTGAAGGTACACAAAACACAAACGAGTGATGCATGTCCACAACCACATGTACCAAAGTTCGCACCACTAGATAAAAAACGCTCTTGGCAAGATAGAGTAAATGCACCATCTTTCGACCTGGGGTTTGACAACCCAGAGAAGGACGAAAACAAGCACACACTTCCAGACCATTCAATTGCAGCAAGCATAACACCAATCAACCTAGACGATGGAAGGTTCAATGATGATTGGGCATGGGATGAGGAAACAATGAGAGAAGCATGTGCCGCAGCTGAAAAGGTGGAAAAAGAAAGGGGTCATACGAAGGATGCCCCCAAGATTGCAGTTGTTGAGCAAATAAACAGCGGTTTCCAGACACTAACAAGGGTGGGAAGTGTCAACGCATTGGACACTGATGCTTCTGGCAGTACCACTGCAGGAGACCACCCACAAGTACAAGAAAGAAGAATCATCTGGCAAGCTCCTGCACTGAAATCACCTTACTTTGTGTATGTCGATCAAAGGTTGTATACATGTTCAGCTGATGTGAAAGAACTATACAATGCAGTTACTGCACATGGAAAAAGACCAAAAGGGGCCAAGATACTGACAATACACCAATAGTTGATCATATGAAAAGTTCTTTGTTTCACTCACAGATCTCGCAAACTCCATTATGCCCTGTGGACATTTGTCAAATACTGTAATGGAACTCGGGATAGAGTTCATAATGTTATAGAAACTTAAGAAGGTTAAGAAGCTCGTCATGCCTTTGAGGGTTACGGTAATGACCAATACAACAATACCTTTTGTAACATTTATCATTCACCATCTCTCTCTTTTTTACGCATGCTGTGTCTAAGTGCCTCTCCTGTTTTTCAGAGTCTACTAAAAAATATGTGATGAGGATACAATCATGGATCATGCTGATTTCGAGTGCTTGAACTAGAAGGAAATATTGAGTCAAATCAATAATAACTATCAGGTGAATTCATTCCTAGTTGACCATGATGCTTTCATTTATAAGAACTTTATACTACCTAAGTCTATGCATTTATGTATGATCAGATTTGTTGGAGAAACAAGCATGGCGCGAGGAGGACAAGGGCTACAAGAGGAGCCTGGCATAATGATCGCACGAGGATGCGCGAGGGAGGAGCAGGAGGAAGGCGCAAGAGAAGATCATCAAAACGAAGGCGGCCGAGAGTTAGAAGGCAACCACGAAGGAAGGTTCAATTCGGACAGACAGAAGTTCTGAAATTGAAACGGACGTGGTTTCCACATAACAACTCCGAATTAAGCAAATAAGTACTTGTTGGAAAGATAATTCCGAGATCTTTCCAACGGGTACTTGCACGTCTCCCAGCTTGTTACGAGGTCTGCGCGGCAACCAAAACAATTTGACAGACGTTTTTTGTCAGTTTACAAATCGAGTCCTTTTAAGTTAGGAAAGTTAGAGATATATTTGGTTTTGACCTCAACTCTATGTTGGACGTCCAGCAGCCTTTATATAGGCCTGTAAGTCATGGTTTTTAGGTTTGGACCACGTTAAAATATTTTGGAGTTGATTCTTTCATAGAACCTCTGAAATTACCCCGTGTTCGAATTCTACAACTATAATTGAGTGTGGTCTATTGTTCCATTGGGAATTAGTAGATTGCATACTACCATTCGTGGTCACAGCTGCATGCGCAAGAGTGTGGTGTTGTGAATATCTTACAAGGTTCGAGATCTGTTGCACTGGCATCAGGGATCGAGCGGGAGAGATCATAGCTACGCACTACTTATCTATCATCCACCATATCATCGACAAGAGCTTGCTGAGAAGATCGGGCCACCCCATATCATCTTGGTGTCAGAGCGCTGGGTTTACTCCGTGAGCAATATCATCTTTGTATCAGATTTCCTCGTTGCCTCGGTAAGCAATTCACAAATCCATCTATAGATTAGATCTTGTTTTTCGTCTTATACAGAAAAAGCCCCACAAAAAGAGTTGCCATAGACTAGATTACATCGTATTCAAGTAATAGTTGCTGGTCGAGTTCCTCTATTAGATTAGATCTAGATTTGTTCTTCGTACATTTGTTTTTGCTTCCTAGTTGTTCTAGTAGAGTTCCCCATCAATTGTTTCCGCCACCATCAAGTCAAATCCGAATTCAGCATAAGAGTCCTTGTTGTGTACTACTTAGCAAGTCGAAATTGCAAAAAAAAATGTTGCCGACTTTGCCACGGCACAGAAAACGCCCGTTTTCTGCCACGCGCCCGTGTCTGCCACAGATCCGATTTCCTGCCGCTGCACGATTTCGTGCTGTTTTTCTGCTGTGGCACAAGTTCTTCCGCGAGGTACTGATTCTCTGCCACGGCACAGTTTTGCCCCGTTTTACTGCCGCGGCATCATTTTAAAAAATTGTGTAATTTTGCAATTTTCCAAACCTTAGCTACAGCCATTCTATTTCATAAAGTGTAGGAACTTTCCCATTGAGACTAGTTTGCGCTCCTACAGGCTGCTCCTAGGATTTTGGTGTTGTGCTTTGTAATTTGGCCGTGTGTGACATATATTCAAAAAAAGAGAAAAAAACAACATAGCAAAAGAAAAAAAGAAAAAAGAAAAGAAGCTATACAAAAGAAAGAGAAAAAGGAAAGGAGAATTGAGCAAGAGGCCTAGTGATATCTTTGTGCATCGGTAGATGGAGCAATCTTGTGCCTATTTACTTTGACCTTTGCTAGTGTCTCTCCAGCGTACTGCAACACCCTTCATAGTTGCATTGCCACGTTTATCTCCACGTGTGTGTTTCTTGGATTTTTGTACGATCAGCACTAGGACTTGTGATGTAGCCCGACCTTCGGTCGTTACCACATCATGATCTCCAACTTATGCCAAGTCGTGAAGGACTCCAAAGGTGAATCTGTTCCTCTATGCGAGCCCACTTCCTACCCTTTTGAATGGTATACTACTTCATACTCTGTCCCATATCCATGATAGGTTCACACCAACAAGTACGGAGGCATGGGAGGAAGCCTGGAGCACCAAGCCTGACAAGACGGAGGCTTGGAAGAGAAGACGGAAGAAGCAGCAGCTGGAGCACCGGAATCTCCGACCTGGGCATACCGGATTCTCCGGCCACACCGGAGTCTCCGGCCTGAAGACACCGGAGTCTCTAGCCTACTGACCCCAGAGTGTCCGAACCCATCTCCGGACCGACCCCCAGATCGAGCTCGAGGACAGTTTGTCTGCCACTCCGAAGACGACACCAGAGTTAGATCGGAGTCTCCGGCCCACACCTGAGTCTCCGGACTGAGCGTATGGGCTTACGCGCCGCCAGCTGGGCCTTCGGCCCATGTACCCCTTAGTCCGCCCAGACTTTCCACTTTTATTCCAAAAGTACCCTTGAACTAGTGGTTGGCCTATATATAGTGCCCCCACCCCCTCATGTAACCCTAGGCATAGATGATAGACGAAAGAAAACCCCCTTTGTGGAATCTCTAGTTTTGCCTCATCCCCTTCTACCAAAGGGGATCGACTATTGTCACCACCTCGTTGGAGTGACCATCGCGCGTCCATCGTTGTACAAGGCCTTGGCATCGGTGTTCCTTTGCCAAGACGTCAAGACCCTCTCCAAGGTGTTCTTCCCCCTCCGCTTGGGATTGAGGGAGCACGTTGACCGATCTTTCCTTGCGTGGATTCTATCGGACCGGTGGCCACCGATGAGAGCGATCGGCCTTGTATTGTGTGAGTTTTGCATGTGTTCATCGTGTTCTTCGCGAGGTGTGTGTCCGCTTTCACTACCTTCTCCCTTTCCCCTTGCTTTCCCATCGATTTGACCACGAGATCCGTGAAGATCGGGCCACCCACGGGGTTACCCCATAACATATGGTATCAGCAGCTTTTGGTTGCCACAGATTCTCCTCGATTTGGTCTCTTTCCCCATAAATTCGAAAATTCCACCAAAAACAGCCCCAATTCGTGTTTTGGATCGATCTGTGATTTGAGTGCGTTTTGTTAGGATTTGATCCATGGATTACTTGCTAAACTTGTTGATCTACCTTCACCTGCATTTCCCCCACCAATTTGGTGATTTGGTTCGAGTTTTTCCGCCAAAATCGTGCCCCGTTCTTGTTTTGGACGCGAAGAAATCGACCAGAGCGGAGTCTCCGGCCCCAGACCGGAGTTTCCGGTGTGAGTCACTCCAGACCGGAATCGCCGAACCTCCAGACCGGAGTCTCCGCCCCCTGCTGACAGCAAATCTGTTTCACCGTTTTGGGCATAACTTTTGCATACGAACTCGGATTTTGGTGTTCACTAGCTCGTTTTGAAGAGGAGAAAGAGATCTACATCATCATCGCTGTGGTTCATGCTATCTACTCCATCCAAATTCCGTGAGGAAGGTGGAATCCACCAATAAATGGTGAAGATCGGCGAAGAAAGGTATAAACATTCCGTGACTTCCCCCCACTTGCATTCCTTTGTGAGCTACACTATCTTTGCGTTCAACAAACACCTATTGAAACTAGTCCTCCTATGATTGCTTGGGCTATGCACATTTGATACTTTGTAGAATTCCGAGCAAAAGTTGTGAGCGCGCTATTTCATATAGTTATCTTGTATAGTTGGAAGAGGCAAGTGAAAAAAGAAAGAAAAAGAGAAAAAAATATAAAAAGAAAAAGAAAGAAAGAAAGAAAGAAGTGCCTCATAGAATAGGAAGCGCAAGCTCGATGAACATCAAATAGGTGGTACTTATTGTGCATAACTTGTAGCCCACCAATTTTATTGCAATCGAACTAGCGTCTCTCCTTGCACTTGTGTGACACGAGCTTATAGTCTTTGCTAGGTAATCATTTGGTTCTTAGCTCACTTTCTCCGTCGCACAAGTCCCATTTATCCCACCATGTGTGTTCCCTTGTATATATTCCTATCTTGTGGATTGACTTGTTTTGCTTTGTGATCATCATGGTTCTTTACTTGCCATTACAATATCTTGATTTCGGATTGTTCTTGGACACGCCACCTTCCATACCTATCCACCATAAGCTTTGTGTGTGTGTGTGTTTTTTAGTGGTTAGTTGGTTTTGGTGTTCCGCTTGAACTTCACTTTGCTTGGTTTTGATTGCTCTCAAGTGTTGCCACTTGCACGATACTATCTTCCAAGGTAAAGTAAGGTTTGATGTTGCATCCCTAACCTCCCTACCACTTCCATATACACCACTTGGTCTTGTGAATCATGTCTAGGGACTCCGGACCCGAGGAGGATATCTATGAAGAATCCAGGATGAGCCACCACGACTACAACTCCACAAGTATAGAGGACATGATGGAGCACTACACCGACAATGGCTTCGCATGCTTTGAGGACCCGGAGCACTGCACCTATGACGGCTCCACATGCATGGAAGACATGGAGCACGTCATCAAATATGGCTCCTCAAGCATGGAGGACTTGGAGCTCTACATCGACAATGGCTCCTCATGCATGGAGTACATGGAGCACTACACAGACAATGGCTCCACATGATTGGGTGATATGGAGTACTACATCAACAACGACTCCCCAAGCATGGATGACTTCGAGTTCTTCAACGACGATGCCTCACCAAGCATGGAGGACATGGCGAGCTTCACCAACTTCGAGGGATCTTCCATGAGCCATGAAGAATACCTCCACCGCTTGGAGATGGAGGACTTCTACGCCAAGCTAGCGGAGACGCATCATCAAGAAACCATGACCTTCAAGGCCAAGCGTGCCCAACCAAAGGGCACCACCTACTTTGATGATCCACCTCCAAGGCGTCAAGCGCCACCACCTACATGGCGTCATGCACCACCATCTACAAGGCGACGAGTGCCATCACCTCCAAGCCACCAAGCACCACCATCTCCAAGGCGCCAAGCACCACAACCTCGAAGGCGTCAAGTGCAACAACCTCCAAGGCAACATGTGCCACCGCCTACAAGAAGAGTGGCGCCCCAACATCATCGTCCAAAAGAGGCGCCACGAAGCAAGAATCTTCATCAACATACATCCTCTAGAGATCATCGCCAACATCATGATGATACAAGACGTCGTTCAAGGCATCTTGGCCATGAAGACGGAGAATAATGTTTGAGCACCCTCCATAACGCTCAACCAAGCTCATGAAGGAACCACCATAAAGATAAGAGTTCCAAGGACAAGGAGCATCGTCGCGAGCATCATGTGGATGACCAAGTGCGCCATCTACATCAACCTTTGGCAAGGCACGCCAATGACCTCCGTCGACACCATCACAAGGCACCTTCAACTACTCGTGCCACCACCAAAATGGCACCAAGAGCAAGCTCTCCTCCACGCCATCAAGCTTCAACACCAAAACTTGACGGCCTAGATGACACATGCAACTTCATGCATGAGGAAGACGAAGACCTCTACTTTGCCAAGTTGGACGAGTACGTCTAGAGGACTACACAAGCCAAGGTGCAAGATGCCGACGACAAGGTCAAGATTGGTGAGCATGGGAATTTCCCTTCACCAAAGGAGGCGCATGGAGTTGAGAAAACCGAGCCTATCCCCATATGCTTGAGTGATGATGTGGTACCAATCCCATCTGAGTATGAGAGCACTTACCCACTTGAGTGAGAACAAGAGTGAGATGAGTGACTCCACCACATGTGAGATTGAGTGCTTCCACTTTGAGGGCATGAGTGATACACCAAGTGAGTTGAGACTAGTAGTTGATAGGTCATGTGAGACCACTTTGATTTCTAACAACTTACCCTCTACCTCTAGTGTGTTTTCTCATGATTTGCTACGTTCCATGGATAAAGAAGCGCCAAGCTTGGAGATGATCATGCCTCCAACCGAGAAGATGTACATGGTGGATGAAGATGATGCCATCCCCATATTGGATGAAGAAGTCACCCACATGGAGGCCAATCTACCAAAACACCTACTTCATATGAGAGGTATGAACAAGGTAAGAATACAGATGTCGATGATGCCATGATCCCACTAGTGGACATGATGACTTGTGATGATTGGCATGCTATGGATGATGTTTGTGATATCACATATGCTTCATTGATTTTTCCATGTGATACTTTTCCTTTGCATAATGTTGAGCATGTGAAATTATTTGATTGTGATGATGTTGCCATAGACATGCCATGCTCTAAACATTATGTTTATGATATCATTGCTTGCACTTTGTTGAACAATTGCTCTTTCCAATGTTTTGCTTGCAATGATGTTACCAATGATAACCCTCGGACAATGCCTTGTAATGGATGTTTTACAATTTCTCCCATTGCTTGCAATAAGTTGAATAATTGCTCTTTCACTTGTTTTGCTTGCAACAATAATTCTCATATGTGTTCTATTGAGATGGGCCCCATAGCTTTCTCAAATTTTGGAGATTTTGGTAAATGCCATGATAAGCATGTTCCCCACTTGCATACTCACCATGCATCTTTTTCATATTTGATAGACACTAATGGTGATGTGCACAAGAAGAGATACGTCATGATGGATGATGTGTTTCTCTACCATGCACACACGTTCTTCCTTTTATCTATGATGTGTCTAGGTACCCGCATAAGAATGTCAACCTCGGGTGAGCACGAGTTGACAAAAAGAGCTCTAGAGAGCATCCCCCAAGTGAGTTCAAGATCGAACCCAGCTCTGATACCTTTCGCATGTTTTGAATCTTTCTTGTTGACAAATTGCTCTTTCCTATGGTTTGATTGCAAGCATGTTGATGGTATTCTTTCACCTTGTGACAATCATCTCTCGTTGCTATTGGATATTGATGCTTTGTGTGTTGCCACAAAAATGTTGAACAATTTCTCTTTCCGATGTTTTGTGTACAACCATAATGCCATTATGAGCATGTATTGTCATGAGAGCTTCCAAGTCTCTCGTATTGTTGTTGCAACACACATAAGGACCACTTGCTCTTTCATTCGGTTTGTTTGCAAACATGTTGCTTGTGTTTCTGCTTGCGATACTCATACCCACATGATCTTGGCTTTTGATGATATGTGTATGGCATCCAACATATTGAACAATTGTTCTTTCCAATGGTTGGTTTGCACACATAAGTATGTTGCTTTGGATATTCTTCCGCTTGTGTTTTTGCTGAATTCTCCTATCCTTGCATCAAAGATGTTGACCAATATTGTCCATTTCTTTGAGTGCCACACTAAGATGTTTTATAGAGTTTTTGAGTTCCCACAGTTGGATGATGTTCAAACGATTTCCATGCACTTTGACCTTGCATACACATTTCGTTTGCGATACTTGAGTTGTGCTAATAGTGTTGTGAACAAGAATGGACATGCCACAAATGACATGCTCCTATATCACACATGAACATATGTTGCTTGGTCTTTGTTGTGTGAAGGTACAATTGCATACGCGTCAACCTCTATGGATAAAGAGTTGACAAGACGAACGGTAGAGAGTTCCCTATGGCTTCTCCTCAACGAGCTATCTCTACACCATAAGGTGACTTCACTCTACTTGAGGACTCATGCTATTATCTTAATGAATTGGCTATGCTTTGAGTGTTGCTTCGCTTTTGTTGTGAGCTTTGTAGGCTTCATGGAAAGTGAAGGAACATTGAAGTGTTGACAATTCAATTTTCCCGAGGACGACTATATGGTGAACCCCAGGATCAAGAAGGTCTCTCGACATCTTCTACTTTGTGATAAGCGTGTAGAGTCGAGGACGACTCTTTTCGAAGGGAGGGGAGATGATGTAGCCCAACCTTCGATCGTTACCACATCATGGTATCCAACTTATGCCAAGTCGTCATGGACTCCAAAGGTGAATATGTTCCTCTATGCGAGCCCACTTCCTACCCTTTTGAATGGTATACTACTTCCTACTCCGTCCTATATCCATGATAGGTTCACACCAACAAGTACGGATGCATGGGAGGAAGCCTGGAGCACCAAGCCTGACAAGACGGAGGCTTGGAAGAGAAGACGGAAGAAACAGCAGCTGGAGCACCGGAATCTCCGGCCTGCGCACACCGGATTCTCTGGCCACACCGGAGTCTCCAGCATGAAGACACCGGAGTCTCCGGCCTACTGACCCTAGAGTCTCCGGACCCATCTCCAGACCGACCCTTAGATCGAGCTCGAGGATAGTCTTTCTGCCACTCCGGAGACGACACCGGAGACAGACCGGAGTCTCCGGCCCACCCCGGAGTCTCCGGACCCCACACCTGGGTCTCCAAACTGAGCATATGGGCCTGCGCCGCCAGCTAGGCCTTCGGCCCATGTACCTGATGCAGCCCGTCCTACAGACGCTTCTACATCTACAACAATAAGTCCCCCAAGTGGACCCATGACTCGTGCCCGAGCCAAACTCCTCCAAGCTAAGGTGAACTCGCTCCTCTCCTCATGCCAATTTGATACCTCCTTGGATGGCGTGCTACTTCATACCACTACTTTGTGCATAATCAGGTATGAGCCCCCACCGCATCGATCCACGAGCCCTGAAGCTACACCTGTGCTGAAGCTGCCAAAGCCGGCGTGTCCGGCGCGACTCAGCCGGAGTGTCCGGCATAGCCGGAGTGTCCGGCGCGACTCAGCCGGAGTGTCCAGCCTGCCCGAGCCTGAACCTGGCGCGAACATTCTGTGTGCCAGTTCGGACACTGCCCGGAGTGTCCGGCCACCCCGGACTGTCCAGCCCACTCGACCCGGAGTGTCCGGCCCAAGTGATGGGCCTGCGAGCCTAGCTGGGCCCTATGGCCCATGTACCCCTCTATTTTGCCCAGAACTCTACTTTAATGCCTGAATTACCCCTGACTTTGTGGTTGGCCTATATATAGACCCCCACCTCCATTGTAAACCCTAGGCTTGATATTGGAATTAGTGGAAACCCCTTTGTGGATCTATCTAATTCTTGCCTCATGCTCCTTGACTAAGGAGCACCAATATCCCCAAACCTCGTTGGAGTGTGCATTGTGCCTCCGCGTTGTACAAGGCCTAGGCATCGGTGTCCCTTTGCCTAGACATCAAGATCTCACCGAGTTTCCCATCTCGCCGTGCCGGTTCGAGAGAGAGTCCTCCGCCTGACGCCGATCCTAGGGATTGCGCCGGACCGTCACCGTCGGCGTGAGCTATTAGTGTTTATCGTGGTTTTGCGTGTGTGTGTTCGACGCGTTCTTCGTGCGTGTGTTCGTCGTGTTCATCCTTCCCTCCTTCCCCCGCACTCCACCCTCGATTTTAAAGGGAATCGTGAAAGATCGGGCCACCCTAGAGGTTTGCCCTCAACATATTGGTATCAAGAGCTTCGTTGCTCACGATTTCCCCCACAAATTTTTCTTCTATCCACCAAGAATTCGAAAATCCCCACAAAACAGCCCATATTTGCCTTTGGATTGATCTCTTGATTTGGAGTGTTATTTTTGGTTTTGATCCGACCAAACCTTGTCTAAGGAGTTGGTCCAGCTTTATCCTGCGTTTCCCCAGCCCGATTTGGCCATTTTTTTGCGGATTTGAGGCCCGAAGGCGAGGATTTCCGCTCAAGAACACGAGCAGGAAACCCGCGCCGAAGTGTCCGGCACGTAGCGACCGGAGTGTCCGGCCCGACCGGAGTGTCCGGCCGAACCAGACCGGAGTGTCCGGCCAGACCGGAGTGTCCGGCCAGACCGGAGTGTCCGGCCCAAACAGACCCGAGTGTCCGGCTGTAACGCCAGTTTTGACAATTTTGCCTCATTTTTCGCATTGGCTAGTCTCCTTTGTTTGCTCGTGTCCCGTGTGCATGTCAACAACTACCAGCAAGCTTCCGCATCATCAACTTCCGCGCTCATCGACACCACGGACCACGAACATCATCCCACACCACCGACGCCAAGTTCATCATCAAAGAAGGTATAACTTGCGTCACCTTGTTAACCCCATCTTCCTTTGTGTGTACCTATCCCATGAGAGTGGCTCATCTTGTGTTTACTTGAGCATTGTGCATTTGTCCTTGGATAGTGAGAGTGCAAGAGCAATAGCAAGTGTGACTAGGTAGCATCAAGGGAGAGCAAAAAAAAGTGAAAAAGATACAAAGAAAAAGCAAAAGAAAAATAGTCTCCCCTTGCAAAAGAGAGTCTCAAAGGTTGTAAGCAAGAGAGAAAGAAGAGAGCCCAAGGCAAGTGCACAAATCCGTTGCTCACTTTTAATCTTTGCAAACGAGCCACGGTCTCTCCTTGCATTGGCATTACAACGAGCTTAGTCTTCGTTAGGACGTTTTCTTTGCTCATTTTCATAGTCGTGTCAATCCCAACTTTCTCCACATGTGTGTATATAGTCGTAGGTTCCCGTCACCTTTTTGAGTTGTTGACCTTCGCGTTTGACTTGAGTTTTGTTGCATTTTACCCACTTTTGACTATCCCTTTTCTTTTGGTTGGTTCTTTGGCTTTCCACAATACTAACCTACCACCAACAAGCTGTTGAGAGTTAGTTCTTTCTTTAGTGTGAGTTTTCTTTGCAATTCCACTTTGCACGC
This sequence comes from Avena eriantha, assembly GCA_910589775.1. Taxonomy (NCBI): domain Eukaryota; kingdom Viridiplantae; phylum Streptophyta; class Magnoliopsida; order Poales; family Poaceae; genus Avena; species Avena eriantha. The sequence continues at coordinate 358,496,073 of OU342744.1, forward strand.
TTATAGCTCTCACTTGTGGTTTCTAGTTTGGTGCAATCCCCAAGGTGAGGTACAAGGCTAACACCACCATATTCCACTTCCATATACAATACTTGTGTGTTTTGCATGATGGATAGGCACGGTGAGACGAGCCAACCACCTCCCCAAGAAGAAGATCAAGGTCCGTACATGACGCGCGCAAGTCACTTCATCGTTCGACGAGAGTTCCGTGAACGTTGCCAAGCCCTTGAGACGCGGCAAGATGAACAATTTGGCGAGACGCAAGACGAGTTCAAGAACATCGACAACCGCTTCGACATCCTCGAACGACAAATGCATGCAATGCATCACAACTTGGGCCACCAAAATGAAGCGTTCCAGTGCTCCGTCGCCGAAACAAATGACAATCTTCGACGCCTCATCGACGGCATGGCAAGACCATGTTCACGCGCATCAAGCTCAGCAAGTTCTTCGCATCGTCATGCAACTCTTCCACAAGATCTACATCAAAGTTCTCAAAGACGCAATGATGCCCCCATGGTTGAAGATGGAATTTCTTCGAACTATGTACCTTCCCCACGGCACGCCGCAACGTCAAGCTTTGATGGTGACCTCTCTTCAAGGCCACGAGCAAGGCAAGAAGCACACTGTAATCACGCAAGGGCACTAGTGATCCGACAAGAGCAACCACAAGAGGAACCGCAAGCGCAACCAGAAGTACAACCGCAAGTCTACCACCATCGACCACGACACATTCTTGACACAACAAGTGATGACTCCAACTTGGAGAATCAAGCTCATCATCAACGTGAAGCTCTCCAAGATCATCCTCTTCGTCATCCACGTCATGAACGTCAACAACGACACCATGGTCATCACGCGGCGCCTCCTCCACATCAACAAAACTTGGAGCGTCAAGTGATACAAGTTGAGCGACGCCCACCACGTCAAGAGGCTCATGACCATGTTCTTCGCTATGAGGCCCATGTGCCTAACCAACATCACCAACCGAGGAACAAGCCTCCTCTTCGTCATCAACCGTGTCAAGAGGATCCACACCCTCGAAACCATGAGGCCCAAGCGTGTTAACCACGTCAACAACCGCGCCAGGAGCAAGAGCAAGCTCCTCCTCAACAACAATATCAAGAGCAAGCTCCACAACAAGGACGCAAGAACCAAGGTCCACCTCCCCAACTACAAGATGATCAACAAGGTCACCAAACTCGTCGCAATGACCGCAACGATGAAGAAACTTTTGGCAAGCTCAAGTTCACAATGCCCAAGTTCACCGGATCCAATGACCCCAAGGAATACCTCTTGTGGGCACTCAAAGTCGACAAGATCTTCTGCATGCACAACTATAGCAACGAGAAGATGGTCACCATGGCTTCGCTTGAGTTTGATGATTACACCAACCTTTGGTGGGAACAAGTTCAAGTTGCTCGTGATGCAAGACAAGAGCCGCCAATCACAACTTGGCATGACATGAAGGCTCACATGAGATCCCGGTTTGTACCAGCGCACTACAAGCGTGACCTCTTCAACAACCTTCAAGCTCTTCGTCAAGGGACAAAGACCGTGGAAGAATACTTCAAGGAAATGGAACTCAACTTGATTCACGCCAACATTGATGAGCACATGGAGCAAACAATGGCACGTTTCCTTATTGGCTTGAATCACCCAATCAAGCGCATCGTCGAGTTCCAAACATACAACACCATGGTTGAGCTTGTGCACATCGCAACAAAGGCTGAACGTCAAGTGCAAGAGGATATCAAGTACAAAAAGCCCAAGACGTACTTCACCCACAAGCAAGCTTCAACCCCTACACCAACAACTTTCAATGGTAGCTCCTCAAGTACCTCCAAGCCTTCCTTCAAGCCCACACTTCCTCAAGGAAAACTGCCCCCAAGTGGCAAGCAAGCAAAGAGTGATACATCTTTCAACGGTGAATGCTACAAGTGTGGAGGTAAAGGACACAAGTTGCCCGAATGTGGAAACAAGAAAGTCTTGTTCATCCATGACAATGGTGATGAAGAGTACTTGAGTGAAGATGAGTTTGATGCCCGTGTCAACGAAGCAATGGCAAGGCAACGAGTGGAAGATGATCAAGAACTCCTCATGTGTCAGCATGACGCAAGTCCATCGCTTGTCGTCACAAGGATCTTGACCACTCAAGCACAAGAGCTTGAAGACCAACACTCCAATATCTTCCAAACATGAGCCAGCATCAATGGCAAATCTATCAAGGTGATCATTGACGGAGGGAGTTGTCACAACCTTGCTAGCACCGAGTTGTGTGAGAAGCTCAACCTCAACCTCCATCCACACAAGAACCCCTACCACGTGCAATGGCTAAGTGACCAAGGGTCCGTGAAGATCAAACATACAGTATCGGTCTCCTTCACCATTGGTCCTTACAAAGATAGGTGGAGTGTGATGTGGTTCCTATGACAGTTTGCCACATGCTTCTTGGTCGACCATGGCAATTTGACAAGGCTGCTCAACATGATGGTCGCACCAATATATACACCTTCAAATGGCTCAACAAAACATGTGTTTTGCAACCGATGACTCCTAGCCAAATAATTGCGGATAATGCAAAGGCTTTAGCGAGGGTGCAAAGCACAGCACCTACTTGTGAGAAGAGCAGTGAGAGAGAGAACCACCTCATAATGAGTGAGAGGCACAAGCCAAATTCGAGTGGAAAAACTAAGAGTGTTCTCCTTGCCACCAAAAGTGAGATGAGAGATGTTCGGAACAACCCATCCATCTTGCACTATGTCCTCCTTTGCAAGGGAATAGCGCAAGGAACTAATGAACTAACCAATGTTCCTCCATCTTTGATGAATGTTTTGTAGAAATTCAAGGATGTGTTTCCCGAAGAGCTTCCACATGGACTACCTCCTCTTCGCGGCATCGAACATCGAATTGACCTCATCCCCGGTGCACCACTTCCCAACCGCGCCGCTGACCGCACGAAACCGGAGGAGACAAAGGAGATCGAACGTCAAATCAACCAACTCATCTCTAAAGGTTTGATCCAAGTTAGCACTAGTCCAAGTGTTGTACCCGTGATTCTTGTTCCAAAGGCAGATGATATGTTATGGTTATGCATGGACTGCCGTCCAATTAATGCTATCACCGTGCGTTATCGACATCCCATACCATGTCTCGATGACATGCTTGATGAGTTGTGTGGAGCCACTATTTTTTCGAAAATTGATCTTCGTAGTGGTTACCATCAAATACGCATGGTTGAAGGTGATGAGAGGAAAACCACCTTCAAGACCAAACTTGGTCTCTATGAGTGGTTGGTTATGCCCTTTGGTTTATCAAATGCCCCATCCACTTTCATGCGCCTTATGAATCACATCTTGCGTTCTCTCATTGGAAAAAGTGTTGTTGTCTATTTTGATGATATTCTTGTTTATAGCAAATCACTTGAGGACCATGTAAAACATATCAAGGAAGTTTCGCAAATCCTTCAACATGAAAAGCTTTATGCTAATCTTCCCAAGTGCACTTTTGCTAAAGACAAGTTGATTTTTCTTGGATTTGTCGTTTCTTCTAAGGGAATTGAAGTTGATGTTTCCAAGGTAAAGGACATACGAGATTGGCCCATACCAACAAATGTGAGTGAACTCCGAAGTTTTCATGGGTTGGCCGGTTTCTATCGTCGCTTTTTGAAAGACTTTTCAACCATTGCTTGTCCCCTTAATGAATTGACCAAAAGGAATGTCACCTTCGTGTGGGGCAAAGCACAACAAAAAGCTTTTGATGAACTTAAAATGAGGCTCACCAAAGCACCTCTTCTTGCTTTACAGGATTTCACAAAAACTTTTGAGATAGAGTGTGATGCTAGTGGTATTGGCATTGGAGGAGTCCTTATGCAAAACGGACGTCCTATCGCCTACCATAGCGAGAAACTTGATGGTGCTCGCCTTAACTATCCGATTTATGACAAAGAGCTTTTTGCCTTAGTTCATGTCCTTCAAGTTTAGCAACACTACCTTTGGCCCAAGGAATTTATAATACATTCCAACCACGAGTCGTTGAAATATCTCAAAGGCCAAGCAAACTTGAGCAAGAGACACGCTAAGTGGGTTGAGTTCATGGAGTCTTTTCCGTACATTGTCAAGTATAAGAAGGGCAAAGATAATATAGTTGCGGACGCATTGTCTCGCAAACATACAAGCCTTCTTACGAGACTTGAAATCAATGTGTTGGGTCTTGAGGAAATAAAATCTTTGTATGCTTCCGATCCGTTCTTTGAACCAATTTTCGCAAAGTGCTCCAATGACAAAGGAGTTGATGATTTCTATTTGCATAAGGGCTTTCTATTTAAACAAAACAAGCTATGCATCCCGATGTCGTCGCTTCAACTTTTGCTTCTCCAAGAATCTCATGGTGGAGGCCTTATGGGTCACTTTGGTCGCGACAAGACATTGGACATGCTCTCCAATCACTACTTTTGGCCCAAGATGAAGCGTGACGTGGAGCGTACGTTCAACGATGCACGACATGTGTTCAAGCTAAGTCGCAAGCTAATCCCTATGGTCTTTATATGCCATTGCCTACTCCTCATACACCTTGGTCCGACATTAGCATGGATTTCGTCTTAGGATTGCCTAGATCTAAGCATGGCCATGATTCTATATTTGTCGTTGTGGATCGTTTTTCCAAAATGGCACACTTCATACCGTGCCATAAGACCGACGATGCTTCACATGTTGCAAATCTATTTTTCAGGGAAATCATCCATTTTCACGGTGTGCCAAGGACAATTGTCTCCGACCGCGACGTCAAATTCATGAGCTACTTGTGGAAGACCCTCATGGCCAAGCTCGGCGTCAAGCTTCTCTTCTCATCCGCATCACATCCTCAAACTGATGGCCAAACCGAAGTTGTCAACCGAAGCCTCGGAACTCTCCTTCGTGTGTTGATCAAGAAAAACCTGAAGGATTGGGAGGAATGCATTCCACACGCCGAGTTCTCCTACAATCGAGCCAAGCACTCAACAACCAAGATGAGTCCATTCATGATCGTCTATGGTTTCGAGCCCCTCACCGCGCTCGACATCCTACCACTACCTCTCCATGAGCGCACGAACATGGAAGTCGAGAAGCGCACACAAGCTATGAAGACGCTTCATGAAGAAACAAGAGCTACTATCGAACAACAATTGCTTCGCCAAGCTTCAAGATTAAACAAGGACAAGAAGGAGATGATATTTGAAGAAGGTGACCTTGTGTGGATACACCTAAGCAAGGACCGCTTTCCCAAGGAACGTGACTCCAAGCTCAAGCCAAGAGGAGATGGTCCCTTCAAGGTCCTCAAAAGAATCAACAACAACGCCTACATCATCGACATACCGACCTCCAAGTACCTTGCAAGAAATACATTCAATGTCAAGGACCTCGCACCCTACCATGGAGATGCTCAAGATGATATCCATGAAGAGTCGAGGACGACTCTTTCACAAGGGGGGAGCTGATGCAGCCCGTCCTACGGACGCTTCTACATCTACAACAACAAGTCCCCCAAGTGGACCCATGACTCGTGCCCGAGCCAAACTCCTCCAAGCTACGGTGAACTCGCTCCTCTCCTCGTGCGCCAATTTGATACCTCCTTGGATGGCGTGCTACTTCATACCACTACTTTGTGCATCATCAGGTACGAGCCCCCACCGCGTTGATCCACGAGCCCTGAAGTTGCCAAAGCCGGAGTGTCCGGCGCAACTCAGTCAGAGTGTTCGGCCACCCCGGACTGTCCGGCCCACTCGACCCGGAGTGTCCGACCCAAGTGATGGGCTTGCAAGCCTAGCTGGGCCCTATGGCCCATGTACCCCTCTATTTTGCCCAGAACTCTACTTTAATGCCTAAAATACCCCTGACTTTGTGGTTGGCCTATATATAGACCCCCACCTCCATTGTAAACCCTAGGCTTGATATTGGAATTAGTGGAAACCCCTTTGTGGATCTATCTAATTCTTGCCTCATGCTCCTTGACTAAGGAGCACCAATATCCCCAAACCTCGTTGGAGTTTGCATTGTGCCTCCGCGTTGTACAAGGCCTAGGCATCGGTGTCCCTTTGCCTAGACGTCAAGATCTCACCGAGTTTCCCATCTCACCGTGTCAGTTTGAGAGAGAGTCCTCCGCCCGACGCCGATCCTAGGGATTGCGCCGGACCGATCACCGCCAGCATGAGCTATTGGTGTTTATCGTGGTTTTGCGTGTGTGTGTTCGTCGCGTTCTTCGTGCATGTGTTCGTCGTGTTCATCCTTCCCTCCTTCCCCCGCACTCCACCCTCGATTTGAAAGGGAATCATGAAAGATCGGGCCACCCTAGAGGTTTGCCCTCAACAGTACCCCTTAGTCCGCCCAGACTTCCCCTGTTATTCCAAAAGTACCCTTGAACTAGTGGTGGGCCTATATATAGTTCCCCACCCCCTCAGGTAACCCTAGGCATAGATGATAGACTAAAGAAAACCCCCTTTATGGAATCTCTAGTTTTGCCTCATCCCCTTCTACCAAAGGGGATCGACTATCGTCACCACCTCGTTGGAGTTTGCATCGGGCCTCCAACGTTGTACAAGGCCTTGGCATCGGTGTCCCTTTGCCAAGATGTCAAGACCCTCTCCAAGGTGTTCTTCCCCCTCCGCTTGGGATTGAGGGAGCACGTTGACCGATCTTTCCTTGCGAGGATTCTATCAGACCGGTGGCCACCGGTGAGAGCAATCGGCCTTGTATCGTGTGAGTTTTGCACGTGTTCATCGTGTTCTTCACGAGGTGTGCATCCGCTTCCGCTACCTTCTCCGTATCCCCTCGCTTTCCCATCGATTGGACAACGAGATCTGTGAAGATCGGGCCACCCACAGGGTTACCCCATAACAACTTGTTTGCGGTGTAGATAGGATACCATACCTAGAGCGCCACCATACATAACCTGTGTGCCCTGTGATCGTTCTATATACCTTTGATATTCACTTCATCACATCAGTGCATAAGTCTTTGATTTCGAATTAGTAAGTGATGAGGGCAAACCTCTAGGGTGGCCCGATCTTCACGGATCTCGTGGTCAAATCAATGGGAAAGTGAGGGGAAAGGGAGAAGGTAGCGGAAGAGGATGCACACCTCGCGAAGAACACGATGAACACACGCAAAACACACACGATACAAGGCCGATTGCTCTCACCAGTGGCCACCGGTGCGATAGAATCCTTGCAAGGAAAGATCGGTCAACGTGCTCCCGTCAATCCCAAGCGGAGAGGGAAGAACTCCTTGGAGAGGGTCTTGCTGTCTTGGCAAAGGGACACCGATGCCAAGTCCTTGTACAACGAGGGGGGCACGATGCAAACTCCAACGAGGTGGTGACGATAGTCGATCCCCTTTGGTAGAAGGGGATGAGGCAAAACTAGAGATTCCACAAAGGGGGTTTTCTTTAGTCTATCATCTATGCCTCCGGGATACAATGAGGGGTGGGGGCTCTATTTATAGGCCAGCCACAAGTTCAGGGCTAGTTTGGGCATAAAACTAGGGTTTGGTGCGGAATAGAGGGGTACATGGGCCAAGGGCCCAGATGTTGGCACGCAGGCCCATCACTTAGGCCGGACACTCCAGGTCAAGTGGGCCGGACAGTCCGGGGTGGCCGGACACTCCGGGTAGTGTCCAGGTAGAGTCCGATGTAGCACATAGAATGTCCGCGCTAGGTCGGGGCTGGGGTAGGCTGGATACTCTGGCTGAGTCGCGCCGGAGAGTCCGGCTGCGTCGGACACTCCGGCCGGATTCAGGCGGACTCTCCGGGGCGATGACGGCGGAGACTCTCGTTCTGGAGCTCGCTGCTCCAGGTCCATCTTCTTGGTTGACTTGGGGACGATCTTGGGGACTTGGCATTGTGGATGTAGTAGCGTCCGTCGGACGGGCTGCATCAGCTCCCCCCTTCAAAAAGAGTCGTCCTCGACTCTTCATGCTCATCCTAAGGAGATGATGTCGAGAGACCTTCTTGATCCTGGGGTTCGCCATATAGTCGTCCTTGAGAAGCTTGAATCGACAACACCTCAATGTCCCTTCACCTTCCATGAAACCTACAAGGCTCACCACAAAAGCAAAGCAACACTCAAAGCGTAGCCAATTCATGGATATTATAGCATGAGTGCTCAAGTAGAGTGGAGTCACCTTATGATGTAGAGATAGCTCATTGAGGGGTAGCCCTAGGTAACTCTCTACGGTTCGTCTTGTAAACTTATGGTCCATAGAGGTTGACGCGTAAGCGATTGTACCTTCACACAACAAAGACCAAGCAAAATATGTTTGTGTGTGATAGAGGAGCATGTCATTTGTGGCATGTCCATTCTTGTTCACAACACTATTAGCACAACTCAAGTATCGCAAACGAAATGCGTATGCAAGGTCAAAGTGCATGGATGTCGTTTGAACATCATCTGAATGTGGGAACTCAAAGACTCCATAAAGCGTCTTAGGGAGGCACTCAAAGCAATTGACTAAGAAATGGATCAACATCTTTAATGCAAAGCTAGGAGAATTCGGCAAAAACACATGAGGAAGAATATCCAAAGCAACATCATTATGTGTTGAAACCAACCATTGGAAAGAACAATTGTTCAATATGTTGGATGCCATACACATATCATCAAAGGCCAAAATCATGGGGGTATGAGTATCGCAAGCGGAAGCAAAAACAACATGTGTGTAAACAAACCATATGAAAGAGCAAGTGGTCTTTATGTTTGTGGCAACAACAATACGAGAGACTTGGAAGCTCTCATGACAATACATGCTCAAAATGGCATTATGGTTGCACACAAAACATCGGAAAGAGAAATTGTTCAACATTTTGGTGGCAACACAGAAAGCATCAATATCCAATAGCAACGAGACATGATTGTCACAAGGTGAAAGAATACCATCAACATGCTTGCAAGCAAACCATAGGAAAGAGCAATTTTCCAACATGAAAGATGCAAAGCATGCAAAAGGTATCAGAGCTGGGTTCGATCTTGAACTCACGTGGGGGATGCTCTCTAGAGCTCTTTTTGTCAACTCGTGCTCAACCGAGGTTGACATTCTCTTGCGTGTACCTACACACATCAAGCACAAAAGGAAGAACGTGTGTGCATGGTATAGAAACACATCATCCATCACGACGTATCTCTTCTTGTGCACATCACCATTAGTGCCAATCAAGTGTAACATAGGTGCATGGTGAGTATGCAAGTGGGGAACATGCTTATCATGGCAATCATCAAAATCTCCAAAATTTGAAAAAGCTATGGGGGCCATCTCAATATAAACCATATGAGAATTATTGTTGCAAGCAAAACGAGTGAAAGAGCAATTATTCAACTTATTGCAAGCAACATGAGAGATTGTAAAACATTCATGACAAAGCAATATCCGAGGGGTACCATTGGTAACATCATTACACGCAAACCATCGGAAATAACAATTGTTCAACAAAGTGCAAGCAATGATATCATCAATGTAACGTTTATAGCATGGCATGTCTATGGCAACATCATCACAATCAAATAATTTCACATGCTCAACATTATGCAAAGGCAAAGTATCACATGGAAATACCAATGAGTCATATGTGATATCACAAACATCATCCATAGCATGCCAATCATCACAAGTCATCATGTCCACTAGTGGGATCATGGCATCATCAACACCCTTATTTTTACCTTGTTCATACCTCTCATATGAAGTGGGTGTTGTGGTAGCATTGGCCTCCATCTGAGCGACTTCTTCATCATCTATGGGGATGGCATCATCTTCATCCACCATGTACATCTTCTTGGTTGGAGGCATCATCATCTCCAAGCTTGGTGCTTCTTGATCCATGGAACCTAGCACATCATGAGGAAACACAGTAGAGGTAGAGGGTAAGTCGTTAGAAATCAAAGTGGTCTCACATGACCTATCAACTACCACTCTCAACTCACTAGGTGTATCACTCATGCCCTCAAAGTGGAAGCACTCAATCTCACATATGGTGGAGTCACTCGTCTCACTCTTGTTTTCACTCAAGTGGGCTAAGTGGCTCTCATACTCACATGGGATTGGTACCACATCAGCACTCAAGCATATGGGGGTAGGCTTGGTTCTCTCAACTCCATGCGCCTCCTTTGGTGAAGGGAAAATCCCATGCTCACCATTCTTGACCTTGTCGTCAGTGTCTTGCACCTTGGCTTGTGTAGTCCTCTTGACGTACTCGTCCAACTTGGCGAAGTAGAGGTCTTCGTCCTCCTCATCCATGAGGTTGCATGCGTCATCTAGGACGTCAAGTCTTGGCGTTGAAGCTTGAGGGCGTGGAGGAGAGCTTTCTCTTGGTGCCATTTTGGTGGTGGCACGAGTAGTTGAAGGTGCCTTATGATGGTGTCGACGGAGGTCATTGGCGTGCCGTGCCAAAGGTTGATGTAGATGGCGCACTTGGTCATCCACATGACGCTCGCGACGATGCTCCTTGTCCTTGCCACTCTTCTTTTCATGATGGTGCCTTCTTGAGCTTCGTTGAGCATTATGGATGGTGCTCAACATGTACTCTCCGTCTTCATGGCGAAGATGCCTTGAACGACGTCTTTTATCCTCTTGATGTTGGTGATGATCTCGAGAGGATGTTTTTCGATGAAGATTCTTGCCTTGTGGCGCCTTGTGTGGAACATGATGTTTGGGCGCCACTCTTCTTGGAGGAGATGGCACTTGATGCCTTGGAGATAGACGCCTTGGAGATGGTCGTGCTTGGCGCCTTGGAGATGGTGGCACTTGACAGCTTGGTGGTGATGGCTCTCGTCGCCTTGGAGATGGTGGCGCATGACGCCATGTAGGTAGTCGCGCCTGACGTCTTGGAGGTGGATCATCGTAGTAGGTGGTGCCCTTTGGTGTGGCACGCTTGGCCTTAAAGGTCATGGTTTCTTGATGATGCGCCTCCGCTAGCTTGGCGTAGTAGTCCTCCACCTCCAAGCGATGGAGGTATTCTTCATGGCTCGTGGAAGAGTCCTCGAAGTGGGTGAAGCTCGCCATGTCCTCCATGCTTGGTGAGGGGTCGTTATTGTAGCACTCGAAGTCATCCATGCTTGGGGAGTCATTGATGGTGTAGTGCTCCATGCATGAGGATCCATTATCGATGTAGAGCTCCAGTTCCTCCATGCTTGAGGAGCCATAGTTGATGACGTGCTCCATGTCTTCCATGCATGTGGAGCCGTCATATGTGCAATGCTCCGGGTCCTCAAAGCATGTGGAGCCATTGTCGGTGTAGTGCTCCATCATGTCCTCTATGCTTGTGGAGTCGTAGTCGTGGTGGCTCATCATGGATTCTTCATAGATATCATCCTCGGTTCCGGAGTCCCTAGACCAAGTGGTGTATATGAAAGTGGTAGGGGGTTAGGGATGCAACGTCAAACCTTACTTTACATTGGAAGATAGTATCGTGCAAGTGGCAACACTTGAGAGCAATCAAAACCAAGTAAAGTGAAGTTCACGCGAAACACCAAAACCAACTAACCACTAAAAACACACACACACAAAGCTTATGGTGGATAGGTATGGAAGGTGGCATGTCAAGAACCAATCCGAACTCAAGATGTTGTAATGGCAAGTAAAGAACCACAATGATCACAAAGCAAAACAAGTCAATCCACAAGAGGAAATATGTACAAGGAAACACACACGGTGGGATAAATGGGACTTCTGCAACGGAGAAAGTGAGCTAAGAAACAAATGATTACCTAGCGAAGACTATAAGCTCGTGTCGCACAGTGCAAGGAGAGACGCTAGTTCGGTTGCAATAAATTGGTGGGCTACAAGATATGCACAATAAGTACCACCTATTTGATGTTCATCGATCTTGCGCTTCCTATACTTTGAGGCACTAGTTTCTTTCTTTCTCTTTTTCTTCTTTTTCCTTTTCTATATTTTTTTCTTTTTTTTCACTTGCCTCTTCCTTGTGCCAACAACTATACAAGATAACTATATGAGATAGCGCGCTCACAACTTTTGCTCGGAATTCTATAAGGTACCAAATGTGCATAGCCCAAGCAATCATAGGAGGAACTAGTCTCAATAGGTGTTTGTTGAACGCAAAGATAGTGTATCTCACAAAGGGAAGCAAGTGGGGAGAAGTCGCGGGATTTTATACCTTTCATCGCCGATCTTCACCCTTTATTGGTGGATTCCGCCTTTCTCACGGAATTTGGATGGAGTAGATAGCATGAACCATGGAGATGATGATACAGAGCTCTTTCTCCTCTTCAAAACGAGCTAAAGAACACCAAAATCCGAGTTCGTATGCAAAAGTTATGCTCAAAACCGTGAAGCTGATTTTTCGGTCAGCAGGGGGCGGACAGTCCGGTGCGCACAGGCCGGACAGTCCGGCCGGGGCGGAGAATCCAGTCAGTTTAGGCCAGAAACTCCGGTGGGGCGGATATTCCGGTCTGTTTTGGCCGGACGGTCCAGTCCGATCGATCCAGAAGTTCCAGAACACGAACGGGACGAGTTTTGGCGGAAAAACTGGGACCAAAACCTCAAATTGATGGGGGAAGGTAGATCAACAAGTTTAGCAAGTAATCCACGGATCAAAACCTACCAAAACGCACTCAAATCACAGATCGGTCCAAAACACGAAATTGGGGAAATTTATGGGGGATTTTCGAATTTATGGGGGAAAAGACCAAATCGAGGAGAAATTCGTGGCCACCAAAAGCTGATGATACCAGATGATGAGGGCAAACCTCTAGGGTGGCCCGATCTTCACGGAACTCGTGGTCAAATCGATGGGAAAGCGAGGGGAAAGGGAGAAGGTAGCGGAAGCGGACGCACACCTCGCGAAGAACACGATGAACACACGCAAAACACACATGATACAAGGCCGATTGCTCTCACTGGTGGCCACCGGTCCGATAGAATCCTTGCAAGGAAAGATCGGTCAACGTGCTCCCATCAATCCCAAGCGGAGAGGGAAGAACACCTTGGAGAGGGTCTTGACGTCTTGGCAAAGGGACACCGATGCCAAGGCCTTGTACAACGAGGGAGGCGCGATGCAAACTTCAACGAGGTGGTAACGATAGTCGATCCCCTTTGGTAGTAGGGGATGAGGCAAAACTAGAGATTCCACAAAGGGGCTTTTCTTTAGTCTATCATCTATGCCTCTAGGATACAATGAGGGGGTGGGGGCTCTATTTATAGGCCAGCCACAAGTTCAGGGGTAGTTTGGGCATAAAACTAGGGTTTGGTGCGGAATAGAGGGGTACATGGGCCAAGGGCCCAGATGTTGGCACGCAGGCCCATCACTTAGGCCGGACACTCCGGGTCGAGTGGGCCGGACAGTCAGGGGTGGCCGGACACTCCGGGTAGTGTCCGGGTAGAGTCTGATGTAGCACACTGAATGTCCGTGCAAGGACGGGGCTGGGGTAGGCCGGACAGTCCGGCTGAGTCGCGCTAGACAGTCCAGCTGAGTCGCGCTGGACAGTCCGGCTGATTCGCGCCGGACAGTCCGGCCGGATTCTGGCGGACTCTCCGGGCCGATGACGACGGAGTCTCTCGTTCTGGAGCTGGCTGCTCTAGGTCCATCTTCTTGGTTGACTTGGGGACGATCTTGGGGACTTGGCGTTGTGGATGTAGTAGCGTCCGTAGGACGGGCTGCATCAGTAAGCATCACTATTCACTTTGGAACGGTAAGATCTACTTTCGTGTTAGTTTTGAGTGAGTTGTGAGAGCTCCACCACCAGATTTTATTTTGTGCACTAATGTACTAATCATGTCTTCTAGTAGTGTTGATGTGATGCAGAAAAAGGATGCAGATGATTATCCCTTTCCATTGCAATACTATTGCAGTAGCACATTTTGGGAAGAGGAGTCAGGAGTGGTACCTAATTCGGGTTTGTTCCACTTCATCACAGAAATTAGTGGTAGACAAGCTGCTACTACCATTGATACTTGTTCTTCCATAAATTTGGTTAGTGTTGAGGTTGTTGAAAAGCTACAATTATGTACAAGTGCATTAATATGCCCATTTATGTTAGCAACTTTTGGTCATGCACTACCAATTACACAAATTGCATCTGTTCCACTCACCATTTATGGCCCTAGCAGGATGATTTCTTGTTTCCTCGTTCCTAGAGCGTTTAACTCCTGATGAGGACATCTCTACAGTTAAGTATCAATCCAATTGAATCATTGCTAATGAAGATGCGTTCCTAGAGCATTCCTAGACCTACCCCAATTGCTAATGAAGATGTTCCAATTGCAAAGAAGGATCAATCCAGTGAGATAAGAATTGGACCAATCACATGAGCTCGTGCCAAGCTACTAGAACAACAGGTGACCCTGTTTCTTAATGAACCTGGTGTTTTAATTAATGAGAATTTTATACTACCTAAGTCTTTGAATTATTGCATGATCAGGTACTTAGGAGAAGAAGGCGTAGCACGGAGCGAGGAGCTAATGGAACAAGGCGTGTTGATCAATGAAGAATGCGCGAGGGAGGAGAGGGAGGAAGCGCAAGGAGCTGTCCAAGACGAAGATCAATAAGAGGAGGACATTCTCTGCCGCGGCAAAGAAAATCATCGTTTCTCTGTCACGACAGGCTGCCGCGGCAGGAACACCGAGTCCTTCTCTGCCACGACAGGCTACCGCGGCAGAGAAACCAACTACAAACTCTGCCATGGCAGAGTCAGTTTGACCGAACCCAAGTTGAGTCGGTTTGTATCCCTAGGTGGGTGAGGCCAACTCGGATCCACCCTTAGGCCGCCGCCTCCTAGACCCTTAAATAGATGGGGGCACTCTAGCTTTTGTCTTTAGACCACGTTAAAATATTTTGGAGTTGTTTCTTTCATAGAACCTCTGGAATTACCCTGTGTTCGAATCTACCAACTATAATTGAGTGTGATATGTTGTTCCATTGGGAATTAGTAGATTGCATACTACTGTTCGTGGTCACAGCTGCGTGCGCAAGGGTGTGGTGTTGTGAATATCCTACAAGGTTCGAGATCTGTTGCATTGGCATCAGGGATCGAGCGGGAGAGATCATAGCTGCGCACTAGTTATCTATCATCCATCATATCATCGACAAGAGATTGCTGAGAAGATCGGGCCACCCCATATCATCTTGGTATCAGATTTCCTCGTTGCCTCGGTAAGCAATCCGCAATCCATCCATAGATTAGAGAGTGTTTCTAGTACTATACAGAAAAAGCCCCACAAAAAGATTTGCCATAGACTAGATTGCAGCGTAGACGAGTCATAGTTGCCTGTCGTGTTCATCAATTAGTCTAGATCTGTTTTGTTTTCATCGTTGTTCTTCTATCTAGTCGTGTCCACCATTGTTTCCCCCACCATCTAGTAATCCGATCTAGTTTAGAGTCCTTGTGTTTTACTCCAGGCCGAGTCGGTTTGCCTTAGTCAAAAAAAATACTTACCGATTCTGCCATGACAAGGAAAAGGCCACTTTCCCTGCCGCGAACCCGAGTCCGACAGAGACTCTGCCGCGGCGCAACTTCTCTGCCGCGGCACAATTTCTCTGCCGCGCGTTGCCACCGCTCTGCCGCGGCACGATTTCTGGCCGTTTTGCTGCCACCGCAGGATTTCTGCGTCTTTTCTCTGCCACAGCAGGATTTGTTCTGCCACGATAGGATTTTGAGCTGTTTTTCTGCCACGACACCATAATTACAAAGTGTGATTGATTTGCACTTTTCCAAAACCCTTAGCCATAGCCAATCTACTACATAGGTGTAGGAACTTACCTATTGAGACTAGTTTCCGCTCCTACAGGCTGCTCTTAGGATTTTGGTGATGTACTTTGTAATTGGTCATGTGTGATCTATAAAATAAAAAGCAATATAGCAACAGAAAAAGCAAAAAGAGCTATACAAAAGAAAAAGAAAAATTGTGGAAACAGAAAATTTGAGCAAGAGGCCTAGTGATATCTTTGTCCACCGGTAGATTGAGCAATCTTGTGCCTGTTTACGTTGAGCTTTGCTAGTGTCTCTTGAGCGTAGTGCAACACCCTTCATAGTTGCATTGCCACGTTTTTCTCCACATGTGTGTTTCTTGGGTATTTGTACAATCAGCACTAGGACTTGTTTGCGGTGTAGTTAGGATACCATACCTACAGCTCCACCATAAATAACCTGTGTGCCCTGCGATTGTTCTCTATACCTTTGATATTCACTTCATCACATCAAGTGCATCAGTCTTTGATTTAGTTTGGTAGAGTATCTCTATTCACTTTGGAACGGTAAGATCTCCTTTCTTATTAGTTGTGAGTGAGCTGTGAGAGTTCCACCATACAGATTTTGATTTTTGCACTAACCTACTAATCATGTCTTCTAGTGATGATGATGTTGTGATGTAGAAAAAGAAGGATGAGGATCTTGTTAATTGGCGTGAATATGAGGCTTTGAAGTCTCACTTGACACGTGTGTTTACTAACTCGACAGATGCCATTGACAAGAATCTCCAGGATATGAATATGAGATTGGATCAGCATGTTGGAACGGTTGATACTATCCAAACGCAAGTGGATACGCTCAATGTCAATGTCACCACTTTGCAGCTGTCCATTGAGGGTTTGACAGCCGCATTACATAGAAGGGAAGATCCTCAACATGATGATGCCTTTGATGATTTTGAGGAGGGTAGCGCTATGGATGCTACTCCACATGTTGGCAGGGGACGTGCTATTCCCCCTGTCCATGCACCTGCTCATGGTCGTGGGTTTGTTCCCCTTGGGCTTTGGCAACGTGTGCCCAACCAAGCTAATGATGGTTTGGGCAAGCCAAAGTTCTCGATCCCCAAGTTTGATGGTTCCATTGATCCTGAAGATTACCTTACATGGGAGTTGAAGATTGAGAAACTCTGGCGCTTATTTGATTATCCAGAAGACAAGAAGGTCAAGCTTGCAGCATCTGAATTTGATGGTTATGCTTTGCGTTGGTGGGATGCTCTTGTGCAGCATAGAAGGGAGGACAATGAACTTCCTGTGATGGATTGGCGCAAGATGAAGCAAATCATGAAAGATCGTTTCCTACCAACCAACTACTTGCGATCAGTTTTTGATAAATTGATGCAATTGAAGCAAGGCACAATGACAGTAGATGAGTACTACATGGAGATGGAGCTACTTATGCAGCGTGCTAGAGTTCGTGAGTCCATTGAGATGACCATGCAGCGATTCCTAAACAATCTAAAGTTGTCAATCAAGAGCATAGTGCGTCATCACAAGTATGAGACCATGAATGAGCTAGTGCACCATGCTAGAGAGGCCGAATCCCAGTTGGCAGAAGGCGAAGTCACGCGCTCGTTTTCCATCCTCCGGCAGATTTTCGGCCAGATCTACTCCTACTACAGCCACACCACTAGCTGTTGTCCCGTTTACACCATCGGCCAAACCAGCAAGTACACCTTCGTTTGGTTCTAATGCTCGGAAACCCGCTGCTCCTGTTGCTAGCTCGGGTTTCAACATGTCTACGACACGTACTCGTGATGTGGTGTGCCATACTTGTGGAGGTAGAGGTCACTACAAGAAGGATTGTCCAAACAGCAAGGTTATGTTTGTCAACGAACAAGGAGAAGTAGAGAGTGGAGATGAAGCTTCTGACGATGATATTGATGATGGCGAGGATGGTGCTGATGCATATGCTGAACGTGCACCAACTATTTTTGTGTCTTCACGAGTACTTAGTGTGCAACCGGTTGAGGTATCCCAGCGTTGCAACTTGTTCCAAATAAAAGCTCTAGTTGGACCAAATAAAGCTTGCGGTCATTATTGATGGAGGTAGCTACATAAATCTTGAAAGTAAGGAATTATGTGCCAAACTGAATTTGACATATTTACCTCATCCCAAGCCATACTACATACAATGGTTGATGAACAATGGTGATATGAAGGTAAATCATATGGTACGTGTGAATTTTCAAATAGGGCCATACAAAGATACTATTGATTTTGATGTGGTTCCTATGACTGTTTGTCACCTCCTATTGTGTCGGCCTTGGCTCTATGATCGCCATGTGAAACACAATGGCCGAGCCAATACATATCACTTGGAATTCAAAGGAAAGAAGATTACAATGCAACCAATGACACCACAAGAAATTGTGAATGATTCTCGCCAGAAGATAGAGGTGAACTTGAAGGAAGATACTACCACTCGGCGAGACTGTGTAACAGCTGTTCCTGATGTAATTGAACCCAAATTGAGTGATATAACAAAAAGTGAGAGAGTGCCTGGGTTATTGATACTAGCCACCAAGGAGGATATGAGAGAGTTTCGTGAGGATCCTACAGCCATGCCACGTGTGCTCATGTATAAGGGCGAGGTATTGGTTTCTAGCGACGTGACCCCTATTTCTCTTGGTGTCTCTTCTGTTTTGCAGGACTTTGGGGATGTGTTTCTAGAAGATGTTCCCGCAGGTTTACCTCCATTGCGTGGTATAGAACATCAAGTGGATTTGATTCCTGGCACCACACTTCCCAACCGTGCACCCTATAGGACTAATCCCGAAGAAACTAAGGAAATTCAGAAGCAAGTACAAGCGTTGCTGGATAAAGGGTACATTCGTGTTTCTCTTAGCCCTTGTGCTGTTCCTGTTATTTTAGTTCTTAAGAAAGATGGTACATGGCGCATGTGTGTTGACTGTAGAGCGATTAATAACATCACTATTCGATATCATCATCCTATTCCATGCTTAGAGCATATGCTCGATGAATTGAGTGGTGCTGCTGTTTTCTCTAAAATTGACTTGCGTAGTGGTTATCATCAAATTAGGATGAAAGAAGGGGATGAATGGAAAACTGCTTTCAAAACTAAATTCGGCTTGTATGAGTGGTTAGTCATGCCTTTTGGTCTTACTAATGCACCTAGTACTTTCATGCGTTTGATGAATCATGTTTTGAGAGTGTTTATTGGTCGTTTTGTGGTTGTTTACTTTGATGATATACTCATATACAACCACACCGAATCTGAACATTGCACTCATATTAGATAAGTTTTGCAAGTGTACGTGATAGTAAACTGTATGCTAATCTTGAGAAGTGTACATTTGCAAAAGATAAGGTCATATTCCTAGGATTTGTTTTTTCTAAGCATGGAGTAGAGGTAGATCAATCTAAAATTGAATCAATTCAGAATTGGCCTACTCCAATGAATGTAAGTCAAGTGCATAGTTTCCACGGTCCCGCTGGTTTCTATAGGCGCTTTGTGAAAGATTTTAGCACCATTGCTGCACGTTTAAATGATTTGATAGAGAAAGGTGTGCCTTTTGTATGGGGTGCGGTCCACGACATGGCATTTGATACATTGAAATGTTTGCTTACTTCTGCACCATTGCTTGCATTACCTGATTTTTCGAAGCAATTTGAAGTTGAATGTGATGCTAGTGGTATATGCATAGGTGGCGTTTTGATGCAAGAGGGTCGGCCTATAGCTTATTTTTCTGAGAAATTGATTGGTGCTCGTTTGAATTATTCCATCTATGATAAAGAATTGTATGCACTTGTTAGAGTACTTGAAGTTTGGCAACATTATTTGTGGCCAAAGGAATTCATCATACATTCTGATCATGAAGCATTGAAATACTTGAAAGCTCAATCAAACTTGCATAGAATATTAGCTAAATGGGTTGAGTTCATTGAGTCTTTTCCTAACATCATTAACTATAAAAAGGGAAAAGAGAATGTTGTTGCTGATGCTCTATCTAGGAAGAACATGCTATTAACCAATCTTGATGTTAAAATTCCTAGATTAGAAGCTATTTGTGCACTTTATGCAACTGACCATGATTTTGCTGAACCATATCGTTTATGTTCTCTTAGAAACGCATGGGATAAGTATCATATACATGATGGATATTTGTTTCGAGCTAACAAGCTATGTATTCCAGATTCGTCGTTGCGTTTGTTTTTAGTGTAGGAATCACATGCTGGTGGTTTGATGAGTCACTTTGGGCTTGAGAAGACGTTGCTCATGCTTGCTGATCACTTTTATTAGCCCAAGATGAGGCGTGATGTGTACAGATTTGTGAGCCGATGTATTACATGCCACAAGTCGAAATCTAAGCTGAAGCCTCACGGTTTGTATACACCTCTCTCTGCACCAACTACTCCATGGGAAGACATTAGTATGGATTTTGTGCTAGGTCTACCTAAAACTCAGAGAGGTCATGATTATATATTTGTGGTAGTGGATAGGTTCTCTAAGATGGCTCATTTTATTGCCTGCCACAAAAGGGACGATGCGTTGCATGTTGCTAACCTGTTTTTCAGGGACATCGTGAGATTACATGGAGTACCAAAGACGATTGTTTCTGACCGTGATGTGAAGTTCATGAGCTACTTTTGGAAGACCTTATGGTGGAATCTAGGAACGAAGCTGCTGTTCAGTACTACATGTCATCCCCAAACAGATGGTCAAACAGAGGTGGTGAATAGAACGTTGTCACAGCTGCTAAGGACCATGATTAAAAAGTATCTGCGGGAGTGGGAAGAGTGTTTGCCACATGTTGAGTTCTCTTACAACAGGGTTGTGCATTCAACTACTCAGCTTTGTCCATTTGAGGTGGTGTATGGCTTCAAGCCATTGACGCCACTTGATATGTTGCCTCTGCCATTACATGAGAGAGTTGATATGGAGGCATCAAAACGTGCTGATTATGTGAAGAAAATACATGAGAAGACTCGAGAGGCTATTGAGAAGAAAGGCAAGAACATTGCTGCTGCAAGGAATCAAGCAAGAAAATAAGTGTTGTTCAAGCCTGGAGATATGGTTTGGGTGCATCTACGCAAGGACAGATTTCCACTACTTCTCAAGTCCAAGTTGAAGCCACGTGGTGCTGGTCCTTACAAAGTGCTCGCCAAAATTAATGATAATGCTTACTCAGTTGATATACCTATTGAGGAGTTTGGTGGTGCTAGCAACAGCTTCAACGTTGCTGATTTATCACCATATGCTGGAGAAGACCTTGGAGCGTCGAGGTCGACGCCTTTTGAAGGGGGGGAGATGATGAGGACATCCCTATAGTTACACCTACCCCAATTGCTAATGAAGATGTTCCCTTAGGCATAGATGATAGACTAAAGAAAACCCCCTTTGTGGAATCTCTAGTTTTGCCACATCCCCTTCTACCAAAGGGGATCGACTATCGTCACCACCTCGTTGGAGTTTGCATCATGCCTCCCTCGTTGTACAAGACCTTGGCATCGGTGTCCCTTTGCCAAGACGTCAAGACCCTCTCCAAGGTGTTCTTCCTTCTCCACGTGGGATCGAGGGAGCACGTTGACCGATCTTTCCTAGCGAGGATTCTATCGGACCGGTGGCCACGGGTGAGAGCAATCGGCCTTGTATCGTGTGTGTTTTGCGTGTGTTCATCGTGTTCTTCGCGAGGTGTGCGTCCTCTTCCGCTACCTTCTCCCTTTTCCCTCGCTTTCCCATCAATTTGACAACGAGATCCATGAAGATCGGGCCACCCACGGGGTTACCCCATAACATTAGATCTAGGCAATCCTAACACGAAATCCATGCTAATGTCGGACCAAGGGGTATGAGAAATAGGCAATGGCATATAAAGACCATAAGGGTTAGCTTGTGACTTAGCTTGAACACATGTCGTGCATCGTTGAACGTAGCGCTCCACGTCATGCTTCATCTTGGGCCAAAAGTAGCGATTGGAGAGCATGTCCAATGTCTTGTCACGGCCAAAGTGACCCATAAGGCCTCGACCATGAGATTCTTGGAGAAGTAAAAGTTGAAGCGATGACTTCAAAATGCATAGCTTTTTTTGTTTAAATAGAAAACCCTTATGGAAATAGCAATCATCAACTCCTTTATCATTGGAGCACTTTGCGAAAATTGGTTCAAAGAATGGGTCGGAAGCATACAAAGATTTTATTTCCTCAAGACCCAACACGTTGATTTCAAGTCTCGTAAGAAGGCTTGTATGTTTGTGAGACAATGCGTCCGCAACTACATTATCTTCGCCCTTCTTATACTTGACAATGTATGGAAAAGACTCCATGAACTCAACCCACTTAGCGTGTCTCTTACTCAAGTTGGCTTGGCCTTTGAGGTATTTTAAGGACTCATGATCGGAATGTATGATAAATTCCTTGGGCCAGAGGTAATGTTGCCAAACTTGAAGGACATGAACTAAGGCAAAAATCTCTTTGTCATAAATCGGATAATTGAGGCGAGCACCATCAAGTTTCTCGCTATGGTAGGCTATAGGACGTCCGTTTTGCATAAGGACTCCTCCAATGCCAATACCACTAGCATCACACTCGATCTCAAAAGTTTTTGTGAAATCCGGTAAAGCAAGAAGAGGTGCTTCGGTGAGCCTCTTTTTAAGTTCATCAAAAGCTTTTTGTTGTGCTTTGCCCCACACGAAGGTGACATTCTTTTTGGTCAATTCATTAAGGGGACAAGAAATGGTTGAAAAGTCTTTCACAAAGCGATGATAGAAACCGGCCAACCCATGAAAACTTCGGAGTTCACTCACATTTGTTGGGATGGGCCAATCTCGTATATCCTTTACCTTAGAAACATCAACTTCAATTCCCTTTGAAGAAACGACAAATCCAAGAAAAATCAACTTGTCTTTAGCAAAAGTGCACTTGGGAAGATTAGCATAAAGCTTTTCATGTCGAAGGATTTGCAAAACTTTCTTGACATGTGTTATATGGTCCTCAAGTGATTTGCTATAAACAAGAATATCATCGAAATGCACAACAACACTTTTTCCAATGAGAGAACGCAAGATGTGATTCATAAAGCGCATGAAGGTGGATGGGGCATTTGATAAACCAAAGGGCATAACCAACCATTCATAGAGACCAAGTTTGGTCTTGAAGGCGGGTTTCCACTCATCACCTTCAGCCATGCGTATTTGATGCTAACCACTACGAAGATCAATTTTTGAAAAAATAGTGGCTCCACACAACTCATCCAGCATGCCATCGAGACGTGGTATGGGATGTCGATAACGCATGGTGATAGCATTGATTGGACGACAGTCCATGCATAACCATAATGTATCATCCGTCTTTGGAACAAGAATCACAGGTACGACACTTGGACTAGTGCTAACTTGGATCAAACCTTTGGAGACCAGTTGGTTGATTTGACGTTCGATCTCCTTCATCTCCTCCGGGTTCGTGCGATAAGCAGCACGGTTGGGAAGTGGTGCACCGAGGATGAGGTCAATGCGATGTTCGATGCCGCGAAGAGGAGGTAGTCCATGTGGAAGCTTTTCGGGGAACACATCCTTGAATTCCTGCAAAACATTCACCAAAGATGGAGGAACATTGGTTAATTCATTAGTTCCTTGCGCTAGTCCCTTGCAAAGGAGGACATAGTGCAAGATGGATGGGTTGTTCCGAACATCTCTCATCTCACTTTTGGTGGCAAGGAGAACACTCTTAGTTTTTCCACTCGAGTTCGGCTTGTGGCTCTCACTCACTATGAGGTGGTTCTCTCTCTCACCGCTCTTCTCACAAGTAGGTGTTGTGCTTTGCACCCTCGCTAAAGCCTTTGCATTGTCCGCAATTATTTGGCTAGGAGTCATCGGTTGCAAAACACATGTTTTGTTGAGCCATTTGAAGGTGTATACATTGGTGCGACCATCATGTTGAGAAGCCTTGTCAAATTGCCATGGTCGACCAATAAGCATGTGGCAAACGGTCATAGGAACCATATCACACTCCACTGTATCTTTGTAAGGACCAATGGTGAAGGAGACCCATACGGTATGCTTGATCTTCACGGACCCTTGGTCACTTAGCTATTGCACGTGGTAGGGGTGCTTGTGCGAATGGACGGTGAGGTTGAGCTTCTCACACAACTCGGTGCTAGCAAGGTTGTGGCAACTCCCTTCGTCAATGATCACCTTGATAGATTTGCCATTGATGTCGGCTCGTGTTTGGAATATATTGGAGCGTTGGTCTTCATGCTCTTGTGCTTGAGTGGTCAAGATCCTTGCGACGACAAGCGATGGACTTGCGTCATGTTCACACATGACGAGTTCTTGATCATCTTCCACTCGTTGCCTTGCCATTGCTTCCTTGACACGGGCATCAAACTCATCTTCACTCAAGTACTCTTTGTCGCCATTGTCATGGATGAACAATACTTTCTTGTTTCCACATTCGGCCGACTTGTGTCCTTTACCTCCACACTTGTAGCATTCACCGTTGAAAGGTGTATCACTCTTTGCTTGTTTGCCACTTGGGGGCAGTTTTCCTTGAGGAAGTGTGGGCTTGAAGGAAGGCTTGGAGGTACTTGTTGAGCTTCCATTGAATGTTGTTGGCATAGCGGTTGAAGCTTGCTTGTAGGTGAAATATGTCTTGGGCTTGTTGTACTTGATGTCCTCTTGCACTTGACGTTCAGCCTTTGTTGCTATGTGCACAAGCTCAATCATGGTGTTGTATGTTTGGAACTCGACAATGCGCTTGATGGGGTGGTTCAACCCAATAAGGAAATGTGCCATTGTTTGCTCTATGCGCTCATCAATGTTGGCGCGAATCAAGTTGAGTTCCATTTCCTTGAAGTAATCTTCCACGGTCTTTATCCCTTGACGGAGCGCTTGAAGGTTGTTGAAAAGGTCACGCGTGTAGTGCGTGGGGACGAACCGGGATCTCATGTGAGCCTTCATCTCATGCCAAGTTGTGATTGGCGGTTCTTGTCTTGCATCACGAGCAACTTGAACTTGTTCCCACCAAAGGTTGGCATAATCATCAAACTCAAGCGAAGTAGTAGCGACCATCTTCTCGTTGCTATAGTTGTGCATGTGGAAGATCTTGTCGACTTTGAGTGCCCACGAGAGGTATTCTTCGGGGTCATTGGATCCGGTGAACTTGGGCATTGTGAACTTGAGCTTGCCAAAAGTTTCTTCATCGTTGCGGTCATTGCGACAAGCTTGGTGACCTTGTTGATGATCTTGTAGTTGGGGAGGTGGAACTTGGTTTTCGTGACCTTGTTGCGGAGCTTGCTCTTGCTCTTGGCGCGGTTGTTGACGTGGTTGAGGCGCTTGGGCCTCATGGTGTGGGTGTGGAGCCTCTTGACGCGGTTGACGATGAAAGGGAGGCTTGTTCCTCGGTTGGTGACATTGGTTAGGCACATGGGCCTCACGACGAAGATCATGGTCGTGAGCCTCTTGACGTGGTGGGCGTCGTTCAACTTGTATCACTTGACGCTCCAAGTTTTGTTGATGTGGAGGAGGCGCCTCGTGATGACCATGGTGTCGTTGTTGATGTTCATGACGTTGATGACGGGGAGGAGGATCTTGGAGAGCTTCACGTCGATGACGAGCTTGATTCTCCAAATTGGAGTCATCACTTGTGGTGTCAAGTATGTGTCGCGGTCGATGGTGGTAAACTTGCCGTTGCACTTGTGGTTGCGCTTGTGGCTGCTCTTGTTGGAGCACTAATGCCCTTGCGTGATGATGGTGTGATTCTTGCCTTGCTCTTGGCCTTGAAGACAAATCACCATCATAGCTTGATGTTGCGGCATGCTGTGGGGAAGGTACATAGTTCGAAGAACTTCCATCTTCAACCACGGGGGCATCATTGCGTCTTGTAGCACATGGATGTAGATCTTGTGGAAGAGGTGCATGACGATGCGAAGAACTTGAAGAGCTTGATGCGCGTGAACATGGTCTTGCCATACCGTCGATGATGCGTCGAAGATTGTCATTTGTTTCGGTGACAGAGCGTTGGAGCGCTTCATTTTGGTGGCCGAAGTTGTGATGCATTGCATGCATTTGTCGTTCTAGGCCGTCCAAGCGGTTGTCGATGTTCTTGAACTCAGCTTGTGTCTCGCCAAATTGTTCATCTTGTCGCGTCTCAAGGGCTTGGCAACATTCATGGAACTCTTGTCGAACGATAAAGTGACTTGCGCGCGTCATGTACGGACCTTGATCTTCTTCGTGGGGAGGTGGTTGGCTCGCCTCACCGTGCCTATCCATCATGCAAAACACACAAGTATTGTATATGGAAGTGGAATATGGTGGTGTTAGCCTTGTACCTCACCTTGGGGATTGCACCAAACTAGAAACCACAAGTGAGAGCTATAAGCGTGCAAAGTGGAATTGCAAAGAAAACTCATACTAAAGAAAGAACTAACTCTCAAAAGCTTGTTTGTGGTAGGTTAGGATTGTGGAATGCCAAAGAACCAACCAAAAGAAAAGGGATAGTCAAAAGTGGGTAAAATCCAGCAAAACTCAAGTCAAAGGCGAAGGTCAACAACTCAAAAGGGTGACGGGAACCTACGACTATGTACATACACGTGGAGAAAGTTGGGATTGACACGACTATGAAAATGAGCAAACAAAATGTCCTAACAAAGACTAAGCTCGTTGTCGTGCCAATGCAAGGAGAGACTGTGGCTCGTTTGCAAAGAAGAAAAGTGAGCAGCGGATTTGTGCACTTTCCTTGGGCGCTCTTCTTTCTCTCTTGCTTACAAGCTTTGAGACTCTCTTTTGCAAGGGGAGACTATTTTTCTTTTTCTTTTGCTTTGTATCTTTTTTTTGCTCTCCCTTGATGCTACCTAGTCACACTTGATATTGCTCTTGCACTCTCACTATCCAAGGACAAATGCACAATGCTCAAGCATACACAAGATGAGCCACTCTCATGGGATAGGTACACACAAAGGAAGATAGGGGTTAACAAGGTGACGGAAGTTATACCTTCTTTGATGATGAAATTGGCATCGGTGGTGCGGGATGATGTTCGTCGGCCGTGGTGTCGATGAACGCGGGGGTTGTTGATGCGGAAGCTTGCTGTTAGTTGGTGACACGCACACGGGCATAAACAAACAAGAGGAAATTACCCAATGCAAGATTAGAGGCAAAACTGTCAAAATCAGGCGTCAGGCCGGAGACTCCGGGGTTTCAGGCCAGAAACTCCGGTGTGCAGGCCGGAGACTCCGGTGTGCAGGCCGGAGACTCTGGTCTGGAGTCAGATGGCGAACTGCTCGTGTTCTTGAGCGGAAATCCATGCCTTGGGTCCTCAAATCCGCGAAAAATTGGCCAAATCGGGCTGGGAAAATGCAGGATAAAGCTGGACCAACTCCTAGGACAAGGTTTGGTCGGATCAAAACCACAAATAACACTCCAAATCAAGAGATCGATCCAAAGGAAAATTTGGGGCTCTTTTTTGGGGATTTTTGAATTTTTTGTGGATAGAAGAAAAATTTGTGGGGGAAATCGTGAGCAACGAAGCTCTTGATACCAATATGTTGAGGGCAAACCTCTAGGCTGGCCCTATATTTCACGATTCTCTTTTAAATCGAGGGTGAAGTGCGGGGGAAGGAGGGAAGGATGAACACGATAAACACATGCATGAAGAACACGATGAACACACACACGCAAAACTACGATAAACACCAGTAGCTCACACCGGCGGTGACCGGTCCGGCGCAATCCCTAGGATCGGCGTCGGGCGGAGGACTCTCTCTCTCTCGAACCGGCACGGCGAGATGGGAGACTCGGTGAGATCTTGACGTCTAGGCAAAGGGACTCCGATGCCTAGGCCTTGTACAACGCGGAGGCACGATGCAAACTCCAACGAGGTTTGGGGATATTGGTGCTCCTTAGTCAAGGAGCATGAGGCAAGAATTAGATAGATCCACAAGGGGTTTCCACTAATTCCAATATCATGCCTAGGGTTTACAATAGAGGTGGGGGGCTATATATAGGCCAACCACACAGTTAGGGGTACTTTAGGAATAAAATACAAGTTCTGGGCGGACTAAGGGGTACATGGGACGAAGGCCCAAAGGCCTTTTACATGCCTGGCGACGGTTAGTCCAGAGACTCCGGTGTGGTGGACCGGAGACTCCGGTCTGGACTGGAGATTCTGGTCGGTGTCCGGACCAGCCTCCGGAGGGGGCCGTCAGATTGACCCCGAGCTCGATTCTGGGGGCAGACTGGAGGTGGGGCCTGAGACTTTGGTGGACCGGAGACTCCGGTGTGCACAGACCGAAGACTCCGGTCTGAGCAGCTCCAACATCTTCTGCTTCACGATCTGCTCCTTGTTCTCCATCCTTGGGTGCTTGGTGATGTGTCGAAGCTTCGTACCTGATGATGCATAGGGTAGTTGCATGAAGTAGCATACCATCCAAGGAGGTATCAAATTGGCACGAGGAGAGGAGCGAGTTCACCTTAGCTTGTAGGAGTTTGGCTCGGGCACGAGTCATGTGTCCACTTGGGGGACTTGTTGGTGTAGATGTAGGAGCATCCGTAGGATGGGCTGCATAAGCCCCCCTTGGGAAAGAGTCGTCCTCGACTCTTCATGGATATCATCTTAAACATCTCCATGGTAGGGTGAGAGGTCCTTGACATTGAATGTAGTGCTTTCAAGGGTACTTGGAGGTCGGTATGTCGATGATGTAGGTGTTGTTGTTGATTCTTTTGAGGACCTTGAAGGGACCATCTCCTCTTGGCTTGATCTTGGAGTCACGTTCCTTGGGGAAGTGGTCTTTGCTTAGGTGTATCCACACAAGGTCACCTTCTTCAAAGATCATCTCCTTCTTGTCCTTGTTTAACCTTGAGGCTTGGCGAAGGACTTGTTGTTCGATAGTAGCTATTGTTTCTTCATGAAGTTTCTTCATAGCTTGTGCGCGTTTCTCGACATCCATGTTCGTTCGCTCATGGAGAGGTAGTGGTAGGATGTCGAGTGCGGTGAGGGGCTCGAAACCATAGACGATCATGAATGGACTCATCTTGGTTGTTGAGTGCTTGGCTCGATTGTAGGCGAACTCGTCATGCGGAATGCATTCCACCCAATCCTTCAGGTTTTTCTTAATCAACACACGAAGGAGAGTTCCGAGGCTTCGGTTGACAACTATGGTTTGGCCATCAGTTTGAGGATGTGATGCGGATGAGAAGAGGAGCTTGACGCCGAGCTTAGCCATGAGGGTCTTCCATAAGTAGCTCATGAATTTGACGTCGCGGTCGGAGACGATTTTCCTTGGCACACTGTGAAGACGGACGATTTCCCTGAAAAACAGATTTGCAACATATGAAGCATCGTCGATCTTATGGCATAGTATTATGTGTGCCATTTTGGAAAAACGATCCACAACAACAAATATAGAATCATGACCATGCTTAGATCTAGACAATCCTAACACGAAATCCATGCTAATGTCGGACCAAGGGGTATGAGGAATAGGCAATGGCATATAAAGACCATAAGGGTTAGCTTGTGACTTGGCTTGAACACATGTCGTGCATCATTGAACGTAGCGCTCCACGTCACACTTCATCTTGGTCCAAAAGTAGTGATTGGAGAGCATGTCCATTCTCTTGTCACGACCAAAGTGACCCATAAGGCCTCCACCATGAGATTCTTGGAGAAGGAAAAGTTAAAGCGACGACTTCGGGATGGATAGCTTGTTTTGTTTAAAGAGAAAGCCCTTATGCAAATAGAAATTATCAACTCCTTTGTCATTGAGCACTTTGCGAAAATTGATTCAAAGAATGGGTCGGAAGCATACAAAGATTTTATTTCCTGAAGACCCAACGCGTTGATTTCAAGTCCCGTAAGAAGGCTTGTGTGTTTGCGAGACAAAGCGTCCGCAACTACATTATCTTTGCCCTTCTTATACTTGACAATGTACGAAAAAGACTCCATGAACTGAACCCACTTAACGTGTCACTTGCTCAAGTTAGCTTGGCCTTTGAGATATTTCAACGACTCGTGGTCGGAATGTATGATAAATTCCTTGGGCCAAAGGTAGTGTTGCCATACTCTAAGAACTAAGGCAAAAAGCTCTTTGTCATAAATTGGATAATTAAGGAGAGCACCATCAAGTTTCTCGCTATGGTAGGCTATAGGACGTCTGTTTTGCATAAGGACTCCTCCAATGCCAATACCACTAGCATCAGACTCGATCTCAAAAGTTTTTGTGAAATCCGGTAAAGCAAGAAGAGGTGCTTCGGTGAGACTCTTTTTAAGTTCATCAAAAGCTTTTTGTTGTGCTTTGCCCCACACAAATGTGACATTCTTTTTTGTCAATTCATTAAGGGGACAAGCAATGGTTGAAAAGTCTTTCACAAAGCGACGATAGAAACCGGCCAACCCATGAAAACTTCGAAGTTCACTCACATTTGTTGGGATGGTCCAATCTCATATGTCCTTTACCTTGGAAACATCAACTTCAATTCCCTCCTCAAGTGATTTGCTATAAACAAGAATATCATCGAAATAGACAAAAACACTTTTTCCAATGAGAGAACGCAAGATGTGATTCATAAGGTTTATCAAGGTGGATGGGGCATTCGAGAAACCAAAGGGCATAACCAACCATTCATAGAGACCAAGTTTGGTCTTGAAGGCGGTTTTCCACTCATCACCTTTAGCCATGCGTATTTGATGGTAACCACTACGAAGATCAATTTTCGAAAAAATAGTGGCTCCCCACAACTCATCAAGAATGTCATCGAGACGTGGTATGGGATGTCGATAACGCACGGTGATAGCATTGACTGGACGGCAGTCCATGCATAACCGTAACGTATCATCCGTCTTTGTACAAGAATCACGGGTATGGTACTTGGACTAGTGCTAACTTAGATCAAACCTTTGGAGACGAGTTGGTTGATTTGACGTTCGATCTCCTTCATCTCCTCCGGGTTCGTGCAGTAAGCGGCACGGTTGGGAAGTGGTGCACCGGGGATGAGGTCAATGCGATGTTCGATGCCGCGAAGAGGAGGTAGTCCATGTGGAAGCTCTTCGGGGAACACATCCTTGAATTCCTGCAAAACATTCACCAAAGATGGAGGAACATTGGTTAATTCATTAGTTCCTTGCGCTAGTCCCTTGCAAAGGAGGACATAGTGCAAGATGGATGGGTTGTTCTGAACATCTCTCATCTCACTTTTGATGGCAAGGAGAACACTCTTAGTTTTTCCACTCGAGTTTGGCCTGTGGCTCTCACTCACTATGAGGTGGTTCTCTCTCTCACCGCTCTTCTCACAAGTAGGTGTTGTGCTTTGCGCCTTTGCTAAAGACTTTGCATTGTCCACAATTATTTGGCTAGGAGTCATCGGTTGCAAAACACATGTTTTGTTGAGCCATTTGAAGGTGTATACATTGGTGCGACCATCATGTTGAGCAGCCTTGTCAAATTGCCATGGT
The DNA here is from genome assembly GCA_910589775.1 of Avena eriantha. Lineage (NCBI taxonomy): Eukaryota > Viridiplantae > Streptophyta > Magnoliopsida > Poales > Poaceae > Avena > Avena eriantha. The sequence continues at coordinate 358,527,207 of OU342744.1, forward strand.
CGACCAATAAGCATGTGGCAAACGGTCATAGGAACCATATCACACTCCACTGTATCTTTGTAAGGACCAATGGCGAAGGAGACTGATACGGTATGCTTGATCTTCACGGACCCTTGGTCACTTAGCCATTGCACGTGGTAGGGGTGCTTGTGCGGATGGAGGGTGAGGTTGAGCTTCTCACACAACTCGGTGCTAGCAAGGTTGTGACAACTCCCTCCGTCAATAATCACCTTGATAGATTTGCCATTGATGCCGGCTCGTGTTTGGAAGATATTAGAGCGTTGGTCTTCATGCTCTTGTGCTTGAGTGGTCCATCCTTGTGACGACAAGCGATGGACTTGCGTCATGTTCACACATGAGGAGTTCTTGATAATCTTCCACTCGTTGTCTTGCCATTGCTTCCTTGACATGGGCACCAAACTCATCTTCACTCAAGTACTCTTCATTACCATTGTCATGGATGAACAAGACTTTCTTGTTTCCACATTCGGCCGACTTGTGTCCTTTCCCTCCACACTTGTAGCATTTACCATTGAAGGGTGTATCACTCTTTGCTTGTTTGCCACTTGGGGGCAGTTTTCCTTGAGGAAGTGTGGGCTTGAAGGAAGGTTTGGAGGTACTTGATGAGCTTCCATTGAATTTTGTTGGTGTAGCGGTTGAAGCTTGCTTATAGGTGAAGTACGTCTTGGGCTTGTTGTACTTGATATCCTCTTGCACTTGACGTTCAGCCTTTGTTGCGATGTGCACAAGCTCAACCATGGTGTTGTATGTTTGGAACTCGACGATGCACTTGATTGGGTGATTCAAGACAATAAGGAAACGTGCCATTGTTTGCTCCATGCGCTCATCAATGTTGGCGCGAATCAAGTTGAGTTCCATTTCCTTGAAGTACTCTTCCACGGTCTTTGTCCCTTGACGAAGCGCTTGAAGGTTGTTGAAGAGATCACGCGTGTAGTGCGCAGGGACGAACCAGGATCTCAGGTGAGCCTTCATGTCATGCCAAGTTGTGATTGGCGGTTCCTGTCTTGCATCACGAGCAACTTGAACTTGTTCCCACCAAAGGTTGGCGTAATCATCAAACTCAAGCGAAGCCATGGCGACCATCTTCTCATTGATATAGTTGTGCATGTGGAAGATCTTGTCGACCTTGAGTGCCCACGAGAGGTATTCTTCGGGGTCACTGGATCCAGTGAACTTGGGCATTATGAACTTGAGCTTGCCAAAAGTTTCTTCATTGTTGCGGTCATTGCGACGAGCATGGTGACCTTGTTGATGATCTTGTAGTTGGGGAGGTGGAACTTGGTTCTCGTGACCTTATTGCGGAGCTTGCTCTTGATATTGATGTCGAGGAGCTTGCTCTTGCTCTTGGCGCGGTTGTTGACGAAAGGGAAGCTCGTTCCTTGGTTGGTGACGTTGGTTAGGCAAATGGGCCTCTTGGCGAAGATCATGGTCGTGGTGGGCGTCGCTCAACTTGTATCACTTGACGCTCCAAGTTTTGTTGATGTGGAGGAGGCGCCTCGTGATGACCATGGTGTCGTTGTTGACGTTCATGACGTTGATGACGAGGAGGAGGATCTTGGAGAGCTTCACGTCGATGACGAGCTTGATTCTCCAAATTGGAGTCATCACTTGTTGTGTCAGGTATGTGTCGCGGTCGATGGAGGTAGACTTACGGTTGCACTTGTGGTTGCGCTTGTGGTTGCTCTTGTTGTTGCTCTTGTTGGAGCACTAATGCCCTTGCGTGATGACGGTGTGCTTCTTTCCTTACTCTTGGCCTTGAAGAGAAATCACCATCATAGCTTGATGTTGCGGCATGCCATGGGGAAGGTACATAGTTCGAAGAACTTCCATCTTCAACCACGGGGGCGCCATTGCATCTTGGAGCTCTTGGAGGTAGATCTTGTTGCGGAGGTGCATGACGATGGGAAGAACTTGAAGAGCTTGAAGCACGTGAACGCGGTCTTGCCATTCCGTCGATGAGGCGTCGAAGATTGTCATTTGTTTCGGCGACGGAGCATTGAAGCGCTTCATTTTGGTGGCCGAAGTTGTGATGCATTGCTTGCATTTGCCTTTCGAGGCCATCGAAGCAGTTGTCGATGTTCTTGAACTCGGCTTGCGTCTCGCCAAATTGTTCATCTTGTCGCGTCTCAAGGACTTGGCAACGTTCATGGAACTCTTGTCAAACGCTAAAGTGACTTGCGTGCGTCATGTACAGTCCTTGATCTTCTCCTTGCGGAGGTGGTTGGCTCGGCTCACTGTGCCTATCCATCATGCAAAACACACAAGTATTGTATATGGAAGTGGAATATGGTGGTGTTAGCCTTGTACCTCGCCTTGGGGATTGCACCAAACTAGAAACCACAAGTGAGAGCTATAAGCGTGCAAAGTGGAATTGCAAAGAAAACTCACACTAAAGAAAGAACTAACTCTCAAAAACTTGTTTCTGGTAGGTGAGGATTGTGGAATGCCAAAGAACCAACCAAAAGAAAAGGGATAGTCAAAAGTGGGTAAAATCCAACAAAACTCAAGTCAAAGGTGAAGGTCAACAACTCAAAAGGGTGAAAGGAACCTACGACTATGTACACACACGTATAGAAAGTTGGGATTGACACGACTATGAAAATGAGCAAACCAAAAAGTCCTAACGAAGACTAAGCTCGTTGTCGTGCCAATGCAAGGAGAGACCGTGGCTCGTTTGCAAAGAGGAAAAATGAGCAACGGATTTGTGCACTTGCCTTGGGCGCTCTTCTTTCTCTCTTGCTTACAAGCTTTGAGACTCTCTTTTGCAAGGGGAGACTATTTTTCTTTTGCTTTTTCTTTGTATCTTTTTCTTTCTTTTGTATATATATATTTTTTGCTCTCCCTTGATGCTTCACGTCGATGACAAGCTTGATTCTCCAAATTGGAGTCATCACTTGTTGTGTCAAGTATGTGCCGTGGTCGATGGTGGTAGACTTGCGGTTGCACTTGTGGTTGCGCTTGCGGTTCCTCTTGTGGTTGGTCTTGTTGGATCACTAGTGCCCTTGCGTGATGACGGTGTGCTTCTTGCCTTGCTCGTGGTCTTGAAGAGAGGTCACCATCATAGCTTGACGTTGCGGCGTGCCGTGGGGAAGGTACATAGTTCGAAGAGGTTCCATCTTCAACCACGGGGGCATCATTGCGTCTTTGAGCACTTGGATGTAGATCTTGTGGAAGAGGTGCATGAAGACGCGAAGAACTTGAAGAGCTTGATGCGCGTGAACGTGGTCTTGCCATACCGTCGATGAGGCGTAGAAGATTGTCATTTGTTTCGGCGACGAAGCGTTGAAGTGCTTCATTTTGGTGGCCGAAGTTGTGATGCATTGCGTGCATTTGTCATTCTAGTCCGTCGAAGCAGTTGTCGATGTTCTTGAACTCAGCTTGCGTCTCGCCAAATTGTTCATCTTGTCGCGTCTCAAGGGCTTGGCAACGTTCACAGAACTCTTGTCAAACGATGAAGTGACTTGCGCATGTCATGTACGGTCCTTGATCTTCTTCGTGGGGAGGTGGTTGGCTTGCCTCACCATGCCTATCCATCGTGCAAAACACACAAGTATTGTATATGGAAGTGGAATATGGTGGTGTTAGCCTTGTACCTCACCTTGGGGATTGCACCAAATTAGAAACCACAAGTGAGAGCTATAAGCGTGCAAAGTGGAATTGCAAAGAAAACTCACACTAAAGAAATAACTAACTCTCAAAAGCTTGTTTGTGATAGGTTAGGATTGTGGAATGCCAAAGAACCAGCCAAAAGAAAAGGGATAGTCAAAAGTGGGTAAAATCCAACAAAACTCAAGTCAAACGCGAAGGTCAACAACTCAAAAGGGTGATGGGAACCTACGACAATGTACACACACGTGGAGAAAGTTGGGATTGACACGACTATGAAAATGAGTATACAAAAAGTCCTAACGAAGACTAAGCTCGTTGTCGTGCCAATGCAAGGAGAGACTGTGGCTCGTTTGCAAAGAGGAAAAATGAGCAATGGATTTGTGCACTTGTCTTGGGCGCTCTTCTTTCTCTCTTGCTTACAAGCTTTGAGACTCTCTTTTGCAACGGCAGACTATTTTTCTTTTGCTTTTTCATTGTATCTTTTTCTTTCTTTTGTATTTTTTTGCTCTCCCTTGATGCTACCTAGTCACACTTGATATTGTTCTTGCACTCTCACTATCAAAGGACAAATGCATAATGCTCAAGCAAACACAAGATGAGCCACTCTCATGGGATATGTACACACAAAGGAAGATAGGGGTTAACAAGGTGACGCAAGTTATACCTTCTTTGATGATGGACTTGGTGTCGGTGGTGCGGGATGATGTTCGTGGGCCGTGGTGTCGATGAGCGCGGGGGTTGTTGACGCGGAAGCTTGCTGTTAGTTGGCGACACGCACACGGGCACAAACAAACAAGACGAAATTAGCCAATGCAACATTAGAGGCAAAACTGTCAAAATCAGGCGTCGGGTCGGAGACTCCGGGGTTTCAGGCCGGAAAGTCCGGTCTAGGCCGGAGACTCCGGTGTGGGTAGGCTAGAGACTCCGGTGTAGGCCGGAGACTCCGATCTGGAGTCAGATCGCAAACTGCTCGTGTTCTTGAGCGGAAATCCACGCCTTGGGTCCTCAAATCCGTGAAAAATTGGCCAAATTGGGCTGGGAAAACGCAGGATAAAGCTGGACCAACTCCTAAGACAAGGTTTGGTCGGATCAAAACCACAAATAACACTCCAAATCAAGAGATCGATCCAAAGGCAAATTTGGGGCTCTTTTTTGGGGATTTTCGAATTTTTTGTGGATAGAAGAAAATTTTGTTGGGGAAATCGTGAGCAACGAAGCTCTTGATACCAATATGTTGAGGGCAAACCTCTAGGCTGGCCCGATCTTTCACGATTCCCTTTTAAATCGAGGGTGAAGTGCGGGGGAAGGAGGGAAGGATGAACACGATAAACACATGCATGAAGAACGTGATGAACACACACACGCAAAACTACGATAAACACCAGTCGCTCACACTGACGGTGACCGGTCCGGCGCAATCCCTAGGATCGGCGTCGGGCGGAGGACTCTCTCTCTCGAACCGGCACGGCGAGATGGGAGACTCGGTGAGATCTTGACGTCTAGGCAAAGGGACTCCGATGCCCAGGCCTTGTACAACGCGGAGGCATGATGCAATCTCAAACGAGGTTTGGGGATATTGGTGCTCCTTAGTTAGGGAGCATGAGGCAAGAATTCGATAGATCCACAAGGGGTTTCCACTAATTCCAATATCATGCCTAGGGTTTACGATAGAGGTGGGGCGCTATGTATAGGCCAGCCACACAGTCAGGGGTACTTTAGGAATAAAAGACAAGTTTTGGGCGGACCAAGGGGTACATGGGCCGAAGGCCCAAAGACCTTTTACATGCCTGGCGACGGTCGGTCTAGAGACTCCGGTGTGGTGGACCGGAGACTCCGGTCTGGACCGGAGATTCCGGTCGGTCTCCGGACCAGCCTCCGGAGGGGCATCAGATTGACCCCGAGCTCGATTCTGGGGGCAGACTGGAGGTGGGGCGTGAGACTTTGGTGGATCGGAGACTCCGGTGTGCACAGACCGAAGACTCCAGTCTGAGCAGCTCCAGCATCTTCTGCTTCACGATCTGCTCCTTGTTCTCCATCCTTGGGTGCTTGGTGATGTGTCGAAGCTTCGTACCTGATGATGCATAGGGTAGTTGCATGAAGTAGCATACCATCCAAGGAGGTATCAAATTGGCACGAGAGGAGCGAGTTCACCTTAGCTTGTAGGAGTTTGGCTCGGGCACGAGTCATGGCTCCACTTGGGTGTTGGTGTAGATGTAGGAGCATCCGTAGGACGGGCTGCATCACTTTCCTCCCAGAACTCGTCACCATGTACTCCTCACCCAACAGTACCCGAGCTGCATCAGCTACGGTCTCATCCAAATCACCATTGCCGCTTCACTGACGTCCAGCGCACCCAATCCAGGTCACCGAGTCCGTCATCCTCCACCGCACCTGATTACCTTTTCCCACTTTCCCGTCCACGGCACCGAATCCATCAACGACTACACAAGATCTACTTCCATGCCGCCGGCATCCTCCCCACTCGTACCATACCGGAGCTGCCGTGTAGTGCACCGAATCTCCCTCGTCCACTGTGCTCAAGCCGGCATCGAGCACCCAAGATCTGCTTCCCGACACAAATAGCCGGTGCAAGCGGAGCACCCTCGGTGACAAGGATGTCACCCATGCCACTACGTATGATACTTATAAGCCTATCCGACCATGGTAACCAAATTTCCAACTCATTTTTGTTTTGTCAGCAGTACAACAGGTTCAAGCTTGTCGCAGTGAACTGCATTTTTGTAATTTGTGTTGTACACCAAGTCGAAGCGCATGCCTATTCTTCGTGCCACATAATACAGAGTAGGTCACTAGACATGTTGGTTTGCATTCGCTGTTTTACAAATTTTAAATTCATGCACATGTTCTTACCTACTCCGAACAACAGTAATTCCCTGCTATCGTGTAGTTCTTGCAAAATGTAAAATCAGTGGAAAATATTAGTGTGGATTCCCTACTCCACAGTTACTAAATCTATCTGGTTTGTCCTGAGATAAGTTCCTATTATTATTTCCTCCTTACCATCATTCTGCCATCCTGTAGTACCCGTTTAGACTCTTCATACTAATTTGATTATAATTTTTTTGTTGCCATCTGGTCCTTCAAAAGCTGCAACACTAACTATTTTATTTTTCTTGCATAGAGCCCAGAATGGAACAATGAACATGTTCGTTTGCATAGCCTCTTCTATAGGTTCATAATCGGCGCCATTATTTCCTTATCTGGTGCTGGTTCATCCTAAGCAATAGCATAACTGTCCTCTACTATGTAGTTCACTCATGGTTTGCATTCCTGCTCTAGAAGTTCTCTTATGATGCCATTATATTTCTATCTGGTTGATTCTTAGCTATGAAAATAACTACATGCCATTGTGTAGCTCACCGCAAATTCTGAGTCACGCAACGACTCTTGCATTCTAGGAAAATATCACTACTTCCATATATATTTTCTACAATGACCTGCCTAGTTTATATTTACTGAAATTATAAGAAATACTTTGTTTGATTGCTCATTTCATTGTAGGCACAATTGTCTAATGATTGTTTGTATCGTTCTATAGTTTCACGAGCAAAGCTATTATATCTCGCATCTGGTTCTGGTACATCCGAAGCAACGACATAACTATCCTACACTATATATAATTCATTCGTTGTTTGCATTTCTGCTCTACAAGTTCTCGTATGATGTGGTTATAATTTCTATCTGGTTCATTCTTAGCTACGATAGTAACTGCATGCCATTGTGTAGCTCAGCACAAATTCTGAGTCACGCAATGTCTCTTGCATTCTAGGGTATACAACTGCTTTCATATATACTTGTTGAAATGACCTGGCTAGTTTATATTTGTTGAAATTCTAAGCCACACACACACATTGTTTGATTGCTCATTTTTCACGGTGGTGGGCACACTTGTTTAATATGTTCTTGCTTTTCTTGTTTGTTTGACGTGTTGGTCAACAATTGAACCATTGACCAGTTGTAAACTCTAGTTCATAGCTCCTGTCATATTAGTCAAATGAGTAGTTTGTCTTGTTTGATTTATTAACTTGTTATTACTTAGTTTTAGACTGTATTTATTGCTATCGCCACCAACGAGGGGGCTGCAAGATCATGTCTCCTCCAATGTAGCTCTCACACTCAAAGGAAGATGTAGGTGATAGATTGAGAAACAAAATTGAGGACTCTGCTATCAACTCGATTCTCAATTGATATGCCTAACTTTCTTTCCCTTGAGTTGATAATATGTAATAATTTTAAGAAGTTTGCAGCTGATGTAATATCTAGATAACTCACATAGTCCATTTAGGAATTTAGTTGACGCCCTCCACACATGGCGGTAGGCGGTACCATAACTACGCCAGCCAGGTCGATTAGGGAACAATATCGGGCTTTGTTTTTGGCCCATCTTGTATCAGCCGTCGATGAACTGTAAAAGATGCTCACTAATTATACACCTTTTATGATGTTGGCATGGGCTTCAGAAAGGCCAAAACTGTAAATGACAGTAAACATAATGGGTCTACCCACATGTGGGAACTAGTAACAGTAATAGGCCACAACAGTAACATGTCAGAACAGTAACAGACTAGGCAGCAGCATGTCAGAACAGAAACATGCCAGAAAAGTAATAGGCCAAAAAATTAAAATGCAAGAAACTGTAAAAGGCTAGAGGGTTAATGGACCCGAATAGTAGCATGCCACAACAGTAAAGGGCCGCAACTCTAAAAGTCTAGAACAGTAACAGACCGTGGAAATACCAAACAAGAACAGCAACATGCCAACAAAATTACTAGTCCATAATAGTAACAGGCCGCTTGTGGCCTGAACCTTTAACGACAGGAACAATAAAAGGCCAGAACAGTAACGGACCATCTCAAAGAAGGGACGTAAGTAGGCGACCCACGATGAGCTGCGCAACAGTGATGGGATAACCGCAGGCCTTAACAGTACCAGACCGAATAGGCGCATGCTGCTAATGGGCCGCACGGTGTTGGACTAATTTGGGCTTTCTCTAGGCCAAAATAGTACCCGACATGAAAGTTCGCGGTACTCTACTAGCTGCATTATTGGGCCCATTTGAAGCAGTGCAGGACAAACCAATAACGGGCAGTATTCTTATTGGGCTCTCCTCATGGGCCGACCCACTTAGTAATTACTAGGCCTTGGCTAGGCCTAGCTTCTGCCATGATTTCTATGTCCGTGAACGGCGGCAACCGACCGTTAATGGTGGTAGCCATGTGGCAGTTTGCATGACGTCGGCAGTCAACATGGCTGGCGAACAGATCTACGACATAACACGTATTCGTGGTTGAAGGGTGTGATCCACCACAGTAAAATAAATTGTGGTAGATTCTTTTGTGACAGGGCTTTTACCACGAAGGCTATTCATCGTAGAAGACTTTTTAAACAAAAAAAAGGTCCTTCAACCACGAAAATCGTCCGTTGTAAAAGCCAACTTTTCTTGTAGTGAATGTTCATACTAATTGACAACTACAAAAGGCTAACCAATCCGTACTCTTCATAGTACTTCCTCTTCGTTTGTTTTCAAAATATGGCCTATTTTGGCTATATGAAATTCTTGGATATGTGATAATCTTCGACATAAATTATGATGTAGATATGGCCATGACCTTGGTCGTTTGACTTCAAATGCAAGAATTTTCATACTCGTCAAGAACTAATATTCTTAAATACGTTTAAATGTTACCACTTGCTTTTAGGTTCGACTTTAACATGGACGGTGGGAGTAAATTTTACATAAAGGACCTAAAACGGTTAAATTAAATCGACGTCCATACATTTAGCATGAAGCACCCTAAAATTAAGCAAGGGAAACAGTCAGGTATGGCTCCTTCTCAAGAGAGAAGTTGATCGAGCCATACTCTTCATACTAGTTCCTCTTTTCTTGTTTTCAAATTATGGCCAAATTTGGCGGCATGAAAATTCTTGGATATGGGATCATGGATCATCAGCATAAAGTATGATGTAGATATGGCCATAACCTTGGTTGTTTGGCTTGAAATGCAAGAATGTTCATACTCATTAACAACTAATAATCTTAAATACATTTAAATTTTACCACTTGCTTTTAGGTTCGACTTTTACACAGACGATGGGAGTACATTTTACATCAAGGGCCTAAAAAAGGTAAAATTACATTGACGTCTATACATTTAGCACGAAGCACCATAAAATTAAGGAAGGAAAACAGTCAGGCTTGGCTCCTTCTTGAGAGAGAAGTTGATCGAGCCATACTATTTATACTACTTCCTCTTTGTTTGTTTTCAAAATATGGTCAAATTTGACGGTATGCAAATTCTTGAATATGGGAATAATTACTAATGTTTGTATTATACTTTTTATAACGCGTGTTTCTGAATACACGTAACATGATGCCACAAAAAATATTATACCTTTTATTCTTTATTGGAAATGTTATCAAAACCGTGTCAATTTTTTGGGATGCAGATGCATAGCAAGAACATGACTTTTTCAGAACTTTTGGTGGTTTTCGATGTACCGAATTCCTGCTTTGCTTGAAAAGATTTTTGAAAATTTTAAGAGCAATCTATCGCACTTACGTTTAGTTAAAGTTTGAAAAGGTCCGTGGGAGTACAGTTTACATCAAAGATCTCAAAAAATAGAAAATTACATAGAGGTCCATACATTTAGCAGAAAGGGCCCTAAAATGAAACAATGAAAAGCAGTCGGGTTCGGGTCCTTCTCGAGCGAGCGGCTGAGCCATACCCTTCGTACTACTCCTATAGTACTTTTGAACCAGCGTGTTGTGTGTGTGCTTGGTGGTTTCCTCTTCGCAGGGTGTGAAATGGAACGAGAATGGAGTACTACGGAGTACTGGTAATGCTGGCCAGATCATAATGAAGTGCATTGAATACAATGGGACGTACTACATACAAAGCCCCAAAATGGTTCCTTCTTGATATGGGGTGGCCCGATCTTCTCAGCAAGCTCTTGTCGATGATGATGGTGGATGATAGATAACTAGTGCGTAGCTATGATCTCTCCCACTCGAACCCTGATGCCAGTGCAACAGATCTCAAACCTTGTAGGATATTAACAACACCACACTCTTACGCACGCAGCCTTGACCACGAACGGTAGTATGCAATCTACTAATTCCCAATGGAACAACAGATCACACTCAATTATAGTTGGTAGATTCGAATATAGGGTAATTCCAGAGGTTCTATGAAAGAAACAACTCCAAAATATTTTAACGTGGTCTGAACCCTAACTTGTGACGGCTACGGAGGTTTATATGAGGGCTGGGGCGTCCTCCCCTCTAAACGGGCCTAAAAACAGCCATATCTTGGCCCAAACTGACCCGGTTTGACTCAAACTGATACATACCGATCCATACATGAGTTCGGCTTACTTGGCACGCATGCCATATGTCGTGGTGCACCTCGAACGTGTCCTAGCACGCCACATATCTCTCTTGATCATGCTTGCTCTCCTTATTGCCTCCTAATGCATCTTCCATCTCTCGGTCGCCTTCCTCCCTCTCCTCCCGCTGGCGCTAGTCCGATAGATGCCAAATCTAGTCAAACAATAACACCATGATTTAGGTAGTATAACGCTCGTATAAATCAAAGTATCATGTCCAAGTAGGAATGAATTCACCTTGTGATATTTTCAACCATGCTCAATATTTCTTTCTAGTTTAAACACTCGAAATCAGCATGATCCATGATTGTATCCTCATCACTTCTTATGCACACCAATGCAGCATGCCTGATACTGACACGGAGCCACCGACAAGGCAGGTCGACACACGTGCACATCGCCACGTTTTGGAAGAGAGAGATCATCTAGCTCGGGTGTGGGGATGGTGATGAGGCAGTGAAGGAGAGAGAAAACACAATTTGTTTTGCGTGCATAGATAGTAAAGGTCCTGGAATTTACTACTAGTTTCGTACTACTAGTACTACTAGGTGACTGTACCCTATACCTCGTGTCAGGAAGCCATCACAACTTTGCTCTGATATCGCACCGCCTTCAACTCCTCCTCTTCACTGCTCTCTCAAGTTGCCTCCTTTGTGCTCATAGTTTCTCTTCTTTCTCTTTGTTTTTTCTACAAAAAATACATATTCTTCCTACTTGCTTTACAGAAAATACACTCCCATCACTTGGAAAATTGATTTTTTTTTTCTTTCCTAATGGTTAGAAACTCCGAGTGGCAACATTGTTACCATGCCATGATTCACCCATTTACTCACAAATATGGGAATATCATAGACGGTGGGAGTACAATTTACATCAAGGACCTAAAAAGGGAGAAAATTACATCGAGGGTCCTTAAATTTAGCACGAAGCACCCTAAAATTAAGCAAGGGAAATAGTCGGGTTCGGCTCCTTCTCAAGAGAGCAGCTGATCGAGCCATACTCTTCACACTATGTTCTCTTTGTTTGTTTTCAAAATATATGGCCAAATGTGGCGGCATGCAAATTCTTGGACATGGGATCATCATCAGCATAAAGTATGATGTGGATATGGCCATGACCTTGGTCGTTTGGCTTGAAATCCAAGAATATTCATACCGAATGACAACTAACCCTAAATTCGCTTAAATTTTACCATTTACTTTTAGGTTCTAATTTTACATGGACGGTGGGAGTACATTTTATATCAAGGACATAAAAGGGGAAATTACATCGAGGTACATAAATTTAGCACGAAGCACCTTAAAATTAAGCAAAGGAAAATAGTCGGGTTCAGCTCCTTCTCGAGAGAGAACCTGACCGAGTCATGATGCAGATATGGCCATGACCTTGGTCGTTCATATTGAAATCCAAGAATATTCATACTCATCGACAACTAATAATCTTAAATACGTTTAAATTTTACCACTTGCTTTTAGGTTCGAATTTTACATAGATGGTGGGAGTACATTGTAACAACCTTGGACCCTATGCTCTAAGTTCAAGCTTGGATGAACCAAAAGTGGTTAAAATAGTACAGGGGGGGCCCAGGGGCCACCCACGTGTAGACCCCTCGGCCGTCCTAACCACTTCCAAGAACATCGGGACAAGAGCGAGCGGCGTAGGAAACAGGCGAAGAGATCAAATACATACACAAGTGAGTATGTATGCAAGCTACCTTACAATAGTTCTCAGAGCCATACCCTCTAAAATAAATGGAAATATTGCAACGCCATACGGCAAGATCCATATATCCTAGATAGAGATAATAGTGTAGGATAGCTCCTCATACATCAAACGTCAGAGTATCAAGCGGAAGCGGGAAACAAGATCCAAGTACGGATAAGAAGCAAATCGGCATAAGATGCCACATAAGTAAGCACATCCCTACCACAGATCTCGTGGATCCCCATCCTTGGAATCTCTACACCGAGTGATCGTTGCCAACATCATCTGTCTCCTCCACCCAGTATCCATCTTGCGAATACACCTGTTCATCTGAATCAAACAATTTATCGTGTGAGACCCTAGGGGTACTCAACAAGTCTTTATGCCTCTAAAGGGGACATAACCTGGGGTGACGCAATTGCAGCAAAAGATAATAACTAACAAGTCTATAGATACTCGCTAACCATCCGCCTAACCAATAATAGATGGATGTCCCTTAATTAGAAACAACAGTTATAACAGTATAAAGTAACAGATCCATCCTCCTTCTCGCTTACCAACGAGAAAGCGGACGAACAACCCATCCGTTGGCAGTTTTATTAACCATTCCATGAGTATTGCACTATTTACTAGTCAGGTATTTAGTCAATTAAAAGCAGTACTATAGTTATACTTGTCTATGATCGAGAAACTGTGCTCCAAGTCGTCCATAACCGCAGACACGGCTTTCAGAAAGATTTACCCTGCAGGGGTGCACAAATAGCAACACACACTTGATCAACCTCGGAAAAACCAACTCAAAACCCAATGAGGCATTCACGACAAAGCGATCACAGGATTCATAAAATATTTCAGGGGGCCACCCCACTAAGCTACCCGCAACGAAGTTGGCCGGCTCCAGAACGGACCCAGGGTTTGTGACAATGGCTGTAAACGACTAGGAACCCGAAAATGTGACTAGGCTTGTCGATACCGCGAAAACATTCCGGATTCGTAAACAGTACAGGTGCTCCACGCACAATCTTAAATAAAGAAGTAAAGCATGGCATAAGTACAGGATAGTAATAAAGCCCCAAACTACTTTGTGGCCCCAAGAAATAGAAATGAATCAAGCTCTGGCTCAGGGGGGGTCCATAAGGCCTCCCGGATGTGGATAGTGCGAATAGTCAAGGAATAGGAATCAAGTACTCGGGGTCCTACGGGACACAAGTGGGCAGGAAAAACCAAATAACAGATATTGCCCACCGGTGCCTCTTTCATTAGTTATCCCATTACTACTCAGGTTAAGTTGTTTAGGTACCTCGTTATCCATCAGACACTCACATACCCTACACATGCTGTTCTACGACTCGCATGGCTCAAACAACTCCTGTAGTAATGGCTCATGGGATGGAGGAACAAGCTCGATGGGGTTTAAAAGTAAAGGCTATGCAGTACTTGGGATTCAATTTAATGCAATCGCGACTCCATGATGCAAGAATAAGATAGAAGCAATAGGTACTATATGTATGCAAGCATGTGGTAGTGCTTTCCTGGTAGCTCAGTTGAAGCGAGAGATGGATCTGGGTAGTACTCCTGGGATTCCTGATAATTCCCCTGCTCGGCGTCTATTCGAAAAGAACCAAACAAACAAGGGCCAATATAAATAAAGTGCGCAAGCATATGAATAAAATGCGACAAGCAACCAAGCATGCCATGATGAATGATTCACAATTTACATGGCATAGCATAGCATGGCATGGGTGAGGTGTGGGGTACAAGAATAAAGCATTTTATTAGGTTTCTAGTCATGTTTTGCTCCCATAAACATTGCTGTATAATTAATATTTACATGATGCATGCTTCAATTCATATCATAGAATGCATAAACAGAACGGGCTCGTCGAGCTGATCGTTTTAGACATATTATTTGTCAAATTTGGAGTTTAAAAGTAAAGACTATGCAGTACTTGGGATTCAATTTAATGCAATCGGGACTCAATGATGCAAGAATAAGATGGAGGCAATAGGTACTATATGTATGTAAGCATGTGGTAGTGCTTGCCTGGCAGCTCAGTTGAAGCGAGAGGTGGATCTGGGTAGTACTCCTGGGATTCCTGATATTTCCCCTGCTCGGCGTCTATTCGAAAAGAAGAACCAAACAAACAAGAGCCAACATAAATAAAATACACAAGCATATAAATAAAATGCGACAAGCAAACAAGCATGCCATGATGAATGATGCACAATTTACATGGCAATAAAGTAGCATGGCAAGGGTGAGGTGTGGGGACAAGAATAAATCCTTTTATTAAGTTTTTAGTCAAGTTCTATTGCCATGAACAGTTCTGATTTTTAATAATGACATGATGCCTGCTTCAATTCATATCAAGGAATGCATAGTTAGAACGGGCTTGTCGCGCTGATCGATTTAGACATTTTATTTGTCGAATTTGGAGTTATAAAAAAATAAAGTTATTAATTAATTAAGAAAAGGCATTTTTAATGCAATTAAACAATTTCGAAAATTTAAAATAGTCAAACATTATTTTGGATGGCAGATTTGAAATCCTCACATTTTCTGATTCAAAAACATATATCATTTGTCAAATTTGGAATTACCAATTAAAAGATATTATTTTCTGGATTTAAAATCTTATTAAACATTTCTAGAAAAACATTTTTATTAAACAGAAAAGATCTCAGACTTTTTGCACACAGAGACAACTAGCCGCTGATGCTGACAGGTGGGCCAGCCACTGACTCAGCACGGGTGGGGTGACGCGGTACACGCGGGACTTTTCTCACCGAGGGGACATCCAGCCTGTGCAGTTGACAGGTGGGGTCGGCTGTGCACGGGGCCACGCACGGGCGTGTGAACAGGGCGCAGCCACGTGGCGCAGACGGGGACGGCGGGTTGAGGAAAACAAAAGTCGGGGTACCCTTTTGGAAAAAGCACAACAGCGGCTGACAGGCGAGCCCTAGTGGAGCGTGGGTTGAGCCGCAAAAAGTGCAGGGGGTATACGAGAAAAAGCCACCGCACACTGTTTTTCTTCTCATCTTTATCTGACAAAACTGAGAGCGCGCGTAGACGGGAAACAGAGGTGCGGCCGGGGTCGAACCCGCGACCCAGCGCGTGCGCGTGGCGGCGGTGACCGTTGCGGCTAGCGGGGATTGGAGCTAGGTAGATGCTGCGCGGCAAGATGACCCTACTACGGTGCAACGACGGGGTGGCGAACTCGAGCGCGGTGCACCGAGAGCGCTTGTTGGAGTGTGCTGCGTGTCCAGGTAACAGATCGGCCAGAGGGGGTGTATGGGAGGTTTGGAGGCTCACCAGGAGAGGGTTGGAGGCGGTGGTTCGAGCCAGGAAGCAGGGGATCACCGGGGGAGCTAGCGGCCGGCGGGTTAGGGTTTTCGTCAGTGTCGAAGACGTGCAGCAGGTCTGGGCCTCCTCCTCCTCGACGGCGTGGACAGGGGCGATGCAGGGGTTCTCCACGGTCTTTCCCAACGCCCAACGCCTCGCCCGCCTCCTCCTAGCTACTGTGGCGAGCCGATGCCGACCGTGGCCGACGGAGGTGGAAGAGAGGGGGTAGCGGTAGGTGGGGAAGGAGGGGTGGAAGGGCAGAGCCCTGGGTGGATCTGGGGAGGCAACACAAGGTAGAGGGGAGTAGATAAGGGCAGGGAGAGGGAGAGCACATGGGCTTGGTGGCTAGGGTGAAAAAGGTGGAGGTGGCCACCTTTCTCCCTCCGCTCACGTGCTGGCATGGCTTGGGAGGGGCCAGGGCGTGAGCAACGGCTGGGACCAGAGGGGAAGGGCAGGTGTGGGGCAGTGGGGTACGCCTGGCAGCAAGGACGAGAAGAACAGAGAGGGAAGGACTCGGCTAGGGTAGCTAGGGCTAGTGTCGAGCATGAGGAAGGGTGGCTCGGGCCGGTTAGGTTAGGGAGGCTCTGGGCCGAGCCAAACCTAGATGTGGATCGGTTTGGGAGAGGAAAAAGGTGAGGTGAGAGTAGCTAGGGTTTATCTAGAAAAAAAGAGAGAGGAAAAGAATAGCTAGGTTTAGAGAAAGAGAAGAGTGGCCATGTTTAGCTAGAAGAAGAGAGAGGGAAAAACAACATGATGGATGAGCTAGGTTTTAGAGTAGCTAGGAAACACCAAAAGGTTTAACCTATGACAAGGAAGAAACAATAGGACCAAAAGAGAGAGAGGTGGAAGAACGAAAATGATCTTGCATGCCTCATGCACATGATAATATTTTGTGAAAACAAAATATATCCCATGAATACTTGACAAAGAGGAAACCACTAAAAGAGGGGTAAGGTGGAAGACAAGTGGAAAATAAGTATTTAATTGGTTCATTTGTTCAACTGAGCTCAAACAAACTCCACCCTAAAATATTCCAAAAGAACCCAAAATAGAAGGACAAGTGAGGGTCTTGCATGGGCCATGCATGAAGAATACTTGCCACATTCATTAGTTGTGAAAACAACTACATATACACATGGGCATCTATTACCCCCATGCACATCCACACTTGAATAAAGACCACCACATAAGATACAAGCTTGATAAAATATGGCAAGGGTGGATTTAAGCAATAATGAATATAATAGGCCATGCTAGTGTGTATGTTCCACTAGAAGATCATTTGGCCACAATTATATTTAAACAATGCTCAAATATTCCCATAACAAACCATATGGAAGATAGGGCAAGTGAAATTAACCACATGCAGGCAAAGGTGGCCATGTGGCTCTCCACATATCAACAATGTGAAAACCACATGAGGCATATATATGGAAGCATGTGTAAATAGAAGTGGATCCATCCCAACCCACATGAGCTAGAGGTAAACCCAATAAAAATGCAAAGCTCACATATAGTTGAATGGTGGAATTATGGGGTGGTGACCAGAAAAGGTGGTGGAGTTAGATAAAAGATATGCCCCCCAACTCAACTTGGGCATCAAGCATTTATCAAGAACCAAATACAATATATCAAGAGGCAAACACAATTAATAATGCATATGAGATAAGAACCAAAAGAAAAAGGGTTTTATATGATGCTCAAATGCAAGGTGGCATGATGACATGAGCATGATATAATTATGATCCAACAATTATATGTAGGAAGTAGCATTTTATTATTAGACCATGTAGCATTACAGATGTTAGATAGATGGGATGCTACAACTCTCCCCCACTAAAAAGAAATCTCGCCCCGAGATTCTAGGAAGAAGAAGACACGAAGAGGGTAGGATACTTGGCACGGAGCTCATCCTCGCATTCCCAAGTGGCTTCATCAACGGAATGGTGCGACCACTGCACCTTGCAGAACTTTATAGACTTGTTGCGAGTCTTTCTTTCTGCGACTTCTAGGATTTTTGTGGGGTGTTCTTGATAAGACATGTCTTCTTGGAGATTGATTAGCTCATGGTCCACGGTCCTACCAGGATCCTTGAAGCACTTCTTGAGTTGAGATATATGGAAAACATCATGAACCTTGAGTTTTTCAGGGAGCTCAAGAGCATAAGCAAATTCTCCTCTTCTTCCACGAACTTTGAAAGGACCGATGTATCTAGGAGCCAGTTTTCCTTTGATACCA
Organism: Avena eriantha; assembly: GCA_910589775.1. NCBI lineage: Eukaryota > Viridiplantae > Streptophyta > Magnoliopsida > Poales > Poaceae > Avena > Avena eriantha. Next base: position 358,545,529 of record OU342744.1, read on the forward strand.
AACTGGTGCGTGCCTCTCATGGGAGTGACACGAAGGTAAACGAGGTCACTAGGGACATACTTCATGTCCGTGTGCTTTCTGTCATAGTTGCTCTTCTGGCGACTTTGAGCAACCTTCAGGTTTTCAAGAATGATGTGAACCTTCTCCTCCGCTTGAGTTAGAATGTCAGGGCCAAACAATGTTCTTTCACCTGCGCCCGACCAACCAATCCGGGTTCTGCATTTGCGGCCATAGAGAACCTCAAATGGTGCCATCTTTAGACTCTTCTGGAAGCTGTTGTTGTAAGAGAATTCAGCATAAGGAAGGAATTCTTCCCACTTCATGCTGAAAGAGATGACGCAAGCACGGAGCATATCTTCCAGAATCTGATTGATCCTTTCAACTTGTCCTTGCGACTGAGGGTGGTCAGATGTGCTAAAGTTCAACTTTGTTCCCAAAGCATTTTGGAAACTTACCCAGAACTTGGAAGTGAAGATGCTTCCACGGTCTGAGCTGATCTTAAGAGGAACCCCATACAGAGAGACAATTCTGTTAATATATAGCTCAGCCAGCTGAATTGCATAAATTGTTTCCTTGAGGAGAAAGAAGTGAGCCACTTTAGAAAGCCTGTCGATAACAACAAAGATTGCATTGTTGCCCTTCTGCGACCTTGGAAAACCAGTTATGAAGTCCATCTCGACTTTCTCCCATTTCCATTCCGGAGGCTTCAATGGCTATAGAAGACCGGAAGGTTTCTGATGGACAGCTTTAACTCTGCGGCAGACATCACACTCGGAGACATACTTGGCACAATATCGTTTCAAACCAGGCCACCAATATTGTGTTTTCAAGTCCATGTACATCTTAGTGCTGCCATGGTGGATAGAAAGAACAGAATCATACGCCTCCTTCAGAACTTGCTCTCTCAAACCCGGGTAGTTCGGGACAAACATCCGGTGTTCAAAGAATAGAGTGCCTTGGTCATCGACGTGGAAGGACTCATACTTCGAAAGCTGAATGTTGGAGATGATCTTTTTAGTGTAAGGATCACCAAGTTGAATGGAGCGAACTTTTTCTTCCAAGAGAGGTGTTGCCAGCAGGTTCAGAAGATACCCTTGATCCACAATTTCAAGGTTGAGCTGGCGGAATTCCTCGCACAAGAGAGGTTGTTGCTCTTCCACCATGAGGTTGTTGACATAAGCTTTTCGGCTGAGAGCATCGGCCATGACATTAGCTTTGCCCGGAGTGTAGTTGATGGTCAGATCTAAATCATTAATTGCTTCAATCCACCTCCTCTGACGAAGGTTGAGATCAGGTTGTGTGAAGATATACTTCAGACTCTTGTGATCAGAAAAGATCTCATAATGGTTGCCAAGCAAGTAGTGCCTCCATACTTTCAAAGCAAAGACAACTGTTGTGAGTTCGAGGTCATGTGTAGGATAGTTGCTCTCATGCGTCTTCAACTGTCGAGAGGCATAAGCAAAAACTTGTTTTTCTTGAATAAGGACCGCACCCAATCCTTGCAATGAGCCATCACAGAATATCTGGAAAGGCTTTGATGTATCTGGAGGAATCAAGACTGGAGTGGAAGTGAGCTTCTCTTTGAGGGTTTCAAAGCTTGCTTGACATGCAGGAGATCAAAGGTATTTCTTGCCTTTCTTGAGGAGATCAGTAAGAGGCTTCGCAATCTTCGAGATGTTCTGAACAAAGCGACGACAGTAACTAGCCAAACCAAGGAAATTTCGGACTTCTTTGACATTTTTGGGCGGAAGCCACTCAACAATTGTCCGAACAGTTTCTGGGTTGACGGCAATGCCCTTAGCAGAGATGACGTGACCCAGATAGGTGACTTCAGGCAGCCAGAACTCACACTTGGGGAACTTTGCATACATGCGGTTCTCACGAAGCTTGTTTAAGACACACCGAAGGTGTTCTTCATGTTCTTCCTTTGACTTAGAATAGACTAGAATGTCATCCAGATAGACCACGACGAACTTATCAAGATACTCCATGAAAACCGAGTTCATAAGCCTCGAGAAGGTGGCAGGTGCGTTGGTGAGACCGAAAGACATGACCGTATACTCATACAGGCCATAGCGGGTTGTGAAAGCTGTTTTGGGAACATCTTCCTTGCGGATCTTGATTTGATGGTATCCACTTCTCAAGTCAAGCTTAGAGAATACCACAGCTCCAGCTAGCTGATCGAAGAGATCATTAATCCGCGAAAGGGGATATTTATTCTTGATGGTTTTAGCACTGAGAGCCCGATAGTCAACACAAAGTCTATCAGTCTTGTCTCGCTTCTTCACAAAGATGGTTGGGCTACCCCAAGAAGAAGTACTGTGCTGAATGAAACCCAACTTCTCTTTTTCATCAAGCTGACGTTTGAGTTCAGCCAACTCAGCAGGTCCCATTTTATAAGGCCGCTTGGAGATAGGAGCGGTTCCAGGTTCAAGCTCAATCACAAACTTGACCTCTCGGTCAGGAGGCATACCTGGTAATCTTCAGGAAAAACATCTGGGAACTCACAGACCACCGGAACACTCTAAATAGCCTCCATAGCATCATCATTCAGAGTAGACAAAGGGAAGACCTGAATTGCAGCAGTCAGACTTGGAGAATAGACTATATGGCCTTCAGGAATTTTCAAAGAAACCGAATGTTCAGCACAATCAATCACAGCTTTATTTGCAGCTAGCCAATCCATGCCTAAAATGACATCAATATCTGAGTTGCCCAGAATAATCAGAGAGGCTGGAAAGAAAGAATCCCCAATTTGAACCTGATTGTCATAACTGATCTTGGAAGTTAACATCCTTGCCCTAGGAGAAAGGATCATCAGCTTTTTAGGTAACGAATCAGATGACAACCCATTCTCTTGAGAAAACTTGAATGATACAAATGAATGCAATGCTCCAGAATCAAATAAAACTCGTGCAGGGACTGAGTTAACAGGAAGCGTACCCAGCACAACTCCAGGTGCATGTTCAGCTTGAGCAACGTTGACACAGTTGGCACGAGCAACAGTGGACCCGGGCTTGGTGTTGATGTTGAGAGTCCGAGGTGGAGGTGCACGAACCATAGAAGAACTTGCTGCAGGTCTTGGAGGTGGTGGAGGAAGAGCTTTGTTGTTCATGGGACAACTCCAGTGTTGATGCCCAGTGTTCCCACAAGTGTAGCAAGCACCAGGTGGACGTGGAGCAGCGTAGCCAGGGACTCCGCCAGGTGCTCCAAGGTAGTTGTGGTTGTAGCCCCTAGGAGCCGCGGTGAAGGAGTTTGGTGGCCTTGACACGTAGCTTGAAGGTCTTGCTGGAGCCGGGAGCGGCGGTGCGGTATTAGGAACCCACACGCGGCGCTTAGAAGGAGTTGTCATAGCTGAAGAGCTTGCTGCGTCATGGCTGTGTTTCTTGGACTCCTCAAACACTTGCCTACTTGCTTCCTCCTGTAGAGCTATATGTCGGAGTTCTAGAAAAGACCCTGGCCTTGCATGCGTGAATGCATATTTGATAGATACATTGATCCCTTGCATGAACCTATTTTGCTTCTTCTTGTCATCAGAGATCTCATCGCCACCCTGCCACCTACCCCGAGTACGACGCACGCCACCCCGCGTGAGCGCCCCGCCCTGCTCCCGACAAACCTCCACCTGCCGCGCGACCCGGCCCACCCCTTGGCCCCACCACACGCGAGCAGCCGCCCGTCCGACCCGCTCCTCTCTCGCCTCCCGTGCATCACACCTAACCCCACCTCACGGCCCTGCCTCCCCACAATCTCCTCCGACCTCGCCCCCGCATCGGCTGCTCCCTCCTTGCCTCGCTCACTCCCTTCCCCGCTACCTCCTATCTTCCCCTAGGACCCTCCTTCCCCGGCGCCGCCTCTGCCCTAGCGCTCTATTCGCCGCCGCCAAGACGGGATGGCCTAGCTCTAGCGCCCGAGTCACCGTCTGTCGCCACTTTGACCTCTGGCTTCCTGCCTCTCCGTGCTGGCCTCCTCCGGCAAGCCCGCCACCCTCTGCGTCCCTGCGTCGGTGGCCCCCGTCCCTAGTGTTGCCGCCTCCGTCGGCCTACGCTCCGCATCGCCGGCCGCGACCTCATCTGCCTCCGCCGCATGTGCTCCGTCCGCGCGCCGAGCTCGCCGCCGCCAGTGGCCATCATCATGTATCGGTGCCACACTAGATCATCGAACGTCGTTGCTACCCGAGAACCACCGACCGAGTTCGAGTTCGACATCAATGACAAGATGCCTGAGCTCGTAGACCGAAGACCCTGGGAACCGAAGGCCTTCGAGGTGAAATCTACAAGATCTACCTCACGGAGCGTCGAGACCCCTAGACCCGGAGGAGCCCTGGACACCAAGATCTACCGGCGACCCGACCAAGATCCGAAGACCGAACCCTGGCGCGCCAAGTTCTTCGACCCCAAGGACCGATCCATCGGATGCGACAAGGCCTTCTTCTCGGAACCACCAAGTACTTCCTCTCAGACGCCAAGACCTGAACCTGAAGAACGCCAAGATCGCCACGAGAACGACAAGTACTTCACCCCGGATGCCAAGACCGACCCGATATGCGGACCCGACAAGATCTTCGCGACGACAAGATCGACACCGACTAGGGCGAATCCGATGCGCCCCGACACCAAACCAAGTCCTTCCCGGAACGCCAAGCTCTCCTTCCGTTGTCCGAGACCTATCCCCGTCGAACCCTGTACCCCAGAACCAAGATCTTCCGAACCCAGATGTGTGACCCTAAGCCTCTATTTTTATAATATGATATATACCTGTCGCATCATTAAATCATCATGCTTGCATACATGTCATCTGGTGGGTTGGGTTAAATAGTCGATTCACCTAAATTAAATATGGAGTCTATATGCGGGTTATTCTAGTCTTATTCCGGACTCCATTTAAAGTTGTGTAGCGAACCGATTCCATGTTTGCCTTGTTAAGACAACATTTAAATTGCGGGGTATCTAAACAACATGAACCTCCTAATTAATTGTCGGGACCCCGGTTTCACTTAATATTGCCTAATTGCATCGCATCCTTGCCATGTTATGCATCATACACGCATCATGCTCGTTCTTCTGCCGTAGTATTAAATATTGCATCCGGTGTTTCTTCTAGTGTTTACTTCTTCGCGGATTAGGCCGATGAGTTGATCCGAGTATCGACAAGTTCTCCGGATATGATCCTTCGGCAGTGTTTCCCAGGCGAGCATCTCTCCCCCTTCTACCTATTTTGCATTTATAGTCTTTATTTCCTCCCGTTGATCTATTGCTATCCGTGTCTCAATGCTTTAGTGATCCATACCAGATATATCCCGTGCAGCCTCTATATTGCCATGGACACCTCCTAATACCTGTCGTTTGGTAGATATCTGGCCTTGCGAGTCGTAGTTGCTTGCTTAGGTGTGATCTCGTGTTGTCGAGTACCACAGTTGTTGGAATGTTGGCAGATGTTTATGGTGGAAATGATCATGACTTTAAATACAACAATTAAATTGCCGGGACAACTAATGAAAGAGGCACCGGTGGGCAATATATGCTATTTGGTTTTTCATGTCCACTTATGTCCCGTAGGCCCCGAGTACTTGATACTTGTTCCTTGACTATTCGCACTATCCACATTCGGGAGACTCTATGAATCCCCCTTAGCTAGAGCTTGATTCATTTCTTATTTCTTGGGGCCACAAGTAGTTTGGGGCTCTATTACTATCCTGTACTTATGTCATGCTTACTGCTTTATTTACGATTGTGCGTGGAGCACCTGTACTGTTTTGGATCGCGGGACGATTTCGCGGTATCGACAAGCCCAGTCACATTTTCGGGTTCCCAGTCGTTTATAGCCGTTCTTGCAAACCCTGGGTCCGTTCCGGAGCCGGCCAACTTCGTTGCAGGTAGCTTAGTGGGGTGGCCCCCTGAAATGTTTTATGAATCCTGTGATTGCTTTGTCGTCAAAGCCTCGTTGGGTTTTGATTTTGTTTTTCCGAGGTTGATCGTGTGTGTGTTGCTATTTGTGCACCCCTGTAGGGTAAATCTTTCTGAAAGCCGTGTCCGTGATTATGGATGACTTGGAGCACAGTATCTCGATCATAGACAAGCATAACTAAAGTAGTGCTATAAACTTGACTTAATATATGACTAGTAATCAGATTCGACTATCACAGAATGGATATTAAAATGCCAACAACTGGTGGATCTGGGGTTGTTTTGTGACATGCTGTACCTGCCTAGTAAGTATTGCAACTCCGATGGAATGTGATAAAAGTGCCAACAATTGCTGGGTTTTGGGATTCCTCAGGACAATTATATCTGACTAGTAAATGTTCCAACTACAACAGAATGGTGATTAAAACTGCCCACTACTTATACTATCAGGATGACTCATGCTATCTATATCTGACTAGTAAGTGCTTCAACTATAATGGAATGAATAAAACTGCCAACTGTGTGAGTTCCTCGGTTTGACTTCCTCGTTTGGTCTCGAGGGGGAATACCAGGATGGGTATGATTGGTGTTAGTATCAGGTTGGATTCGAATAGGTCTTTCTTACCCCTCTCTAATAGCCGACATATGTAGTGAGTCTCTATAGGTTGTTTAGTGCATGTTGCGCTGCCGCTTCAGTCCACCATACCTATGTAGGTGAGAGCCGCCGAATTCTAGCCTCGCCGTGTACTGGCCTCAGTACTGACACTCCTCTTTTTCCTTTGCCCTTTGTCGGCACCCCTTTTGTTTTAGCAGGTTTGAGATCGACGTCGTTAGCAGGGTTACCCTTCCGGCTTGGCCTAGGCAGGGTTATGGATGCCATTGGTTATTCTTCAGGGCTCTTAGCCCCATTTGCATCTTGTCCGTAGTCGGACGCTCTATCGTTTTTAAGGTGATTTGGATCTTTGTATAGTATATCTGTATTCTTGACTCATGGAGTCGTTGTTGTATATATATGTTCTGTGGGTTCCATCATGGACTAATGTGTAATGGTATTACTTCGTTTTCCACCCACACGAAAGTGCCTGGTGGGCGTCCTTGAATCGTTTCTATGCGGGTTTGGCGGGAAGCGCTGAAACTTGCATAGGGCCGATTCGAGGGTGTTACAAGCAGCCTTGTCAAATTGCCATGGTCGACCAAGAAGCATATGGCAAACTGTCATAGGAACCACATCACACTCCACCGTATCTTTGTAGGGACCAATGGCGAAGGAGACCGATACGGTATGCTTGATCTTCACAGACCCTTGGTCACTTAGCCATTGCACGTGGTAGGGGTGCTTGTGCGGATGGAGGGTGAGGTTGAGCTCACACAACTCAGTGCTAGCAAGGTTGTGGCAACTCACTCCGTCAATGATCACCTTGATAGATTTGCCATTGATGCCGGCTCGTGTTTGGAAGATATTGGAGCATTGGTCTTTATGCTCTTGTGCTTGAGTGGTCAATATCCTTGTGACGACAAGCAATGGACTTGCGTCATGTTCACACATGAGGAGTTCTTGATCATCTTCCACTCATTGCCTTGCCATTGCTTCCTTGACACGGGCATCAAACTCATCTTCACTCAAGTACTCTTCATCACCATTGTCATGGATGAACGAGACTTTCTTGTTTCCACATTCGGCTGACTTGTGTCCTTTACCTCCGCACTTGTAGCATTCACCGTTGAAAGGTGTATCACTCTTTGCTTGCTTGCCACTTGGGGGCAGTTTTCCTTGAGGAATTGTGGGCTTGAAGGAAGGCTTGGAGGTACTTGATGAGCTTCCATTGAATGTTGTTGGTGTAGCGGTTGAAACTTGCTTGTAGGTGAAATATGTCTTGGGCTTGTTGTACTTGATTTCCTCTTGCACTTGACGTTCAGCCTTTGTTGCTATGTGCACAAGCTCAACCATGGTGTTGTATGTTTGGAACTCGACGATGCGCTTGATTGGGTGATTCAAGCCAATAAGGAAACGTGCCATTGTTTGCTCCATGCGTTCATCAATGTTGGCGTGAATGAAGTTGAGTTCCATTTCCTTGAAGTACTCTTCCACGGTTTTTGTCCCTTGACGAAGCGCTTGAAGGTTGTTGAAGAGGTCACACATGTAGTGCGCGGGGACGAACCGGGATCTCATGTGAGCCTTCATGTCATGCCAAGTTGTGATTGGCGGTTCTTGTCTTGCATCACGAGCAACTTGAACTTGTTCCCACCAAAGGTTGGTGTAATCATCAAACTCAAGCGAAGCCATGGCGACCATCTTCTCGTTGCTATAGTTGTGCATGCGGATGATCTTGTCGACTTTGAGTGCCCACGAGAGGTATTCTTCGAGGTCATTGGATCCGGTGAACTTGGGCATCGTGAACTTGAGCTTGCCAAAAGTTTCTTCATCGTTGTGGTCATTGCGACGAGCTTGGTGACCTTGTTGATGATCTTGTAGTTGGGGAGGTGGAACTTGGTTCTCGTGACCTTGTTGTGGAGCTTGCTCTTGATATTGATGTGGTGGAGCTTGCTCTTGCTCTTGGCGCGGTTGTTGACGTTGTTGAGGCGCTTGGGCCTCATGATGGTGAGGGTGTGGAGCCTCTTGACACAGTTGACGATGAAGGGGAGGCTCGTTCCTCGGTTGGTGACGTTGGTTAGGCACATAGGCCTCACGACGAAGATCATGGTCGTGAGCCTCTTGACGTGGTGGGCGTCGCTCAACTTGTATCACTTGACGCTCCAAGTTTTGTTGATGTGGAGGAGGTGCCTCGTGATGACCATGGTGTCGTTGTTGACATTCATGACGTTGATGACGAGGAGGAGGATCTTTGAGAGCCCCACGTCGATGACGAGCTTGATTCTCCAAATTGGAGTCATCACTTGTTGTGTCAAGTATGTGCCGTGGTCGATGGTGGTAGACTTGCGGTTGCACTTGTGGTTGCGCTTGCGGTTCCTCTTGTGGTTGGTCTTGTTGGATCACTAGTGCCCTTGCGTGATGACGCTGTGCTTCTTGCCTTGCTCGTGGTCTTGAAGAGAGGTCACCATCATAGCTTGACATTGCGGCGTGCCGTGGGGAGGGTACATAGTTCGAAGAGGTTCCATCTTCAACCACGGGGGCATCATTGCGTCTTTGAGCACTTGGATGTAGATCTTGTGGAAGAGGTGCATGAAGACGCGAAGAACTTGAAGAGCTTGATGCGCGTGAACGTGGTCTTGCCATATCGTCGAGGAGGTGTCGAAGATTGTCATTTGTTTCGGCGACGGAGCGTTGAAGCGCTTCATTTTGGTGGCCGAAGTTGTGATGCATTGCGTGCATTTGTCATTCTAGGTCGTCGAAGCAGTTGTCGATGTTCTTGAACTCAGCTTGTGTCTCGCCAAATTGTTCATCTTGTCGTGTCTCAAGGGCTTGGCAACGTTCACGGAACTCTTGTCAAACGATGAAGTGACTTGCGCATGTCATGTACGGTCCTTGATCTTCTTCGTGGGGAGGTGGTTGGCTTGCCTCACCATGCCTATCCATCATGCAAAACGCACAAGTATTGTATATGGAAGTGGAATATGGTGGTGTTAGCCTTGTACCTCACCTTGGGGATTGCACCAAATTAGAAACCACAAGTGAGAGCTATAAGCGTGCAAAGTGGAATTGCAAAGAAAACTCACACTAAAGAAATAACTAACTCTCAAAAGCTTGTTTGTGATAGGTTAGGATTGTGGAATGCCAAAGAACCAGCCAAAAGAAAAGGGATAGTCAAAAGTGGGTAAAATCCAACAAAACTCAAGTCAAACGCGAAGGTCAACAACTCAAAAGGGTGATGGGAACCTACGACAATGTACACACACGTGGAGAAAGTTGGGATTGACACGACTATGAAAATGACCATACAAAAAGTCCTAACGAAGACTAAGCTCGTTGTCGTGCCAATGCAAGGAGAGACTATGGCTCGTTTGCAAAGAGGAAAAATGAGCAACAGATTTGTGCACTTGTCTTGGGCGCTCTTCTTTCTCTCTTGCTTACAAGCTTTGAGACTCTCTTTTGCAACGGGAGACTATTTTTCTTTTGCTTTTTCTTTGTATCTTTTTCTTTCTTTTGTATTTTTTTTCTCTCCCTTGATGCTACCTAGTCACACTTGATATTTCTCTTGCACTCTCACTATCCAAGGACAAATGCATAATGCTCAAGCAAACACAAGATGAGCCACTCTCATGGGATAGGTACACACAAAGGGAGATAGGGGTTAACAAGGTGACGCAAGTTATACCTTGTTTGATGATGAACTTGGCGTCGGTGGTGCTAGATGATGTTCGTGGGCCATGGTATCGATGAGCTTGCTGTTAGTTGGCGACACGCACACGGGCACAAACAAACAAGAGGAAAATTAGCCAATGCAAGATTAGAGGCAAAACTGTAAAAATCAAGCGTCAGGCCAGAGACTCCGGGGTCTCAGGCCGGAGACTCCAGTGTGGGTAGGCCGGAGACTCCGGTGTAGGACGGAGACTCCGGCTGGAGTCAGATCACGAACTGCTCGTGTTCTTGAGCGGAAATCCACGCCTTGGGTCCTCAAATCCGCGAATAATTGGCCAAATTGGGCTGGGAAAACGCAGGATAAAGCTGGACCAACACCTAAGACAAGGTTTGATCGGATCAAAACCACAAATAACACCCCAAATCAAGAGATCGATCCAAAGGCAAATTTGGGCTGTTTTTTTTGGGGGATTTTCAAATTTTTGGTGGATAGAAGAAAAAATTGTGGGGGAAATCGTGAGCAACGAAGCTCTTGATACCAATATGTTGAGGGCAAACCTCTAGGGTGGCCCGATCTTTCACGATTCCCTTTCAAATCGAGGGTGGAGTGCGGGGGAAGGAGGGAAGGATGAACATGACGGACACACACACGAAGAACGCGAACACACACACACACACAAAACCACGATAAACACCAATAGCTCACGCCGGCGGTGACCGGTCTAGCGCAATCCCTAGGATCGGCGTCGGCCGGAGGACTCTCTCTCGAACCGGCACGGCGAGATGGGAGACTCGGTGAGATCTTCACATCTAGGCAAAGGGACACTGATGCCTAGGTCTTGTACAACGCGGAGGCACGATGTAAACTCCAATGAGGTTTGGGGATATTGGTGCTCCTTAGTCAAGGAGCATGAGGCAAGAATTAGATAGATCCACAAAGGGGTTTCCACTAATTCCAATATCATGCCTAGGGTTACATGAGGGGGTGGGGGCACTATATATAGGCCAGCCACTAGTTCAAGGGTACTTTAGGAATAAAAGGGGGAAAGTCTGGGCGGACTAAGGGGTACATGGGCCGAAGGCCTAGCTAGCGGCGCGCAGGCCCACACGCTCAGGCCGGAGACTCTGGTGTGGGGTCCGGAGACTCCGCTGTGGGCCAGAGACTCTGGTCTGTCTCCGGTTCGTCTCTGGAGTGGTAGGCAGACTGTCCTCGAGCTTGATCTAGGGGTCGGTCCGAAGGTGGGTCTGGGGACTTTGGGGCGGCAGGCCGGAGACTCCGGTGTCTTCAGGCCGGAGACTCTGGTGTGGCCGGAGACTCTGGTGTGTGCCGGCCGGAGACTCCGGTGCTCCAGCTCCTGCTTCTTCCGTCTTCTCTTCCAAGCCTCTGTCTTGTCGGGCTTGGTTCTCTAGGCTTCCTCCCTTGCCTCAGTACTCGTCGGTATGAACCTATCATGGATATGGGATGGAGTATGAAGTAGTATACCATTCAAGAGGGTAGGAAGTGAGCTCGCATAGAGGAATGGATTCACGTTTGGAGTCCATGACGACTTGGCATAAGTTGGAGACCATGATGTGGTAACGACCGAAGGTCGGGCTGCATCATCTCCCCTCCCTTCAAAAAGAGTCGTCCTTGACTCTACACGCTAATCACAAAGTAGAAGATGTCGAGAGACCTTCTTGATCCTAGGGTTCACCATATAGTCGTCCTCGAAAAGGTTGACTTGACAACACTTCAATGTTCCTTCGCCTTCCATGAAGCCTACAAAGCTCACAACAAAAGCGAAGCAACACTCAAAGCGTAGCCAATTCATGAAGATTATAGTATGAGTCCTCAAGTAGAGTGAAGTCACCTTATGATGTAGAGATAGCTCATTGAGGAGAAGCCATAGGTTCGTCTTGTCAACTCTTTGTCCATAGAGGTTGACGCGGAAGCAATTGTACCTTCACACAACAAAGACCAAGCAAAATATGTTCATGTGTGATATAGGAGCATGTCATTTGTGGCATGTCCATTCTTGTTCACAACACTATTAGCACAACTCAAGTATCGCAAACGAAATGTGTATGCAAGGTCAAAGTGCATGGGAATTGTTTGAACATCATCCAAATGTGGGAACTCAAAAACTTCATAAAACATCTTAGTGTGGCACTCAAAGCAATGGACTAAAATATTAGTCAACATCTTTTATGCGAGGATAGGAGGATTCGGCAAAAACACATGCGGAAGAATATCCAAAGTAACATCATTATGTGTGCAAACCAACCACTGGAAAGAACAATTGTTCCATATGTTGGATGCCATACACATATCATCAAAAACAAAGATCATGGGCATTGGAGTATCACAAGCGGAAGAAAAAACAACATGCTTGCAAACAAACCAAATGAAAGAGCAAGTGGTCCTTATGTTTTTTGCAACAACTATACGAGAGACTTGGAAGCTCTCATGACAATACATGCTCATAATGCCAATATGGTTACACACAAAACATCGGAAAGAGAAATTGTTCAACATTTTTGTGGCGACACACAAAGCATCAATATCCAATAGTATCGAAACATGATTGTCACAAGGTGAAAGAATACCATTAACATGCTTGCAATCAAACCATAGGAAAGAGCAATTTGTCAACATGAAAGATGCAAAGCATGCGAAAGGTATCGGAGCTGGGTTCGATCTTGAACTCACTTGGGGGATGCTCTCTAGAGCTCTTTTTGTCAACTCGTGCTCAACCGAGGTTGGCATTCTTATGCGGGTACCTACACACATCAAACACAAAAGGAAGAACATGTGTGCATGGTAGAGAAACACATCATCCATCATGATGTATCTCTTCTTGTGCACATCACCATTAGTGTCAATCAAGTATGAAAAATATGCATGGTGAGTATGCAAGTGGGGAACATGCTTATCATGGCATTTACCAAAATCTCCAAAATTTGAGAAAGCTATGGGGGCCATCTCAATAGAATACATATGAGAATTATTGTTGCAAGCAAAACAAGTGAAAGAGCAATTATTCAACTTATTGGAAGCAACAGGAGAAATTGTAAAACATCCATGACAAAGCATTGTCCGAGGGTTATCATTGGTAACATCATTGCAAGCAAAACATTGAAAAGAGCAATTGTTCAACAAAGTGCAAGCAATGATATCATCAACATACGTTTAGAGCATGGCATGTCTATGGCAACATCATCACAATCAAATAATTTCACATGCTCAACGTTATGCAAAGGCAAAGTATCACATGGAAAAATCAATGAAGCATATGTGATATCACAAACATCACCCATAGCGTGCCAATGATCACCAGTCATCATGTCCACTAGTGGGATCATGGCATCATCAACACCCATATTGTTACCTTGTTCATACCTCTCATATGAAGTGGGTGTTGTGGTAGCATTGGCCTCCATGTGGGCGACTTCTTCATCCAATATGGGGATGGCATCATCTTTATCCACCATGTACATCTTCTTGGTTGGAGGCACCATCATCTCCATGCGCCTCCTTTGGTGAAGGGAAAGTCCCATGCTCACCAATCTTGACCTTGCCGTCGCCATCTTGCACCTTGGCTTGTGTAGTCCTCTTGACGTACTCATCTAACTTGGCGAAGTAGAGGTCTTCATCGTCCTCATCCATGAAGGTGCATGCGTCATCTAGGGCGTCAAGTTTGTGCGTTGAAGCTTGATGGCGTGGAGGAGAGCTCGCTCTTGGTGCCATTTTGGTGGTGGCACGAGTAGTTGAAGGTGCCTTATGATGGTGTCGACGGAGGTCATTGGCGTGCCTTGCCAAAGGTTGATGTAGATGGTGCACTTGGTCATCCACATGATGCTCAAGATGATGCTCCTTGTCCTTGGCACTCTTCTCTTTATGGTGGTGACTTCTTGAGCTAGGTTGAGCGTTATGGATGGTGCTCAACATGTATTCTCCGTCTTCATGGTGAAGATGCCTTGAACAACATCTTGTATCCTCTTGATGTTGGTGATGATCACGAGAGGATTTATGTCGATGAAGATTCTTGCTTCTTGGCGCCTCTTTTGGAAGATGATGTTGGGGCGCCACTCTTCTTGTAGGCGGTGGCACTTGTTGCCTTCGAGGTTGTTGCACTTGATGCCTTCGAGGTTGTGGTGCTTGGTGCCTTGGAGATGGTGGTGCTTGGTGGCTTGGAGGTGATGGCGCTCGTTGCCTTGGAGATGGTGGTGCATGACGCCATGTAGGTGGTGGCGTTGACGCCTTGGAGGTGGATCATCGAAGTAGGTGGTGCCCTTTGGTGTGGCACGCTTGGCCTTGAAGGTCATGGTTTCTTGATGATGCGTCTCCGCTAGCTTGGCGTAGTAGTCCTCCATCTCCAAGCGGTGGAGTTATTCTTCATGGCTCATGGATGAGCCCTCGAAGTTGGTGAAGCTCGCCATGTCCTCCATGCTTGGTGAGGCATTGTCGTTGAAGCACTCGATGTCGTCCATGCTTGGGGAGTCGTTGTTGATGTAGTACTCCATATCACCCAAGCATGTGGAACCATTGTCGGTGTAGTGCTCCATGTACTCCATGCATGAGGAGCCATTGTTGATGTAGAGCTCCAAGTCCTCCATGCTTGAGGAGCCATAGTTGATGATGTGCTCCATGTCTTCCATGCATGTGGAGCTGTCATACGTGCAATGCTCTGGGTCCTTAAAGCATGTGGAGCCATTGTCGGTGTAGTGCTCCATCATGTCCTCTATACTTGTGGAGTCGTAGTCGTGGTGGCTCATCATCAGTTCCGGAGTCCCTAGACATGATTCACAAGACCAAGTGGTGTATATGGAAGTGGTAGGGGGTTAGGGATGCAACGTCAAACCTTACTTTACCTTGGAAGATAGTATCGTGCAAGTGGCAACACTTGAGGGCAATCAAAACCAAGCAAAGTGAAGTTTACGCACAACACCAAAACCAACTAACCACTAAAAAACACACACACACAAAGCTTATGGTGGATAGGTATGGAAGGTGGCGTGTCCAAGAACAATCCGAAATCAAGATATTGTAATGGCAAGTAAAGAACCACGATGATCACAAAGCAAAACAAGTCAATCAACAAGATAGGAATATATACAAGGAAACACACATGGTGGGATAAATGGGACTTGTGCGACGGAGAAAGTGAGCTAAGAACCAAATGATTACCTAGCGAAGACTATGAGCTCGTGTCGCACAAGTGCAAGGAGAGACGCTAGTTCGATTGCAATAAAATTGGTGGCTACAAGATATGCACAATATTTGATGTTCATCGAGCTTGCGCTTCCTATTCTATGAGGCACTTGCTTCTTTCTTTTTCCTTTTCTTCTTTTTTTCACTTTTCTTTTCCTTTTTCACTTGCCCCTTCCTTGTGCCAACAACTATACAAGATAACTATATGAGATAGCGCGCTCACAACTTTTGCTCGGAATTCTACAAGGTATCAAATGTGCATAGCCCAAGCAATCATAGGAGGAACTAGTCTCAATAGGTGTTTGTTGAATGCAAAGATAGTGTAGCTCACAAAGGAAAGCAAGTGGGGAGAAGTGGCGGAATTTTTATACCTTTCTTCGCCGATCTTCAACCTTTATTGGTGGATTCCGCCTTGCACCCGGAATTTGTATGGAGTAGATAGCATTAACCACGGATATGATGATGTAGATCTCCTTCTCCTCTTAAAAATGAACTAAATAACACCAAAATCCGAGTTCGTATGCAAAAGTTATGCCCAAAACGGTGAAACAGATTTGTTGTTAGCAGTGGGGGCAGAGACTTTGCTAGAAACTCCGGTCTGGA
The DNA here is from genome assembly GCA_910589775.1 of Avena eriantha. NCBI lineage: Eukaryota > Viridiplantae > Streptophyta > Magnoliopsida > Poales > Poaceae > Avena > Avena eriantha. Next base: position 358,561,487 of record OU342744.1, read on the forward strand.
CCGGAATCTCTGGTCTAGGGGCCGGAATCTCCGGTCTGGGCTGGAGTCTCCGGTCCGGGGGCCGGAATCTCCGGTCTGGAGGTTTCAGGACGTGCAGAACTCGTCCGGGACGCAATTTTGGCGGAAAAACTCGAACCAAGACACCAAATTGGTGGGGGAAATCAAGGAATTAGGCCATGGGAACGCAGGGGAAGGTAGATCAACAAGTTTAGCAAGTAATCCACGGATCGAAACCTACCAAAACGCAATCAAATCACAGATCGATCCAAAACACGAATTGGGGCTGTTTTTGGTGGAATTTTCGAATTTATGGGGTAAAAGACCAAATCGAGGGGAAATCCATGGCAACCTAAAGCTACTGATACCAGATGTTATGGGGTAACCCCGTGGGTGGCCCGATCTTCACGAATATCGTGGTCAAATCGATGGGAAAGAGAGGGGAAAGGGAGAAGGTAGCGGAAGCAGACGCACACCTCGCGAAGAACACGATGAACACACGCAAAACACACACGATACAAGGACGATTGCTCTCACCGGTGGCCACCGGTCCGATAGAATCCTCGCAAGGAAAGATCGGTCAACGTGCTCCCTCGATCCCATGCGGAGAGGGAAGAATACATTGGAGAGGGTCTTGACGTCTTGTCAAAGGTACACCGATGCCAAGGCCTTGTACAACGAGGGAGGCGCGATGCAAACTCCAACGAGGTGGTGACAATAGTCGATCCCCTTTGGTACAAGGGGATGAGGCAAAACTAGAGATTCCATAAAGGGGGTTTTCTTTAGTCTATCATCTATGCCTAGGGTTTACAATGGAGGTGGGGATCTATATATAGGTTAGCCACTTAAACAGGGGTACTTTAGGAATAAAAGACAATTTCTGGACGGACTAAGGCCTTTTCATGCCTGGCGACGGTCGGACCGGAGACTCCGGTGTGGTGGACCGGAGACTCCGGTCTAGACCGGAGAATCCGGTGTAGTCTCTGGACCAGCCTCCGGAGGGGCCTTCAGATTGTCCCAGGGCCTGGTGCAGGGGGTCAGACCGGAGAGAGGGTCGGAGTCTCCGGTGTCTTCGGACCGGAGACTTTGGCAGGCCGGAGACTCCGGTGTGCGCAGACCGGAGACTCCGGTCTGAGCAGCTCCAGCGGCTTCTGCTTCACGTTCTGCTCCTTGTTCTCCATCCTTGGGTGCTTGGTGGTGTGTCGAAGCTTCGTACCTGATGATGCATAGGGTAGTTGCATGAAGTAGCACACCATCCAAGGAGGTATCAAATTGGCACGAGGAGAGGAGCGAGTTCACCTTAGCTTCTAGGAATTATGCTCGGGCACGAGTCATGGGTCCACTTGGGGGAATTGTTCGTGTAGATGTAGTGTCGCCCGACCTTCGGTCGTTACCACATCATGGTCTTCAACTTATGCTAAGTCGCCATGGACTCCGAAGGTGAATCCGTTCCTCTATGTGATCCCACTTCCTATCCTCTTGAATGGTATACTACTTCATACTCTGTCCCATATCCATGATAGGTTCATACCGACGAGTACGGAGGCAAGGGAGGAAGCCTGGAGCACCAAGCCCGACAAGACGGAGGCTTGGAAGAGAAGACGGAAGAAGCAGCAGCTGGAGCACTAGAGTCTCCGGCCTGCGCACACCGGAGTCTCCGGCCACACCGGAGTCTCTGGCCCGAAGACACCGGAGTCTCCAGCCTACTGACCCCGGAGTCTCCGGACCCATCTCCGGACCGACCCCCAGATCGAGCTCGGGGACAGTCTGTCTACCACTCCGGAGACGACACCGGAGATACACCGGAGTCTCCATCCCACACCGAAGTCTCCGGCCTGAGCGTATGGGCCTGCACGCCGCCAGCTGGGCCCTTGGCCCATGTACCCCTTAGTCCGCCCAAACTTTCCCCTTTTATTCCTAAAGTACCCTTGAACTAGTGGCTGGCCTATATATAGTGCCCCCACCCCCTCATGTAACCCTAGGCATAGATGATAGACTAAAGAAAACGCCCTTTGTGGAATCTCTAGTTTTGCCTCATCCCTTTCTACCAAAGGGGGTCGACTATCGTCACCACCTCGTTGGATTTTGCATCGCGCCTCCCTTGTTGTACAAGGCCTTGGCATCAGTGTCCCTTTGCCAAGACGTCAAGACCCTCTCCAAGGTGTTCTTCCCTCTCCGCGTGGGATTGAGGGAGCACGTTGACCGATCTTTCCTTGCGAGGATTCTATCGGACCGGTGGCCACCGGTGAGAGCAATCGGCCTTGTATCGTGTGTGTTTTGCGTGTGTTCATCGTGTTCTTCGCGAGGTGTGCGTCTGCTTCCGCTACCTTCTCCCTTTCCTCTCGCTTTCCCATCGATTTGACCACGAGATCCGTGAAGATCGGGCCACCCATGGGGTTACCCCATAACATCTGGTATCAGCAGCTTTAGGTTGCCAGGGATTTCCCCTCGATTTGGTCTTTTTCCCCATAAATTCGAAAATTCCACCAAAAACAGCCCCAATTCGTGTTTTGGATCGATCTGTGATTTGAGTGTGTTTTGGTAGGTTTTGATCCGTGGATTATTTGCTAAACTTGTTGATCTACCTTCCCCTGTGTTCCCATGGCCTAATTCCTTGATTTCCCCCACCAATTTGGTGTTTTGGTTCGAGTTTTTCCGCCAAAATCGCGTCCCAGACGAGTTCTGCACGTCCTGGAACCTCCGGACCGGAGATTCCGGCCCCCGGACCGGTGACTCCGGCCCACACCGGAGATTTTGGCCCCCAGACCAGAGATTCCGGTCCAGACCGGAGTTTCTGGCAAAGTCTCCGCCCCCCTGCTGACAGCAAATATATTTCACCGTTTTGGGCATAAATTTTGCATACGAACTCTGATTTTGGTGTCCTTTACCTCGTTTTCAAGAGCAGAAAGAGCTCTAGTTCATCATCTCTGTGGTTCATGCTATCTACTCCATCCAAATTCCTTGAGCAAGGCAGAATCCACCAATAAAGGGTGAAGATCGGCGAAGAAAGGTATAAACATTCTGCGACTTCTCCCCACTTGCTTTCCTTTGTGAGCTACACTATCTTTGCGTTCAACAAACACCTATTGAGACTAGTTCCTCCTATGATTGCTTGGGCTATGCACATTTGATACCTCATAGAATTCCGAGCAAAAGTTGTGAGCACGCTATCTCATATAGTTATCTTGTATAGTTGTTGGCACAAGGAAGGGCAAGTGAAAAAGAAAAGAAAAGTGAAAAAAATAGAAAAATAAAAAGAAGAAAAAGAAAAGAAAGAAACACGTGCCTCATAGAATAGGAACCGCAAGCTCGATGAACATCATATAGGTGGTACTTATTGTGCATATCTTGTAGCCCACCAATATAATTGCAATCGAACTAGCGTCTCTCCTTGCACTTGTGTGACATGAGCTTATAGTCTTCGCTAGGTAATCATTTGGTTCTTAGCTCACTTTCTCCATTGCACAAGTCCCATTTATCCCACCGTGTGTGTTTCCTTGTATATATTCCTATCTTGTGGATTGACTTGTTTTGCTTTGTGATCATCGTGGTTCTTTACTTGCCATAACAATATCTTGATTTCGGATTGTTCTTGGACATGCCACCTTCCAAACCTATCCACCATAAGCTTTGTGTGTGTGTGTTTTTTAGTGGTTAGTAGGTTTTGGTTTTCCGCATGAACTTCACTTTGCTTGGTTATGATTGCTCTCAAGTGTTGCAAGTTGCACGATACTATCTTCCAAGGTAAAGTAAGGTTTGCCGTTGCATCCCTAACCCCCTACCACTTCCATATACACCACTTGGTCTTGTGAAACATGTCTAGGGACTCCGGAACCGAGGATGATTTCTATAAGGAATCCACGATGAGCCACCATGCATATGCCTCCACAAGCATGGATGACATGATGGAGCACTACACCGACAATGGCTCCACATGCTTAGGCGATATGGAGTTCTACAACAACAATAACTCCCCAAGCATGGACGACTTCAAGAACGACAACGGCAAGCTCCTCAAGTCGCGTCGACCAAGACGGAGCCCCCACCTCGAGAGCACCAAGGTCCACCATCAAATGGACAACTTCAAGCGCGACATGGACAATGACTTCGCCAAAACCATGAGCATGATGGCTAAGACTAATGATGCTTTGTGCTCATTACAACGCCTCACCAAGAAGAGTGCCAAGGACAAGAAGCATCATCGCGAGCGTCATGTGGATGGCCAAGTGCGCTATCTACATCAACATTTGGCAAGGCACGCCAATGACCTCCATCGACACCACCATAAGGCACCTTCAAATACTCGTGCCACCACCAAAATGGCACCAAGAGCAAGCTCTTCTCCATGCCATCAAGCTTCAACGCCCAAACTTGACATCCTAAATGACGCATGCACCTTCATGGATGAGGAGGACGAAGACCTCTACTTCGCCAATTTAGATAAGTACGTCAAGAGGACTACACAAGCCAAGGTGCAAGATGGCGACGGCAAGGTCAATATTGGTGAGCATGGGACTTTCCCTTCACCAAAGGAGGCGCATGGAGTTGAGAGAACCGAGCCTACCCCTACATGCTTGAGTGATGATGTGGTACCAATCCCATCTGAGTATGAGAGCCACTTAGCCCACTTGAGTGAAAACAAGAGTGAGATGAGCGACTCCACCATACGTGAGTTTGAGTGCTTCCACTTGGAGGGCATGAGTGATACACCGAGTGAGTTGAGAGTGGTAGTTGATAGGTCATGTGAGACCACTTTGATTTCTAACGACATACTCTCTACCTCTAGTGTGTTTCCTCATGATGTGCTAGGTTTCATGGATCAAGAAGTGCCAAGCTTGGAGATGATGATGCCTCCAACCAAGAATATGTACATGGTGTATGAAGATGATGCCATCCCAATATTGGATGAAGAAGTCGCCCACATGGAGGCCAATGCTACCACAACACCAACTTCATATGAGAGGTATGAACAAGGTAAAAATAAGGGTGTTGATGATGCCATGATCCCACTAGTGGACATGATGACTTGTGATGATTGGCATGCTATGGATGATGTTTGTTCACATATGACTCATTGGTATTTCCATGTGATACTTTGCCTTTCCATAATGTTGAGCATGTGAAATTATTTGATTGTGATGATGTTGCCATAGACATACCATGCTCTAGACATTATGTTGATGATATCATTGCTTGCACTTTGTTGAACAATTGCTCTTTCCAATGTTTTGCTTGCAATGATGTTACCAATGATAACCCTCGGACAATGCTTTGTCATGGATGTTTTACTATTTCTCCCGTTGCTTGCAATAAGTTGAATAATTGCTCTTTCACTTGTTTTGCTTGCAACAATAATTCTCATATGTATTCTATTGAGATGGCCCCCATAGCTTTCTCAAATTTTGGAGATTTTGGTAAATGCCATGATAAGCATGTTCCCCACTTGCATACTCACCATGCACCTATGTTATACTTTATTGACACTGATGGTGATGTGCACAAGAAGAGATATGTCATGATGGATGATGTATTTCTCTACCATGCACACACGTTCTTCCTTTTGTGTTTGATGTGTGTAGGTACCCGCATGATCATGTCAACCTCGGTTGCGCACGAGTTGACAAAAAGAGCTCTAGAGAGCATCCCCCAAGTGAGTTCCAGATCAAACCCAGCTCTGATACCTTTTGCATGCTTTGCATCTTTCATGCTGACAAATTGCTCTTTCCTATGGTTTGTTTGCAAGCATGCTGATGGTATTCTTTCACCTTGTGACAATCATGTCATGTTGCTTTTGGATATTTATGCTTTGTGTGTTGCCACAAAAATGTTGAACAATTTATCTTTCCGATGTTTTGTGTGCAACCATAATGCCATTATGAGCATGTATTGTCATGAGAGCTTCCAAGTCTCTCGTATTGTTGTTGCAACATACATAAGGAACACCTTCTCTTTCATATGGTTTGTTTGCAAACATGTTATTTTTACTTCCGCTTGTGATACTCCAATGCCCATGATCTTTGTTTTTGATGATTTGTGTGTGGCATACAACATGTTGACCAATTGTTCTTTCCAATGGTTTTTGATGTTGTTTTGGATATCTTTCCTCATGTATTTTTGCCGAATTCTCCTATCCTTGCATCAAATATGTTGACCAATATTGTCCATTGCTTTGAGTGCCACACTAAGATGTTTTATGGAGTTTTTGAGTTCCCACATTTGGATGATGTTCAAACAATTCCCATGCACTTTGACCTTGCATACGCATTTCGTTTGCGATACTTGAGTTGTGCTAATAGTGTTGTGAACAAGAAAGGACATGCCACAAATGACATGCTCCTATATCACACATGAACATATTTTGCTTGGTCTTTGTTGTGTGAAGGTACAATTTCTTCCGCGTCAACCTCTATGGACAAAGAGTTGACAAGACGAACCGTAGAGAGTTACCTATGGCTTCTCCTCAACGAGCTATCTCTATATCATAAGGTGACTTCACTCTACTTGAGGACTCATACTATAATCTTCATGAATTGGCTACGCTATGAGTGTTGCTTCGCTTTTGTTGTGAGCTTTGTAGGATTCATGGAAGGCGAAGGAACATTGAAGTGTTGTCAAGTCAACCTTTTTGAGGACGACTATATGGTGAACCCCAGGATCAAGAAGGTCTCTCGACATATTCTACTTTGTGATGAGCGTGTAGAGTCGAGGATGACTCTTTTTGAAGGGAGGGGAGATGATGTAGCCCGACCTTCGGTCGTTACCACATCATGGTCCCCAACTTATGCCAAGTCGTCATGGACTCCAAAGGTGAATCCGTTCCTCTATGCGATCCCACTTCCCATCCTCTTGAATGGTATACTACTTCATACTCCATCCCATATCCATCATAGGTTCATACCGACGAGTACGGAGGCAAGGGAGGAAGCCTAGAGCACCAAGCCCGACAAGACGGAGGCTTGGAAGAGAAGACGAAAGAAGCAGCAGCTTGAGCACCGGAGTCTTCGACCTGCGCACGCCGGAGTATCCGGCCACACCGGAGTCTCTGGCCTGAAGACACCAAAGTCTCCGGCCTACTGACCCTAGAGTCTCCGGACCCATCTCGGGACCGACCCAAAGATCGAGCTCGAGGATAGTCTATCTGCCACTCCGGAGACGACACCGGAGACAGACTGGAGTCTCCGGCCCACACAGGAGTCTCCGACCTGAGCGTATGGGCCTGCGAGCCGCCAGCTAGGCCCTTGGCCCATGTACCGCTTAGTCCGCCCAGACTTTCCCATTTTATTCCTAAAGTACCCTTGAACTAGTGGCTGGCCTATATATAGTGCCCCACCCCCTCATGTAACCCTAGGCATAGATGATAGACTAAAGAAAACCCCCTTTGTGGAATCTCTAGTTTTGCCTCATCCCCTTCTACCAAAGGGGATCGACTATCGCACCACCTCGTTGGAGTTTGCATCGCGCCTCCCTCGTTGTACAAGGCCTTGGCATCGGTGTCCCTTTGCCAAGACGTCAAGACCCTCTCCAAGGTGTTCTTCCCTCTCCGCGTGGGATCAAGGGAGCATGTTGACCGATCTTTCCTTGCGAGGATTCTATCGGACCGGTGGCCACCGGTGAGAGCAATCGGCCTTGTATCGTGTGTGTTTTGCGTGTATTCATCGTTATCTTCGTGAGGTGTGCGTCTACTTCCGCTACCTTCTCCCTTTCCCCTCTCTTGCCCATCGATTTGACCACGAGATCCGTGAAGATCGGGCCACCCATGGGGTTACCCCATAATAGTTTTGGCCTTAGTCTAGACATCCTTGACAGGGTCATAGCAGCAGATCATGCTTATTAGTTCCATTGTTGTGCACTGAACTAAAGGGGGCACCACATCAGTAGATCTGATGACAGTAGAAGCCACTTAAACATTTAAAAACAAAACCTCAAGTACCAAGTCTGATTTATTGAAACACTGGCCTCAGCCTTTACATCATGGGCAAGGGACCATCTATAGTATAACTCAGGCATAAGAATGACTAAACAAAGATCATATAGATGATCTTTGCTACTATGCATCCTCCAAGGAGGTACCACAATAGCAAGATCATCTATGAAGGCCACAAGCCTTGTACTTAGAGAATCAATCTCACAAGATACTAAATAAATTAAATCATTTTCCTAGTAATAAAAACTAAGAATCATCTTAAGACATACAAAAATATTAAATAAGGACTATGATCATTACTGAACCATAGGTTCAGATCACCATGTGTATTCCACACATAAAATCATCCCACGTCATTTTATTAGGCATTATACATACCCAGGAATCAATTTAGAAGACTGCTATCTGTCAATATAAAATAGAACATGTTGAACTCCAACACTTACTAGACCAGTTGGTCAGTACAAAACCCAAATAAATTTATAGGTTCAGAACTTGCAAATTGAATTCTTGATTCAATCAGGACCATGTTTTACTGCAGATCAAATTACCTCTTTGCTCCATTTTGCTAGGAATCATTCTTTTAATATTCTACATGAATAGACAAGTTCAAATAAACACACCACTGAACCTTTGTCCAGTTAAGCATCTGGGAACCCAGATGGTGTCATACAGCAAACATTTGCCCCAGCTAAATCAGATACATGGTTGTTCAGTTAAACTTACAAGATGAAGGCAATATACCAGCATCACTGACCATTTTATCTAGCTGAAGCTAGATTTCAATACATAAGGGTACCTGAATATACAGGGAACATTCCCATAGAAGGTAGCACCTATGTATAAAGTAGATCATTGCCATATCAAGAACATCTATTCAAGAAATAGATAAATCATCTTCCTAAAATGTTTTAGGAATCATTCTTGCCTACTCAGATCATCACAAGATTTAAACACAAAAAAATAGAGTAGGTATCCTGTATAGTTCCAGGATCAAGTCCTGAGTTAAGGAATTAACCAACATAAACTTTCATAATCAAGTTATCAAGAGTTAGTAAGCTCTACAGAAGTATACCAATAAAAAATAATAGTCTTTGCATCCACACCAAAGCCAATTAGACATACAGAGAATGGTGTGTACTGACAATGAACAATTACCAGGATATTAATCATCAGCAAATAATAGCCCAGCAGTAAACACTAATAGTAGTTGATACATTCCAAATGTATCTATAATTTTTGATGTCCCATGCTTGGTTTTATCTACTTTCTTGTGTTTTGTCCACACTTTGGAGTACTTTTCATATCATTTCTTGGACTAACCTATTAGCAAAGAGCCACAGTGCCAGCTGCCTGTTTTCTGCTATTTTTGGTTCCAGGAAGTCAGAAAATGAATATTCTCGGAATTGGACGGGACAAAAGCCAAAGTCACTATTTTACTGAGGGACACATGGAGCCAAAATATGAGACGGAGAAGGGCTAGGGGGCGCCACACCACCTTGCCACGCGGCCAGGCCTAGCCCGCGCCAGGGGGTGGTGTGGCCGCCTCCAGCACCCCCTCGGCCTCTCCTTCCGCCTATAAGATGCCTCCGATACCAAAACCCTAAGTACTCGATCAAAAATCCATGAAAGAGTCTGTAGCCGCTGTCGTCTCTGTCCCTAGATCGGGAGGGATTTGAAGCTCTTCCCGGCACCCTGCCGGAGAGGGGAATTCACCCTAGAGGCCTTCTTCATCATCATGCAAGCCTCCGGTGTGATGTGTGAGTAGTTCATCACTAGACTACGGGTCCATGTAGTAGCTAGATGTCTAGTTCTCCTCCTTTGTGCTTTCATGTCTAGATCTTGTGAGCTCCATTCATGATTAAGATCATCTATTTGTAATTCTGCATGTTGTGTTTGCGGGGATCCGATGGATATTGAGATGCTATTTCAGATTGATTATTGATTCGGTCATGTCTTTATTATTTGTGATCTTGCATGCTTTCCATTGTTAGTAGCTATCTTGGCCAAGTAGATTCTAGCAACTCCAAGAGTTAGTATTTATGCTTGATAGTGGGTTCATGCCTCTGGTAATCTGGAGAAGTGAGAGAAATCTCTAAGGTACTAGATGTGATGTTGCTACTAGGGAGAAAACAACAATCCTTTGTTCATAGAACAATCATATTGTTTACTTTACACGCAATTCATAATGCAATTATCTGTTGCTTGCAACTTAATACAAGAGGGGGTTTGGATGATAACCTGAAGGTGGATTATTAGTCATAGATGCAGTTGGATGGTGGTTTATGTATAATGTTGTAATGCCCAATCAAGTCTCAAAGGAGTCAAGATGATTAGTATATGCTTGTTGCTTTCTCGATGTTTGTCAATTGCCCCGCTGTAATTTGTTCACCCAACATGTTATATATCTTAAGGAGAGCCACCTCTAGTGAACTATGGACCCCGGTCCTTTCTTTTACATACAATCTACAAACTATTTACTGCTTTGTGTTTACTTTCTGCAAACTATTACTTCGTTCCATTCGATACGTTTAATCCTTTGTTTTCAGCAAAACCGGTGAGATTGACAACCTCATCGCAAGTTGGGGGAAAAGTTCTGTGGTTGTGTTGTGCAGGTCTCCACGTTGCTGCTGGCACCAGTAGTGCGCCTTGCCAACGTTCAGCTAGCTACACCTTTGGGGTATTTCCTTGCTCCTACTGGTTCGATTAAACCTTGGTTTCGTACTGAGGGAAAACTTGCTGCTGCGCTCATCATACCTTCCTCTTGGGGTTCGCCAACGAGCTCGATATATTTTGGGCCATCAGTAGTGAAGTTCAGAGAACAACTCCTCTGACATGGAATTCTATCAGCAACTCTAAATCAATTCAGCAGATCATTCTACATAAGTGATCACACAGGGGCATGCATGGGAAAAGTGAATCATCTTTGATGAACACAACAACAAGGGTTGAACCCTAGCAGAAGGGGATGAACCCTAGTTCTTCACTACAAGCACTCAAAGAGAGAGAACATAAAGAGAGAGAACAAAGAGAAGGAAGAGAGGCACTTATCCATGGTCCTTGCTAGGAAATTGAAGAGGAAGCAGGGTCGGAGTCGGGGAAGCACACGAAGGCATGAGGAGCACCCCAGGGGGGCCGCTGCGACCCACGCTGAGTCGCAACCACGGCAGCCACAAGATGGGGCGACACCCACCATCGCCAAGGCACCAGAGCAGCGTCAGAAGGGCACCAGGGTGCCGAATCGCCAGCGAGCTCCTAACTCTAGTCACTAGGGGGCATCAGCACCACCAGTAGAGAGCATGAGCCACGAATCAAAGAGTGTAGAGTGACACAGCGCCGTTGGCAACGTCGCCCTGCATAGCAGCGGTTGCCGGGGAGGTCCATGGCGGTCAGAATCGGCCGGCGACGGCGAGGCAAACCATGGTCGCCCGAGCAACTGAGAGAGGAGAGGATAAGATCGGGCGAGCGAGAGAAAGTAGCGACTGAGCCGGTGGGGCCAGGCCAGCCTAGTGGGGTAGACCCATGTTTCATAAGAGGACTTATTTAAAATTATTTAATTACAAATATACCCCTGAGATAAACTAGGCTCTAGAAGAATACATAAAAAATGTAAAAATACAAATAATATGTCTATGAAATCAAAAAAAAATCCTCTACCCAACAAAAATAATAAGTAATAATTTTAAGTAATTAAATTAAGATCTAGTATAGAAATTATATATATTCCTTCATAGAATTTTATAAAAATACTTAAAATAGAATAAAATTCACTTTTAAGATCCTTAATGGATATACTAAGTTATAAAAATACTAACTTGTATTTTAGTTAAGTAAAGTAAATTTGCATAAAATAAAATCTTATTTCCTTCATAGAATTTAAGGAAATATTCACAAGAGCTAAATTTAAATAAAATTAATTTTTGAACTCTTAGAATATTATTTGTTATCACAAAAATATTAAATATAATAATTGTATGATTTTAAGAAGTCTTTAGATACCATTCCACACTTGAGTGCTTTAGTATTGTATGCTACTTATTGTATTTACATATTATTTCACACACTCTCACAAGCCTTAATAAGAAGCACCAGCGTGAAACTTGTATAAAACTGCAACACACTCCAAATAACTCATCACAAGCTTCAAACTCTAGATCAGATACGATTGGTCCGGGGATTCGCGTTTATGAAATTGCATTACTTTAATTATGCATAGTTGCATCTTGCTTCTTTAAACATCCGACCTTACCAGACCAATGATGCTAATTTTAGAATTTCGATCTTCTAGTGTCCTGAAGACCGTGAGTGCATAAACTTGCAATCACAAAAGGAAAGTTGACACTTGCTCATGTACTTTGATTATTTTCTATCAAGTATTTGCAAATTGTTGTGTCATCACCTGCATTTCAAAAAGGTCAGAAAACACTATTTTTATAATAATATAAACTACTAGTTACTGATCCAAGGTGATTAGCTAATCTATTAAGCCTAGCATTTGGAATACTATTGTCCAGGAATATATCATCTAGGACTTAACAACCAATGTCTCCAGTGATTCTAGCGTCGTATATCTCGTGTTAACCATGAGATCTGCAATGGCTTTGGGGAAGTCAGCTGGATCTTCTCCCTCTCATATGCCAATGGACGACCGGACCATGGCTGTAATTCTCGGAAAGGATTGACAGTAGGGTAGGATCCCTCAACATCCCACGGCATCTTGTGTCTATGAGGGTTGTGTGTTTCAGGTAATAAATGGAAACAAGATTTACCCTGGGTCTGGCGTGCAATCCAACTAGCATATGGGGTTCGAGGAGAGCGGCAACGATTGACTTGGATCTTAGACTAGGCCCCACACCAAGGAAGTGTGGATGAGAATGCGACTCGGATGTGCAACAACGCTAAGGTCTCTTGTGGGTAAAGTAGCGCGCCACTTTAGAGTGTAAGAACTATAACTTGTTACTCCCTGTTCCGGGAAGGAGCTACGAACGTGGCAGGAAAGGAACTCCACGAAAGTTCTGGTTAACCTGTGAAGGCTGTAGGACATAGTTTTTAGAATAAAAATAATCTTTGAAGAAATGTTTACGAAAACCTGCTTTGCCTATGACCTTTGGTCTGTGGCTGTAGAGATAGTGTATCATACACTCCTTTTTAGTGAACTTGCTGAGTACGCTTGTACTCAACCTGATGTAGCCAGACCTTCGGTCGTTACCACATCATGGTCTCCAACTTATGCCAAGTCTCCATGGACTCCAAAGGTGAATCTGTTCCTCTATGCGAACCCACTTCCTACCCTCTTGAATAGTATACTACTTCATACTCCGTCCCATATCAATGATAGGTTCACACCAACAAGTACGGAGGCATGGGAGGAAGCCTGGAGCACCAAGCCCCACAAGACGGGGGCTTGGAAGAGAAGACGGAAGAAGCAGTAGCTGGAGCATCGGAGTCTCCGGCCTGCATACCCCGGAGTCTCCGGACCCATCTCCGGACTGACCCCCAGATCAAGCTCGAGGACAGTCTGTCTGCCACTCCGGGGACGACACCGGAGACAGACCGGAGTATCCGGCCCAGACCAGAGTCTCCGGACCACCACACCGGAGCATCCGTCCTGAGCGTGTGGGCCTGTGCGTCGCTAGCTGGGCCTTTGGCCCATGTACCCCTTAGTCCGCCCAAACTTTACCCTTTTATTCCTAAAGTACCCTTGAACTAGTGGCTGGCCTATATATAGTGCCCCCACCCCCTCATGTAACCCTAGGCAAAGATGATAGACTAAAGAAAACCCCCTTTGTGGGATCTCTAGTTTTGCCTCATCCCCTTCTACCAAAGTGGATCGACTATCGTCACCACCTCGTTGGAGTTTGCATCGCGCCTCCCTCGTTGTAGAAGGCCTTGGCATCGGTGTCCCTTTGCCAAGACGTCAAAACCCTCTCCAAGGTGTTCTTCCCTCTCCGCGTGGGATCGAGGGAACACGTTGACCGATCTTTTGTTGCAAGGATTCTATCGGACCGGTGCCACCGGTGAGAGCAATCGGCCTTGTATCGTGTGTGTTTTGCATGTGTTCATCGTGTTCTTCACGAGGTGTGCGTCCGCTTCCGCTACCTTCTCTCTCCCCTCGCTTTCCCATCGATTTGACCACGAGATCCGTGAAGATCGGGCCACCCATGGGGTTACCCCTTAACATCGGGTATCAACAGCTTTTGGTTGCCACGGATTTCTCCTCGATTTGGTCTTTTTCCCCATAAATTCGAAAATTCCACTAAAAACAAACCCAATTCGTGTTTTGGATCGATCTGTGATTTGAGTTCGTTTTGGTACGTTTTGATCCGCGGATTACTTGCTAAACTTGTTGATCTACCTTCCCCTGTGTTCCCATGGCCTAATTCCTTGATTTCCCCCACCAATTTGGTGTTTTGGTTCGAGTTTTTCCGCCAAAATCGCGTCCCGGACGAGTTCTGCACGTCCTGGAACCTCCGGACCAGAGATTCTGGCCCAGACCAGAGATTACGTCCCAGACCGGAGATTCCGGCCCCCAGACCGGAGATTTCGGTCTAGGCCGGAGTTTCTGGAAAAGTCTCCCCCCCCCCCTGATAGAAAAATCTGCTTCACCGTTTTGAGCATAACTTTTGCATACGAACTCGGATTTTGGTGTTCGTTAGCTTGTTTTGAAGAGGAGAAGGAGCTCTACATCATCATATCTGGGGTTCATGCTATCTACTCCATACAAATCCTGTGAGAAAGCTGGAATCCACCAATAAAGGTTGAAGATCGGCAAAGAAAGGTATAGAAATTCCGCCACTTCTCCCCACTTGCTTTCCTTTGTGAGCTACACTATCTTTGCATTCAACAAACACCTATTGAGACTAGTTCCTCCTATGATTGCTTGGGCTATGCATATTAGATACCTTGTAGAATTCCGAGCAAAAGTTGTGAGCGTGCTATCTCATATAGTTATCTTGTATAGTTGTTGGCACAAGGAAGGGGCAAATAGGTGGTACTTATTGTGCATATCTTGTAGCCCACAAATTTATTGCAATCGAACTAGCGTCTCTTGATATGGGGTGGCCCGATCTTCTCAGTAAGTGGATGGCGGTGATGATGGTGGTAGCCTGTAGCTATGAACTCTCCCGCTCGATCCCTGATGCCAATGCAACAACTCTCGAACCTTGTAGGATATTCACAACACCACGCTCTTACGCACGCAGCCGTGACCACAAACGGTAGTATGCAATCTACTAATTCCCAATGGAACAACAGATCACACTCAATTATAGTTGTTAGATTCGAACACAGGGTAATTCCAGAGGTTCTATGAAAGAACCAACTCCAAAATATTTTAACGTGGTCTAAAAACTAAAGCTACGGCGCCCCATCTATTTAAGGACTAAGGGCCGGCAGCTATGACTAGGAATAATAGTTTGACACAACCTCGACTAAGATACAACCGACCCAAGGTGGGAAGGCTCAAGGCACGCAGGCCTACTCTGTCGTGGCAGAGTTGGACTCGGTTTCTCTGTCGCGGCAGGCTGCAGCGGCAGAAAACTGCGTGGTTTTTCTGTCGCGGCAGAGATCCCTCGACCATGTGTTGATCTTCTTGTGGAGTGCTCCTTGCGCTTCCTCCCTCTCTGTAGCATCCCATCTGTCTAACATATGTAATGCTACATGGTCTAGTAATATAATTGCTACTTCCTACATATAATTGTTGCATCATAATTATATCATGCTCATGTCATCATGCCACATTGCATTTGAGCATCATATAAAACCCTTTTCATTTGGTTCTTATCTCATGTGCATTATTAATTGTATTTGCCTCTTCATATATTGTAGTTGGCTCTTGATATATTGTTTAATGCCCAAGTTGAGTTGGGGGCATATCTTTTATTAACTCCACCACCTTTTCATTGTCACCACCTTATAATTCTACCATCCTAATTATCCATGAGCTTTTACATTTTTCCTTTGGCATTTAGTCTAGCTCATGTGGGTTGGGATGGATCCACTTCTATTTCCGCATGATCTCATATTAGCATCATGTTGTTTTCACATTATTGATATGTGGAGCCACCTTTGCATGCATTATGAGTGGTACCCTTTTTCTAGCTTCCACATGGAGTGTTTTGGAATAGTTGCTCATGTTTAAATATTGTTGAGGATAATAAACACCTAGTGGAAAATACACACTAGCATTTCCAAAATTATATGCAAATTTGAGCATCTCCATCTACCCCACACGGAACATCCTTTTAATTCCTTTAGCTTGGCCTTAGCTCCATATTTTTGGGATGCATGGGAATAAATGCCATGGGGTTTATTTTTGTTTTCACAAAATTAAACATGGCATCTACTATTCATGCATGGGCCATGCAAAGCCTCACCATTCCATTCTTTTGGTTTTTACTTTGATTTTTGGAGTGGATCTTCTCTTTGGAGCTCTCTTTTCTCTCAACCTTCTCACCTTGATCTTGTTCCTTGACAAGTGCATCAAGCCCTCCCTACCTCACCACATCTCCTTCATCCATGCATGATCATGTGAGATCATATCCATAAACCCAATCTCTCTCTCTCTTCTACCATCACCATGTGTCCAACAAAAACCCTCTCACCCCTCTTCTCCATCTCACCCCACCTTTGTTGATCTTGTTAGATCATAACAAAACCCTAAACCCTTGCTTGGTCTTGTCTTGTCCATGCTCAAAACCCTAACCATCACCACACCCCCCTCCTTGCTTTGTTCATGAGAAACCCTAACCTACCACCTTACCCCTACCCTAAACCCTCATCTACCTTGCTCTCACCATGCCGAGCACCCCCTAGCCGCTCTCTCTCTCTCTCTCTGCCAACCAGGACCCACCCCATCAACCCTAACCTAACCTGAGCTACCCCAACCCTAGCCCGAGCTACCCCCAACCCTAGCACCATCTACCCGAGCCCTACCCTCTCGGCCCCTCTCTTTCTCTCGCTGCACGAGAGCCCCACCGAGAATCTCTCTTCCCTCTGCTAGCCCAGCTGTAGCCACCACCCCCCAGGTCAAGCACGTGAGGAGGAGAGAAGGGAAAGGTGGCCGAAGCCACCTTTTCTCCCGAGCCTCCCCACGCCTCCCCATGTGCGTCTCCCTCTCCCCTCTGCCTATCTAATCCCTCCTCTCTGCCTGTCGTCACCCAGATCCACCAGGGCCTCGCCCTTCCCCTCCTTCCCCACCTACTGCTACCCCCTCTTCCATCTTCGTCGACCACCTCGGCATCGGCGTCCACCGACAGATCAAGGAGGCGGGCGAGGTGTTGTGGTTGTCGAGGAAGGTCAGGAGGTCCCCGGCGTCGCCCCTGTGCATGGAGCCGAGGAGGAGAAGCCCCAGTACCTGCTGAGCGTCGACGCGCCCGAGAGAAACCCTAGCTCCGCCGGCCTCTGCATCACCGTCGGCCTGCTACTCCTCGTCCTGATCCAAACCCTCTGACGACCTCGCGGTGAGCCCCGGTACCTCCCAGACACCCCCTCTCTCGCCTGTTCTTCCTGGTCTCGCCGTCCTTTTTGGCGAGCGGTCTCTGTGCACCGACGTGTGCGCTTGCGTTTGCTCGTCGTCACGCCGTAGAAGCTTACCTAGCCGCCTACCGCCCTCCTATCAAAATCCCTCTCTCTACCGCACTGGTTCCACCCCGCTGCGCGCGCGCCGCAGGTCGCGGGTTTGATCCCCCGCGCCGCACGCCGTTCTCTGTCATTGATCTGTCGTCAGTGGATTCAGAGAACAACAATAGTAGCTGTGGCAATCTTGCAAATACCCCCCACCTTTTTGTCTCGCAAACCCACACTCCTTTAGGGCCCACATGTCAGCCTCTGTGGTCTTTTAACAAAAAGGAACCGCCGTTTTTGTAATCATCAACCCGAGCTTCCCCGCACCCCACCTGTCAGCCACCGTAGGTTTTTACAAAAAGCACCTAGGTTCTCCGTCCCTCAACCCGCAGTCCCTAGCTTCTCCACGTGTCAGCCGCACTCACCCCCACTGGCTTGTGGGACCGTCCGCGGCACGGGCCCGCTTGTCAGCGGCTGTGGCTGGCTAAGCTCATGGTGCAACAGGGTTTTCGCCGCGCCGTTTTGCCCAGTCAGCGCGGCCCCCACTTGTCGGTGGCTGTAGTTAGCTGTGGCTATGTGTAAAAAGTCTGGGAGTTTTCTGTTTTAATTAAACAATTCTAGAAAATGTTTAAATTCAAATTTAAATCTGTTTTTAATAACTTTTGAATTATAATTCCAAATAATACATATAATATATGTTTTTTAATCAGAAAAATGTGAGGTTTTCAAATATGCCATTCAAAATCTTATTTGAGCACTTTAAATTTTCGAGCTAATTAAAATTACAATAAAATGCCCTTTTCTTAATTAATTAATAACTTTAGTTTTACAACTCCAAATTTAATAAATAATATGTCTAAATCGATCAGCGCGACGAGCCCGTTCTAACTATGCATTCCATGTTATGAATTGAAGCATGCATCATGTCATTATTAAAAATCAGAACTGTTTATGGCAATAAAACTTGACCAAATAATTAATAAAATGTTTATTCTTGTACCCCACACCTCACCCATGCCATGCTACATTATTGCCATGTAAATTGTGCATCATTCATCATGGCATGCTTGTTTGCTTGTCGCATTTTATTCATATGCTGGTGCACTTTATTTATGTTGGCCCTTGTTTGTTTGGTTCTTCTTCGAATAGACGCCGAGCAGGGGAAATATCAGAAATCTCAGGAGTACTACCCAGATCCGTCTCTCGCTTCAATTGAGCTGCCAGGCAAGCACTACCACATGCCTGCATACATATAGTACCTATTGCTCTATCTTACTCTTGCATCATGGAGTCGCGATTGCATTAAATTGAATCCCAAGTACTGCATAGCCTTTACTTTTAAACCCCACCGAGCCTGTTCCTCAATCCCATGAGCCATTACTACAGGAGTTGTTTGAGCCATGCGAGTCGTAGAACAGCATGTGTAGGGTATGTGAGTGTCTGATGGATAACGAGGTACCTAAACAACTTAACCTGAGTAGTAATGGGATAACTAATGAAAGAGGCACCGGTGGGCAATATCTGTTATTTGGTTTTTCCTGCCCACTTGTGTCCCGTAGGACCCCGAGTACTTGATTCCTATTCCTTGACTATTCGCACTATCCACATCCGGGAGGCCTTATGGACCCCCCCTGAGCCAGAGCTTGATTCATTTCTATTTCTTGGGGCCACAAAGTAGTTTGGGGCTTTATTACTATCATGTACTTATTCCATGCCTTACTGTTTTATTAAGATTGTGCGAGGAGCACCTGTACTGTTTAAGAATGCGGAATGTTTTCACGGTATCGACAAGCCCAGTCACATTTTCGGGTTCCCAGTCGTTTACATCCATTGTCGCAAACCCTGGGTGATGCAGATATATACATGGATTATGATGATTCTGACTGCCTGAACTGGAAGGAAATATTGAGTCAAATCAATAATGACTATCAGGTGAATTCATTCTTAATTGAACCTGATGTTTTACTTAATGAGAACTTTATACTACCTAAGTCTATGCATCTTTGTATGATCAGGTTTATTGATAACACAAGCGTTGCGCGAGGAGGAGGAGAGTTGCAGCAAGAAGGACAAGCGCTGATTTCCAATATCAACAAGTGTGCGAGGGAGGAGCAGAAGGCAGGCGCACTAGGACGCAATGAGGAAATCACGTATGAGCAAGAGAGAGAGATGGCGCACCAAGAATTACATGTTTGAGGTGTTCCACGACGTTTGGACTGTGTGCCAATAAGGTCGAACCCATATATGGGTCGGTATGTATCAGTTTGAGTCGAATCGAGTCAGTTTGGGCAAAGTTATGGCTGTTTTTAGGCCCGTTAAGAGGGGAGGACGCCCCAGCCCTCATATAAACCTCTGTAGCCATCACAAGTTAGGGTTTAGACCACGTTAAAATAGTTTGGAGTTGTTTCTTTCATAGAACCTCTGGAATTACCCTGTGTTTGAATCTGCCAACTATAATTGAGTGTGATCTGTTGGTCCATTGGGAATTAGTAGATTGCATACTACCGTTCGTGGTCACGGCTGTTTGCGCAAGAGTGTGGTGTTGTGAATATCCTACAAGGTTCGAGATCTGTTGCGCTGGCATCAGGGATCGAGCGGGAGAGATCATAGCTACGCATTAGTTATCTATCATCCACCATCATCATCGCCATCCGCTTACTGAGAAGATCGGGCCACCCCATATCATCTTGGTATCAGATTTCCTCGTTGCCTCGATAAGCAATCCACAATCCATCCATAGATTAGAGTGTTTTTCATCCTATACAGAAAAAGCCCCATAAAAAGAGTTGTCATAGCCTAGATTACATCATATTCGAGTAATAGTTGCTGGTCGCGTTCCTCTATTAGATTAGATCTAGATCTGTTCTTCGTAGATTTGTTTTCTAGTTGTTCTAGTTGTTTTCCACCATCTTTTTCCGCTACCATCAAGTCAGATCCGATCCAAGTAAAGAGTCCTAGTTGTGTACTACTTGGCGAGTCAGAATAACAAAAAAAAAATTCGGCTCGCTGCCTCACGCCTGACCGCAGACAGATCTGTGCTCCGGCATGACAAAAAAAAAATTTGGACGGTCGCCTTACCACAGACAGGTCTGCCCTCATACGAGAATTTGATCTCTTCGCCTGTTGCCTACGCCGCTCGCTCTTGTCCCGATGTCTTCGAAGTGGTTAGGACGGCCGAGTCTACACGTGGGCGGTCCTCTGGGCCCCCGCTGTACTATTTTAACCACTTCCGCTTTCTCCAGGCTTGAACTTAGAGCGTAGGGTCCGAGGTAGTTACACTCTCCTCCCTCGCGCATTCCTCATTGATCAACATGCCATGTTCCTTCAGCTCCTCGCTCTGTGCTATGCCTTCTTCTCCTAAGTACCTGATCATACAATAATTCAAATACTTAGGTAGTATAAAATTCTCATTAATTAAAACACCAGGTTCATTAAGAAACAAGTTCACATGTTGTTCTAGTAGCTTAGCATGAGCTCTTGTGATTGGTCCAATTCTTATCTCATTGGATTGATCCTTCTTTGCAATTGGAACATCTTCATTAGCAATTGGGGTAGGTGTAACTGTAGGGATGTCCTCATCATCTCCCCCCTTCAAAAGGCGTCGACCTCAGTGCTCCAAGGTCTTCTCCAGCATATGGTGATAAATCAGCAATGTTGAAGCTGTTGCTAGCACCACCAAACTCCTCAATAGGTATATCAACTGAGTAGGCATTATCATTAATTTTGGCGAGCACTTTGTAAGGACCAGCACCACGTGGCTTCAACTTGGACTCGCGAAGTAGTGGAAATCTGTCCTTGCGTAGATGCACCCAAACCATATCTCCAGGCTCGAACAACACTTCTTTTCTTGCTTGATTCCTTGTAGCAGCAATGTTCTTGCTTTTCTTCTCAATAGCCTCTCGAGTCTTCTCATGTATTTTCTTCACATAATCAGCATGTTTTGATGCCTCCATATCAACTCTCTCATGTAATGGAAGAGGCAACATATCAAGTGGCGTCAATTGCTTGAAGCCATAGACCACCTCAAAAGGACAAAGCTGAGTAGTTGAATGCACAGCCCTGTTGTAAGCGAACTCAACATGTGGCAAACACTCTTCCCACTCCCGCAGATTCTTTTTAATCATGGTCCTTAGCAGTTGTGACAATGTTCTATTCACCACCTCCGTTTGACCATCTGTTTGGGGATGGCATGTAGTACTGAACAGCAGCTTCGTTCCTAGCTTTCCCCATAAGGTCTTCCAAAAGTAGCTCATGAACTTCACATCACGGTTAGAAACAATCGTCTTAGGTACTCCATGTAATCTCACGATGTCCCTGAAAAACAGGTTAGCAACATGCGACGCATCGTCGCTTTTGTGGTAGGCAATAAAATGAGCCATTTTAGAGAACCTATCCACTACCACAAATATTGAATCATGACCTCTCTGAGTTTTAGGTAGACCTAGCACAAAATCCATACTAATGTCTTCCCATGGAGTAGTCGGTGCAGAGAGAGGTGTATACAAACCGTGAGGCTTCAGCTTGCATTTCGACTTGTGGCAAGTAATGCATCTGCTCACAAATCTGTAAACATCACGCCTTATCTTGGGCCAATAAAAGTGATCAGCGAGCATGAGCAACGTCTTCTCACGCCCAAAGTGACCCATCAAACCACCAGTGTGTGATTCCTGCACTAAGAACAAACGCAACGACGATTCTGGAATACATAGTTTGTTAGCTCGAAACAAATATCCATCATGTACATGATACTTATCCCATGCGTTTCTAAGAGCACATAAACGATGTGGTTCAGCAAAATCATGGTCAGTTGCATAAAGTGCACAAATAGCTTCTAATCCAGGAATTTTAACATCAAGATTGGTTAATAGCATGTTCTTCCTAGATAGAGCATCAGCAACAACATTCTCTTTTCCCTTTATCCAGCAACGCTTGTACTTGCTTCTGAATTTCCTTAGTTTCTTCGGGATTAGTCTTGTAGGGTGCACGGTTGGGAAGTGTGGCGCCAGGAATCAAGTCCACTTGATGTTCTATACCACGCAATGGAGGTAAGCCTGCGGGTACATCTTCTAGAAACACATCCCCAAAGTCCTGTAAAACAGAAGAGACACCAAGAGAAATAGGTGTCATGTCGTTAGAAACCAATACCTCGCCCTTATACATGAGCAAAAGTGGCATGGCTGTAGGATCCTCACGAAATTCTCTCATATCTTGCTTAGTGGCTAATATCAATAAACCATGCACTCTCTCACTTTTCGTTATATCACTCAATTTAGGCTCAATTACATCAGGAACAGCTGTCACACAATCTCGCCGAGTGGTAGTATCTTCCTTCAAGTTCACCTCTATCTTCTGGCGAGAATCATTCACAATTTCTTGTGGTGTCATTGGCTGCATAGTAATCTTCTTTCCTTTGAATTCTAAGTGATATGTATTGGCTTGGCCATTGTGTTGCACGTGGCGATCATAGAGCCAAGGCCGACCCAATAGTAGGTGACGAACAGTCATAGGAACCACATCAAAATCAATAGAATCTTTGTATGGCCCTATTTGAAAATTCACACGTACCATATGATTTACCTTCATCTCACCATTGTTGCTCAACCATTGTATGTAGTATGGATTGGGATGAGGTAAGTATGTCAAATTCAGTTTGGCACATAGTTCCTTACTTGCAAGATTTCTGCAGCTACCTCCATCAATAATGACCTTGCAAGCTTTATTCGGTCCAACTAGAGCTTTTGTTTGGAACAAGTTGCAACGCTGGGATTCCTCAACCGGTTGCACACTAAGTACACGTGAAGATATGACAATAGTGGGTGCACGCTCAGCATATGCATCAGAACCAACGTTGCCATCATCAAGATCATCGTCAGAAGCTTCATCTCCAATCAAGATCATATGTTCGTTGACAAACATAGCCTTGCTGTTTGGACAATCCTTCTTGTAGTGACCTCTACCTCCACAAGTATGGCACACCACATCACGAGTACATGCCGTAGACATGTTGGAACCCGAGCCAGCAGCAGGAGCAGCGGGTTTCCGAGCATTAGAACCAACCGAAGGTGTACTTCTGGTTTGGCCGATGGTGTAAACGGGACAACAGCTGGTGGCGCGGCTGTAGTAGGAGTAGATCTGGCCGAAAATACTCTAGAGGATGGAAAACGAGTGCGTGACTTCACCTCTTCTGTCAACTGGGATTCGGCCTCTCTAGCATGCTGCAATAGCTCATTCATGGTCTCATACTTGTGATGACACACTATGCTCTTGATTGGCAACTTCAGATTGTTTAGGAATCGCTGCATGGTCATATCAATGGACTCACGAATTCTAGCACGCTGCATAAGCATCTCCATCTCCATGTAGTACTCATCAACTGTCATTGTGCCTTGCTTCAGTTGCATTAGTTTATCAAAAACTGATCGCAAGTAGTTGGTTGGTACGAAACGAGCTTTCATGATTTGCTTCATCTCGCGCCAATCCATCACATGAAGTTCATTATCCTCCCTCCTATGTTGCACAAGAGCATCCAACCAACACAAAGCATAACCATCAAATTCAGATGCTGCAAGCTTGAACTTCTTATCTTCTGGATAGTCAAATAAACGCCAGAGTTTCTCAATTTTCAACTC
Source organism: Avena eriantha (assembly GCA_910589775.1). Taxonomy (NCBI): domain Eukaryota; kingdom Viridiplantae; phylum Streptophyta; class Magnoliopsida; order Poales; family Poaceae; genus Avena; species Avena eriantha. Next base: position 358,585,601 of record OU342744.1, read on the forward strand.
CCATGTGAGGTAGTCTTCACGATCAATAGAACCATCAAACTTAGGAATTGAAATTTTTGGCTTGCCCAAACCATCATCAGCTTGGTTGGGCACACGTTGACCACGCCCAAGGGGGACAAATCCATGACCATGAGCAGGTGCATGGACAGGGGGAATAGCACGTCCCCTGCCAACATGTGGAGCAGCATCCACATCGCTACCCTCATCAAAATCATCAAAGGCATCATCATGTTGAGGCTCTTCCCTTCTATGTAAGGCGGCTGTCAAACCCTTAATGAAACGCTGCAAAGTGGTGACATTGACATTGAGCGTAGCCACTTGCGTTTGGATAGTATCAACCATTTCAACATGTTGATCCAATCTCATATTCATATCTTGGAGATTCTTGTCAATGGCATCTGTCGAGTTAGTAAATGCACGTGTCAAGTGAGACTTCAAAGCCTCATATTCACGCCAATTAACAAGCTCCTCATCCTTCTTTTTCTGCATCATAGCATCATCATCACTAGAAGACATGATTAATAGGTTAGTGCAAAAATCAAAATCTGTGTGGTGGAACTCTCAAAGCTCACTCACAACTAATAAGAAAGGAGATCTTGCCGTTCCAAAGTGAATAGAGATTCTCTACTAAACGAAATCAAAGACTGATGCACTTGATGTGATGAAGTGAATATCAAAGGTATAGAGAACGATCACAGGGCACACAGGTTATTTATGGTGGAGCTGTAGGTATGGTATTACACCGCAAACAAGTCCTAGTGCTGATCGTACAAATACCCAAGAAACACACACGTGGAGAAAAACGTGGCAATGCAACTATGAAGGGTGTTGCACTACGCTCGAGAGACACTAGCAAAGCTCAAAGTAAACAGGCACAAGATTTCTCAATCTACCGGTGCACAAAGATATCACTAGGCCTCTTGCTCAAATTCTCTTTTTCCACAATTTTTCTTTTTCTTTTGTATAGCTCTTTCTGTTGCTATATTGCTCTTTCTCTCTTTTTTTTTGATTTTATAGATCACACATGGCCAATTACAAAGTACAGCACCAAAATCCTAAGAGCAGCCTGTAGGAGCGGAAACTAGTCTCAATGGGCAAGTTCCTACACCTATGTAATAGATTGGCGGTGGCTAAGGTTAAGGAAAAGTGCAAATTTTATCACACTTTGTAAGAATTCCTGCCCTGGCAGAAAAACAGACCAAAATCGTGTCATGGCAGAAAATCCTGCCGTGGCAGAAAACACGTCAAAAACGTGCCACGGCAGCAAATCCGAGTCGTGGCAGAAAAGGACTTGCGGCAGAGAAACGACCCGTTTCTGTGCCGCGGCAGAGTCGGTAGGAATTTTTTATTTTTTTTTAATTCCGACTCGGCCAAGAGTAGATGACTAGGACTCTTGAGTAGATCAGATCTGGTATGATGGTGGCGGAAACAATGGTGGAAATCGACTAAAAACGACTAGAAAAACAAAACTACGAAGAACATATCTAGATCTAAACTAAAGGATGAACACGACCAGCAACTATTACTCGTCTACGGTGCAATCTAGTCTATGGCAACTCTTTTTGTGGGGCTTTTTCTGTATAGGACTAAAAACACTCTCTAATCTATGGATGGATTGCGGATTGCTTACCGAGGCAACGAGGAAATCTGATACCAAGATGATATGGGGTGGCCTGATCTTCTCAGTAAGCGGATGGCGGTGATGATGGTGGATGATAGATAACTAGCCTGTAGCTATGAACTCTCCCGCTCGATCCCTGATGCCAATGCAACAGCTCTCGAACCTTGTAGGATATTCACAACACCACGCTCTTGCGCACGCAGCCGTGACCACGAACGGTAGTATGCAATCTACTAATTCCCAATGGAACAACAGATCACACTCAATTATAGTTGGTAGATTCGAACACAGGGTAATTCCAGAGGTTCTATGAAAGAAACAACTCCAAAATATTTTAACGTGGTCTAAAAACTAAAGCTACGGCGCCCCATCTATTTAAGGACTAAGGGCCGGCGGCTACGACTAGGAATAATAGTTTGACTCAACCTAGACTAAGATACAACCGACCCAAGGTGGGACGGCTCAAGGCGCGCATGCCTACTCTACAGTGGCAGAGTTGGACTCGGTTTCTCTGTCACGGCAGAAAACTGTGCAGTTTCTCTGCCATGGCAGAGATCCCTCGACCATGTGTTGATCTTCTTGTGGAGTGCTCCTTGCGCTTCCTCCCTCTCCTCCCTCGCGCATTCCTCATTGATCAACACGCCATGTTCCTTCAGCTCCTCGCTCCGTGCTATGCCTTCTTCTCCTAAGTACCTAATCATACAATAATTCAAAGACTTAGGTAGTATAAAATTCTCATTAATTAAAATGCCAGGTTCATTAAGAAACAAGTTCACCTGTTGTTCTAGTAGCTTAGCACGAGCTCTTGTGATTGGTCCAATTCTTATCTCATTGGATTGATCCTTCTTTGCAATTGGAACATCTTCATTAGCAATTGGGGTAGGTGTAGCTGTAGGGATGTCCTCATCATCTCTCCTTGCACTTGTGCGACACGAGCTTATAGTCTTCGCTAGGTACATTTGGTTCTTAGCTCACTTTCTCCGTCGCAGAAGTCCCATTTATCCCACCGTGTGTGTTTCCTTGTACATAATTCCTATCTTGTGGATTGACTTGTTTGCTTTGTGATCACCGTGGTTCTTTACTTGCCATTACAATATCTTGATTTCGGATTGTTCTTGGACACGCCACCTTCCATACCTATCCACCATAAGCTTTGTGTGTGTGTGTTTTTTAGTGGTTAGTTGTTTTTGGTGTTCCGCGTGAACTTCACTTTGCTTGGTTTTGATTGCTCTCAAGTGTTGCCACTTGCACGATACTATCTTCCAAGGTAAAGTAAGGTTTGGCGTTGCATCCCTAACCCCTACCATTTCCACATACACCACTTGGTCTTGTGAATCATGTCTAGGAACTCCGGAACAGAGGATGATTTCTATGAAGAATCCACGATGAGCCACCATGCATATGACTCCACAAGCATGGATGACATGATGGATCACTACACCGACAATGGCTCCACATGCTTGGGTGATATGGAGTTCTACAACAACAATAACTCCCCAAGCATGGACGACTTCACGAATGAGAACGACAAGCTCCTCAAGTCGCGTCGACCAAGACGGAGCCCCCACCTCAAGAGAAACGAGGTCCACCATGAAATGGACAACTTCAAGCGCGACATGGACAACAACTTCGCCAAAACCATAAGCATGATGGCCAAGACAAATGATGCTTTGCGCTCATTACAACGCCTCACCAAGAAGAGTGCCAAGGACAAGGAGCATCGTCGCGAGCGTCATGTGGATGACCAAGAGCGCCATCTACATCAACCTTTGGCAAGGCACACCAATGACCTCCGTCGACACCATCAAAGGGCACCTTCAACTACTCGTGCCACCACTAAAATGGCACCAAGAGCAAGCTCTCCTCCACGCCATCAAGCTTCAATGCCAAGACTTGACGTCCTAGATGACGCATGCACCTTCATGGATGAGGAAGACGAAGACCTCTACTTCGCTAAGTTGGACGAGTACGTCATAAGAACTATACAAGCCAAGGTGCAAGATGGTGACGACAAGGTCAAGATTGGTGAGCATGGGAGTTTCCCTTCACCAAAGGAGGCTCGTGGAGTTGAGAGAACCGAGCCTACCCCCATATGCTTGAGTGATGATGTGGTACCAATCCCATGTGAGTATGAGAGCCACTTAGCCCACTTGAGTGAAAGCAAGAGTGAGATGAGCGACTCCACCATACGTGAGATTGAGTGCTTCCACTTGGAGGGCATGAGTGATACACTGAGTGAGTTGAGAGTGGTAGCTGATAGGTCATGTGAGACCACTTTGATTTCTAACGACTTACCCTCTACCTCTAGTGTGTTTTCTCATGTTGTGCTAGGTTCCATGGATCAAGAAGCGCCAAGATTGGAGATGATGATGCCTCCAACCAAGAAGATGTACATGGTGGATGAAGATGATGCCATCCCCATACATGATGAAGAAGTCGTCCACATGGAGGCAAATGCTACCACAACACCCACTTCATATGAGAGGTATGAACAAGGTAAGAATACGGGTGTTGATGATACCATGATCCCACAAGTGGACATGATGACTTGTGATGATTGGCATGCTATGGATGATGTTTGTGATATCACATATGCTTCATTGATATTTCCATGTGATACTTTGCCTTTGCATAATGTTCAGCATGTGAAATTATTTGATTATGATGATGTTGCCATAGACATGCCATGCTCTAAATGTTACGTTGATGATATCATTGCTTGCACTTTGTTGAACAATTGCTCTTTCCAATGTTTTGCTTGCAGTGATGTTACCAATGGTACCCCTCGAACCATGCTTTGTCATGAATGTTTTACAATCTCTCCCGTTGCTTGCAATAAGATGAACAATTGCTCTTCACTTGTTTTCCTTACAACAATAATTCTCATATTCTTTCTATTGAGATGGCCCCCATAGCTTTCTCAAATTTTGGAGATTTTGGTAAATGCCATGATAAGCATGTTCACCACTTGCATACTCACCATGCATCTATTTCGTACTTGATTGACACTCATGGTGATGTGCACAAGAAGAGATATGTCATGATGGATGATGTATTTCTCTATCATGCACACACGTTCTTCCTTTTGTGTTTCATGTGTGTAGGTAGACGCACAAGAATGTCAACCTCGGTTGAGCACGAGTTGACAAAAAGAGCTCTAGAGAGCATCCCCAAGTGAGTTCAAGATCGAACCCAACTGTGATACGTTTTGCATGCTCTGCATCTTTCATGTTGACAAATTGCTCTTTCCTATGGTTTGATTGCAAGCATGTTGATGGTATTATTTAACCTTGTGACAATCATGTCTCGTTGCTTTTGGATATTGATGCTTTGTGTGTTGCCACAAAAATGTTGAACAATTTATCTTTCCAATGTTTTGTGTGCAACCATAATGCCATTTTGAGCATGTATTGCCATGGGAGCTTCCAAGTCTCTCGTATTGTCGTTGCAACAAACATAAGGACCACTTGCTCTTTCATATGGTTTGTTTGCAAACACGTTGCTTTTGCTTCCGCTCGTGATACTCATATCCCAATAATATTTGCTTTTGATGATTTGTGTGTGGCATCCAACATGTTGACCAATTGTTCTTTCCAATGGTTGGTTTGCACACATAATGATGTTGTTTTGGATATCTTTCATCATGTGTTTTTGTCGAATTCTCCTATCCTTGCATCAAAGATGTTGACCAATATTGTCCATTGCTTTGAGTGCCACACTAAGATGTTTTATGGAGTTTTTGAGTTCCCACATTTGGATGATGTTCAAACAATTCCCATGCACTTTGACCTTGCATACGCATTTTGTTTGCGATACTTGAGTTGTGCTAATAGTGTTGTGAACAAGAATGGACATGCCACAAATGACATGCTCCTATATCACACACAAACATATTTTGCTTGGTCTTTGTTGTGTGAAGGTACAATTGCTTCAACGTCAACCTCTATGGACAAAGAGTTGACAAGACAAACCTTAGAGAGTTACCTATGGCTTCTCCTCAATGAGGTATCTCTACATCATAAGGTGACTTCACTCTACTTGAGGACGCATACTATAATCTTCATGAATTGGCTATGCTTTGAGTGTTGCTTCGCTTTTGTGGTGAGCTTTGTAGGCTTCATTGAAGGTGAAGGAACATTGAGGTGTTGTCAATTCAATCATTCTGAGGACGACTATATGGTGAACCCCAGGATCAAGAAGGTCTCTCGACATCTTCTACTTTGTGATGAGCGTGTAGAGTCGAGGACGACTCTTTTTGAAGGGATGGGAGATGATGTAGCCCGACCTTCAGTCGTTGCCACATCATGGTCTCCAACTTATGCCAAGTCGCCATGGACTCCAAAGGTGAATCTGTTCCTCTATGCGAACCCACTTCCTACCCTCTTGAATAGTATATTACTTCATACTCTGTCCCATATCAATGATAGGTTCACACCAACAAGTACGGAGGCATGGGAGGAAGCCTGGAGCACCAAGCCCGACAAGACGGAGGCTTGGAAGAGAAGACGGAAGAAGCAGCAGCTGGAGCACTGGAGTCTCCAGCCTGCGCACACCGGAGTCTCCGGACCCATCTCCGGACCGACCCCTAGATCAAGCTCGAGGACAGTCTGTCTGCCACTCCGGAGACGACACCGGAGACAGACCGGAGTCTCCGGCCCAGACCAGAGTATCCGGCCTGAGCGTGTGGCCTTGTGCGCCGCCAGCTGGGCCTTTGGCCCATGTACCCCTTAGTCCGCCCAGACTTTACCCTTTTATTCCTAAAGTACCCTTGAACTAGTGGCTGGCCTATATATAGTGCCCCCACCCCCTCATGTAACCCTAGGCATAGATGATAGACTAAGGAAAACCCCCTTTGTGGGATCTCTAGTTTTGCCTCATCCCCTTCTACCAAAGGGGGTCGACTATCGTCACCACATCGTTGGAGTTTGCATCGCGCCTCCCTCGTTGTACAAGGCCTTGGCATCGGTGTCCCTTTGCCAAGATGTCAAGACCCTCTCCAAGGTGTTCTTCCCTCTCCACCTGGGATTGAGGGAGCACGTTGACCGATCTTTCCTTGCGAGGATTCTATCGGACCGGTGGCCACCGGTGAGAGCAATCGGCCTTGTATCGTGTGTGTTTTGCGTGTGTTCATCGTCTTCTTCGCGAGGTGTGCGTCCGTTTGCGCTACCTTCTCCCTTTCCCCTTGCTTTCCCATCGATTTGACCACGAGATCCGTGAAGATCGGGCCACCCACGGGGTTACCCCTTTACACAACCGTATCTTCTGAACTCTTGCTAGGTTCTAAGCCATTGAAGACCACGTCAACACCAACTTATGCTCAAGAAACCATCATCGGTAGCTCAAGTTCTTCAATAAAGTCAATAAAGTCAGCATATACATCAACCAGAGTGAAGAGGAAGTTCTTGAGTAGATAGGAATATATTCTCTAGCCATAAAACCTATTTCTGTAGAGAATTGCTTTTGCAGCAGATGCAAGCCAGATAGTTTAGATGTTTGCCTTAATAGTAGGATAGTTCTTAGTTGTTATTTCTGGTTCTTCTTTGAATGAAGTTCTTTCTTTTGCTTTAACCTAGAGTATTCTTTAGATATTTTGTAAAGAGTCGAGTTGTAATCTATAGTCATGTTTTGGACCTGCTGTGTTTCTATTGTACCACTCTAAGGGATGTAATACTAGTGAACGGTGTTTCATTGGTGTTATGTCAATGACTATAGTGTACTACATCATGCAGTGGTATGCTGGGTCACCGCATCTGGTTACAAAGTACCATTGATGATAACAAAAAAGGAAACCTTGCTAACTTAATCCTTAGACTGCGAGATAATACAAATCACCGTCCTGGAAGGAAAATTAGATGGCATCAAGTATCATACCGTAACTAGATGATCAAAAAGCTGTTACTCATGTTTTCCAAAGGGGTGTGTAGAGGATTATGTATTAAGACTAGGATTTGCCAATCCATGTAACGGATAGATACGCATGGACATCTCGGTGATGTTGCATTAACGAAGCTTGCAAGCATGTGACTGGGTCACGGAATGCAATAACATGGGAACGAGTAAACGAGTTCATCGGTAACGAGATCGAACGAAGGTATGGAGATACTGAAGATCAAATCTTATATGAACTAGGTATCAAGTGGCAAAGGAAATATGAAACGATGTTAAGGTTCAAACGATAAAGATTCTTGAAATGCACGGGGCTCATCATGGCATCCAGGTCTGCTATTGATCATTGATGCGAGAGTGATCTCGATCATGTCTAGAGTGTTTACGAACCGAAGGGTGTCACACTCAAGGGTGGGAATGCATAGAGATCGATACAAAACCACAGGAGAATAGGGAGAGAGAACTGGAATAGTTCCGGATAACATCCGATGATGATCGGAAGGAGTTCCGAAGTAAGGTATATGATAATATATGTATTTTATATTAATTAAATGAATTAATATTGAAATATTTATTTTATTTTATTTTATGTGGCAACCCATTGCTAATAGGCCTCACCCGGAGGGGAGGGGGGCAAGAGGGCAAGGTGCCTAAGGAGAAGGGGCCAGCCAGCCAGGCCCTAGTGGGCTGCCCACGTGGGGCCCACCTAGGCCGGCGGCACCCCCTTGGTGGCCAGCGGCTGTGGGATTAGTCCCACACCGCATGCCCCTTGGTTGTAGCGCCCCCTCCTACTATATATAGGGGTCACCCCCCTTAGAATTCATCCCATTCTCTCATCTCTCTCTCATTTCCTTTGAGGGTTTTCTCCGTAATATTAGGGAGAATCTCTAGGGTTTTGAGTTCTCCGCCTTCACACTACTGTCATGTGATCTTCGGTCCGCCATCTTTGTTCTTCCGCTGCTCGGCTATATCGGAGCCCGAGAGACGTCGCTTACATTGGACGTGTGTAGTACTTCGGGGGCACCACACCTGGGGTGTTTGGAGCTTCTCGTCTTCATCAACATACGCCTTCCTGCGTAAGGCGTTTCTTGGACTTCAAGGGTATGAATACCATCTTCCTTTTCCGTTGCTTATATCTACATAGTATAGATCCTGATTTAGTGTTCGCGTAGTTAGATTTTTTGTTTGTTTTCTGCTCCAGAACCCGGATCATCCTTCACAATTCGCATATGCAGGTCGTCTACGATGGGAGCCGCCTCCCGATCAGTAGGATCCGATTTATTTCAGGATGGATTTCACGAAGTAACCAAGCTAAGAAACGCCAATTGTGAAAGTCCTAATGCTGCACCTGTGTGTAAGCCACATGGCCGGCGATGATTACCCTGATTATGGCGTGAACCCATTGTGGAGTCAGAGATATACTGTATGCATTACCCCTGATTCTGTCGTGAACCATTGTGGAGTCAGAGATATATGGATGTACCGATTACCGCTGATTTTGTCGTGATCCCATGTGGAGTTAGAGATTTATGCATGTAACTTTGCTGGACAGATAGATAGAGACACAGTCTCCCCAAACATTGAGTCGATCATCGCTAATTTAGGTGTACATTGGGGGATTGATTTCAATTATATGGTTAATCCATTAGAACAATCACGAGTAATATAACAATGTTTTTTTTTAAGTGCCTTGCTCTGCTAATTTAGGTGTACAGACTTTAGGAGAAAAAAATTGTGTGAACTACTTAGAGTAGAGATCCTGATGAGGTACACACTGAATTTCCTAAGAAGCCCAATATTCTGTTCAAGTATATGTTTGTCAACTGTTACATAATATCATAATATCATGGTGAAGAAAGAATTGGTGAAAGAAGATTATAGAATACTAGGAAAAATACTCGTGTGTTGCACCGAGAGAAATAAGCCGCATCATTATTTTTGCTTTTGTAGCTGCGTATAACCCTGGTCATTTTTTCAGTCCGTGAGCTGAGCTCATGAAAACGAATTGCTTGACATACCTCGACTTCCTTGTTGAACCGTAGTATTTTCAGCTAAGATTGGCAATACGTCTTAGTGAACATCACCATATTTAGTTACAGGCTTACAGAACCTGATCAAGCGGAAGTCTTAGCAGACAACCTTCTCTTCTTGTATGCTTATTTCACAAGTAGCAGTTGTTTTGATCAAGCATATTTCAGCAATAAAATCGAGGAAAACATCAATATTGTTGTACACTACTGCATGCGCCATCTAAACCGAAACCACAGCGCCGCTGCACACCACCACACACACAAGTCCCACGCACGTACGCAAGTCCCACGCACGTACGCTACCGCACCAACCCGGACGCACATCCCGTGCACGGGAACCCTTCCCCAATCAGCGGTTGGTGCCTCCCTCTCTGCCTCCCTCCGCTCGCCGCCTCGACGATCTGCGAGCGCCGCCACCGCGCCGCCTCTCCCTGCACGGACGAGCCCGCACGCCTCCGCCTCGAGCCCTGCGCGCCATGTCCCCCGTCCCCAATCAGCGCCACCAACCGTGCATCCCTCTCTGGCTCCCTCCGCTCGCCTCCTAGACCAACCGCGAGCGCCGCCTCTCCCTGCACGGACGAGCCCGCGCGTCCTCCAGCCCTGCGCGCCATGTCCTCTGTGAGTCCGCGTCCCCCATCGGGCCAGCGCCGCCGCGCGCCTCCTCCTCTGCAGCACCAGCGCTCGGGAGGAGGCTCTCGGTGCGATGCGTAGAAAAGGAAAAAATGGGCCATGGCGGAGGGACCTTGAGGCTGCGCGCTTGGACCGTCCTCCGGCGGTGGGAGCTGGAGACCACGATCTAGAATCCGACTGTACTCCGCACTATCCATGCGGAACCTCCGCTACGGGGCAGAAAACGAGCGGCGATGGCAGCGGCGCACCTCTGGGAGGGAAAGCTAGCGGGATAGAGAGGGAGGTGGAACGGCGGGAGGTGGGCGGAGGGGACGGGAGATATCATCGCGTTCTTTTTTCTGTTGGGAAAAGAAAAACGTTCCGGACGTTATAATCAAGGGGTGGTATTGGTGGATAATATGTGATTTAGTGCGACGGTAGAATCGTTTTAGAAAAATGCTGGTTGACAGAAGGCGTTCCTTTCTTTATTATTAGATATAGATTTCATGGTAACTTTTACGGTACCTTTTACTACTCCTCAAATATGACTAGTATAATTTAATCGAACGGTTAATTTATTTTTGGCCCGATAGACCCATGTAGTAATTCGTTGGAAGTAAAAAATAAAAATCTCCTTGTCCATTATAATCTCAGAGCAGCAATTCCTATTTACCGATCCGTTTTCCTAGACCGTTCGCTGCTGCCAGTTAGGTATTTTTTTGAATTTGATTGATACGTTGTGCTCACATTCGAATTAATCTATCCACTTAGGGCCCCTCCGTGCTGCTCACGTCCATGGCGGCCGCGCTGTAATCTCAACGCAGTACAGCGCACGCGGCAAGATGCATCGAGCTGCTCCTTTAGGCCGCTGCCGGTCATTGCGGCAAAGTCCACATGATAGTGAAAATTTGGATCTCACGGCCATCTCCATCTACTCTGTTGAACGTCTCCCATTCTCCATCAACACAAGCATTTAGAATCGAAAAGATTAACACACGAGTCTCTCATTCAGGAACACCAGATCGATTCTACCATGCATGCACAATCCATGAGGGGTCGGCCTTTGTGCTGTGTGATACCACTGCTGTTGACGTCGCGTGGCCGCCGTCGCCTTGTTAGCCGCAGCTCCGTGTGTTTGCCGCTGCTCTGTGTATTTGCCGTTGCTTTTCTTCACGATCTTGGGCCGGGAATAACATTTGGGCCGGAGCCGGAGTACAACTATCTAACCCACGGTGTAGATTTTTTGACTAGCATAAATTGTACTAGTCTATTTTTTTGGCACTATTATAAATCGTTAGGGGCCTTTAGATACACCAAAATAAAGGGCTATTATTCATTTGAGGGTACCACAAAACAGCCCTTTCATTGATCAAATAAATGAATTAAAGGGTTAGACAAAAGGCGATATTGAGGCTAGCAAAACTTCATTCGATCCTCTGGACTAAATTGGCCCCGACTAAACTGATTATTTTTTCCGTTTCAACGTACGGGTATTTTTGCTATTATCTATATATATCTATACCTAATAATAAAGGACGAAGTGTTTTTGCGGCCTAATATTTTTTTTAGACTTTTTACCTTCCCACCAAGCCCCACATTACCAACAACGCCACCGGTGAGTTAAAAAAAAAAACTTCCACCAGGCAAGATCCCTCAAAAAGAAAAAACTCGGACCAGGCAAGACGATACGTCCCTCCTTCGATACTAGTAATCAAAAGGTCACGCGTATCCAACTCGGACCACCAGGCAAGATCCCTAAAAAAAACTCGGACAGGCAAGACGATGATTCCTGAACCCCTAATGAATATATGTTTTTATATCGGTGACTGGAAGACAAAGTAGATCTGTTTCAAGCCGCAGCCATGTTAGGAATAAGACGTCGGTTGCCGGCACGGCAACGTGCGCGCCGCCATATAAGAATCGTATATATATAGGTTTTCTAATAGTTGATCTATGTGTGTGGTCCGTTGGATACCATGCATGTATACATATAGGTCTAGGAGTGTGTAACCGAGTCGTTCTTGCTAGTTCGAGTCCTAGCTAGTATATATGTACATGTAGTCTGACTCTTGTAAGCACCACATCGTGAGTTATATGGGCCTTTAGCATCAATTGTTTTGTGCGTGTGTGAGTAGAACTAGTCAATCGTAAATAATCAATCAGCTAGCATTAGCCTGATAGCTGAACGTGCATCCCATATCGCGGCGGAATTTAGTATGTGCATGTCGTCTCGTCGTTAGTCGTCGAAAAGTACTCGGCGGCAGAGGCTATTAAAGGTCGTCGTCCCGACAAAAGTATTGCCGGTCTGGACCAACACGCCGCGCTGTGGTCTCGGCAGCTAGGATGGCCCTCCGAGAGGAGATCGATTAGTTACATCTTCAGACCGTGTCAGCGATGGAGAAACACGCGGTAGTGGCCTGGTCGAGCTCGGCCAGCGGACAGCAGCAAGGTGCGGGTGCCTGCACGACGAAGGGGAAGAGGAAGATCGATCAATTGAGTACATTGAAGGGAGTCATTCCTGCTGCAAGGCTCGAGAATTTTCTAGGAGACTTGGCGTATCCGGCCGTCCCAGACTCTACGACTACGACTCTGTCAAGGCGCATGTGGACGAGACTGATGGCCGCGGCAATGATTCTTGCGTGCCCGAGCCGGTACCGTCTGTTTGCGCCACCGGCGCTTAGTCCTATCCGGCCGTTTGACAAGGAGATAGCCGAGGACAGTGATCCTACGACAAGGACGTGGGCCATGGGCCGCCGTTGCCGGTTGAGCCACACGTGACACAAAAGGCTGTTTTCTCCGTAGTTGAATTTAAACAATTCCTAGAGGGACACGAGGTCAGCTCTGGCTCGTTCACAACCCAGACAGAGATACTACAATTACAACGCCTTAATTAATTAACACCATGCTTATGAAGAGATGCTTTATGGGTCTATTTATGTTTCCGTTCCTAATTTTATATTGCTGAACTAATGCTTGTCATATTACGGTATTATTGGTGGTACCTGAATCGATATGTCCAGGTGAGACTCCGCTCATGGATGCAGCGCTGCAGGATCATCTTCAGACCACAGAGTACCTGCTTGACCATGGAGTGACCTTCCTGTTGCAACTAATAGTGGTGGTCTTCGTGTAGTGTCGATCAGTTGCTAACTATCCTGCCGAAAGTGGAGTATTTCTTTACAGTGGATTGGAGGCAATATCTGATTAAAGATGTTTCTTGTTGTTTCTTGATATAGGACATGTATATAGAGCTTATGAAGCTTTTGCTCGGTAAGGGAGCGTGATATAGAATAAAAGTGTGAGCCTGGTACCCCTTATTTGGGCTGCTGGTCATGGGCAACAACAGGCAGTAAAATTTCTGCTCGAACACAGTGCAAAGGTATGTGTTTTCTATATTGATCCATTTCCAAAAAAAATCAATCTATTGATCTTCTTCTTCACCTATACACAACAATAGCACTGACAATGTGGTGATTTTAGTGATTACCATGTAAGCGGCCATAAGTTTACTAATGTTAAAATGCTGCCATGGCCTTTCATTGCATACTTGGAAAAAAATACTCTTAATTTAGAACTTCGAGCACAAGCTACCGCTGCTTAAATTCATTTCCAGAATTGATAGATGCTTATTCAGTTTAGTTAGAGGGATTTCAATAATTAATCAATCAAACTAAATAAAAGTAGAATTGTTTCCTCTTTCCCTGTCGAATTTTTTTTTCCTCCAACAAAGTCAGCCTCGATGCACCGCGGCTCCCATTCTTCTCACCGGCTACCTTGCTCGCACCAGGGTTGAGTGACGCGTGACTCTCTTCCTGGCAGGATGCATATCGGGCCAAAGGAGCCAAAGCAGTTCGCAGGTGGAGGCCACCAAGGAATTGAGTTGGGCTAGTGGGGTGAAGATAGTCAGTGGCCCGAGGTAGGGTGGTGCACGATACATGCCAATGGGTCCTCGCTATAGGAGTGCGGGGAATTTGAGATAGGCGATTGGAAGGTAGTGGTGGCGAGTAGGAAAAGGAGACGCAGCCAGAGCAGCAAAAGAAGGAACATGGGCTTTGTCATGCACTGGTGGAAGGTGGAGGGCTAGGACGCAGCGCACGGGTGGAAGGGGTGGTACGCTGCGAAAATGTCTCCAGGGTGGTGGGGAGGGTGAAGCAAACAGTTCAATGTGGTTTTCTTTGGACAAAGTCAACGATTCATTTTGGTTTTCAATAAAAATCGATCGCCATGGCCAGCCACAATAGACGCGCGATCGGCCACACCGGCGGCGACGCAATGGATACTAGGCTGAGCTAGGAGACACCCCAGATTCAGCTGCGATCCGTTCCAGCATGGGATGTGTTTTTCCTTTCGCGTATTTATGTTTCTGGCTAGATTAGTTCTCGCTGATTACGCGGAGCTGGCCGCCGTGCGTTTGGTTTCTGGCTCCGCTACCTGGATCATCGCCACCACCAACGATCATAGTAGCGTGTGATATGGGCATGAAGGAGGAGGTGAAACCTAATTTTAGGACTCCACCAAGCTAGGTGATGCAGGCGCATTCCATTGATGATTGGCACGCCAAGACGACCTACGATATGTAATGATAAGTCTAAGGTTGTGTCAAATATTGTTGCTATGTTATTGAGTCCGAGTCCAGATTAGGTTCGAGTCCGTTGTGTGTTTGATTTGGGTCTATCCAACCGACTAGTTGCAGACCTCCTATATAAAGGAGCCAGCCACCTAGGGTTTAGGGGAGTTCGGTTGTTTAGTCTAAAAACTATATTGTGCTCCACCGTGTATCATCCCTCTGGAGACGGTGATACCGTTTATCATATTATTGCTGCGGAGGTTCTTGTGTTCATCAAGGATTGTCGTGCTCAGGCTTGAGGCGTGGTGATCTTCATCATGTTACTTGCTGGATTCGTTCCTCTTTTTCAGGTGACGTTCATCAGCGTTATTGGAAGATTACCATCTGGGTTGACTCGCTGTGAATGTTGGAAATATGCCCTAGAGACAAATAGTAGTAAGGACTATTATCATATTTCATATAGTTTATGATTAAGTTTTATATCATGCTATAACTGTATTGAGTGGAAACATCAATACACGTGTGATATACAAACAACCAGGGGTTTCCAGTGAAACTCTAGTCACTGGTTCATTGGTCAACGGATGATCAAGTTTCCTGATCATGTGGCATTTATGTCAGTTGGAAATGAGGTCATCTCATTCTGAGAATGAGATGATGAACCAATACCCAACCTAAACATCGTGACCCGATCATGTCACGAAGTTCAAGTTACGATGATTAGAAATGGATCCTCGTAGACTATTCCTTAGACCGTGAGGCTATATCAATCACTGTCTCCCGAGAGTGCTTAGATAGCATCAAACGCCATATGGCAAAACGGTGGTTATAAAGGTGTGTTCATGTACTCAGAGGAAACCGTAGAGGCAATATATGTCAAGAGCGGGATTTGTCCGTCCATGTGACAGAAAGATACTTAAGGGCCCACTCGGAGAAGTTATATCCAATAGATGCGCAGCGTGTGATTAGATCACGGGGATATCACTTGTCGGAACGAGTTAAGTAGCATTGTTCAGTAACGAGATTGAACATGACATGGTGATGTCAATGATCAGATCATAGGCAATGCAAGTATCAAATGACAAAGGGAATAAGACACGACTGTCCCGGTTCAAACGACGAAAGATCTTCGTGGAACACACAGGGGTCGCATGGCCATCCAGGTCCCTCTGTCGATCATTGGTGCGGGAGTGTCCTGACCATGTCTAGAGTGTTCCCGAACCGTGGGGTATCACGCTTAAGGGCTTGATAATGCTTAGAGAGCATTTATAGGATCAGTAGAATCACCGAAGGAAAGAAGGGATAAAACCGGAAGGGTTTCGGTAAATTCGGAGGATGTCCGGAGTGGAGGTGGAAGGTGTTCCATGGCCACGGAGATTAAATAATATGTGAATGAATATTAAATATTGATTTAATCATTTATTCATAATTATTTAATAAAGAGAAAATCAATTAAAAAGGTCAAAGGCTTAATGGGCCAATTCCGGAGGGAGAGGGCCCATTAGGGGAAACGAGAGAGGGAGAGGGACCAAGGGGGAGGCCGGCTGGGCCTTGCCCCCCCCACCCCGTGGGGCCCACTAGGGGTTGGCCGACGGCCACCCCACCCCCTCCTCTCCTTTAGTCCCACCCAGGGACTTGAGGGGAGGTAGTACCTCCCCTCCCCCTATATATAGTGGGGTATTTGGCCTAGAAAAATACACCAATAATCAATAAAGGTCTCCCCACTTTTGGGAGGATCTCCAATTGATATTTTCTCTGTCCCCCTCTCTCTCTCATGACCGTGGTCCCAAGTCTAGACTGCGCGAGCGAGAGACATCTTCACCACGGAGCGCCGTCGCGCTGCGGGATTCGGATCCGGGAGCTCTACTTCCGCAACTGCTGCTGGATTGGGGAAGCGGGAGTCATCGTCAGGCACCGGACGTGTGTAACTTTCCGCGAGGTGTCGCACTTGAGGTACTCAAGTCGTTGGAGCCAGAAGGAGCGCACGGACTTCATCACGATCTTGAGGTCGGCTTCGGCTCGTCTACATCAACCACGCTCTCCTGAGCGTTGCCAACGCTTTTCGGTCTTCAAGGGTAAGTTCGCGAAAAGCCCCTCCCGTTACTGTATTACTAATAGATAGGTCCTAGCAGCTTCAGGGGTTCAGGGGCGTAGAGTAAAATTTATTGTTTTTATGCGTGGAACCCCTACAGTGGTATCAGAGCTAGATCTATGCGTAGTAATGCTAGTACGGGTAGAACACACGAGATGTAGCGTGTGGGTGTTGATCTTTTAGTTGTTACCCTCCCACGTGTACTTGTGTATACCGTAGTAATGCTTGATGAAGCGGCCCCCAACTGACTTTACGCGTTCATTCGCGAGACTAGTCCCTGCTTGACATACGGCTTGCACCATATAAAGTGGCTTAGGGGGGTGTCTGTCTCTCTCGCATTAGTTGGTATACCATTTGCAACGGAGGGCCCCGAAAGGGGTGTAGTAGAGACAACTAATTGATCAGTGTTGTGCTAAAAGTTTGTAGGTAAGAACGATTCTTGTGTGAAAGCCCATTCAGCCACGTAGAACATGCAAAGATAAAGTAGAGGCGTCTAACTTTGTTTTGCAGGGGGCGTTGCTTTGTGATATGGTTGTGGCAAAGGTAAAGTGATTACCTTTTGTTATGTAGTAGTAGATAGTCATGGAGGTGACAAACTACCACGCCGGAATGACACCGGTAGCCTGGTGTCTACGGCGCCGGAACCCTGGCGCCGAAACCCGGCGACGGCGGATGGAGATCACGACGTGAAGGACCATATCACATAGCATTTACATTCAATGTTATTGTTTGTATGTCTTATTGTGTGCTAGTATTAGATACTTGACGGTAGCCTAATAAGATGATCCCTGTTAAAATTACCAACGATTGTGTTCCCCCTTAGTGTGCACCACCAAGAAAGTTCTTCGGTATGAGGCAGGCCGTGATGATCGGGTGTCAGACATATCTACGTTCACATATAGTGGGTGCAAGCCATGTTGCACAGCGAAAATACTAAGGTTGAGTTGGCGAGCCTAGCATGTACAGACATGGCCTCGGAACGCGGATGGTCGAAAGATCGAGCACGAGTCGCATGAATGATGTGACCGACGTTTAGTGTCCACCCTTGAACCCACATTGATGGCCGTGATGATCGGGGGAGATGTGGCTGATAGGGGTCGTGTTATCACTAGGAACCCTAATTGGGGATAGGTGTTTCTGAGTGGAGTTATTATTAACTCATTTAATTATAAACTTAGTCTAAATTCCTTTTTCAATTATAAATGTAGATGGCTCACCATGAAGCTTACTTTGAGATTGAGGATTGGGTAAAGGGTGAAAAACTTAGACTTGATGGATCCAACTTCCCTAGTTGGCTCGTGCGCCTAGATGATCTCCTTACTAGGAATCATGTGGTAGACTACATACGCCACACAATGGATTTGACTGAGCCAGAATACTATGAGACCACACAAGAGCTGGCAGACCGCTACTATCGTTAAGAGATGTCCACCTACATTCAGATAATAATGCGTTACGGGATGGTAGATGAACTACATCCACTCATGGGTGATCTTGGTCCATATTCGATGGTGGATCAACTAAGAGCGGAGTTCATAGGCCATGTGCGCATGTGGAAGCACGAGCTGCTTGGAGAGTTCCTTTCCATTCAGATGGAGGAGCATACATGTCTAAAGGGTCACTTGGAGCGCATGCTTGATGCACACACAAGACTGGTTCACTTCGTGGATTACTGGATGGCTGATCCATTTGCGATAAACGTACTGCTTTGGTCGTTACCTCCCAGCTACGAAGGACATGTACATAGTAGCATCATGAGTGGTGATACGGAAGCATTGGATTTCCACGAGTTCATATTACGTTTCCGGAATGTAAAGGTTGAACCAATCACCGAAGAGGTCATCGACGACAAAGCTATATATTTGATATACAGTTTTATAAATGTTATAATCTTGTAAACACATTGCAATGTTAAGTATATTTGATACTTGTTCTGTTTTATTGAAAACAGGTCCTTCTGCATAGAGGTGCTTGTTGGAGAGGAGGTGACGTTGCGTGTTGATGGCGAGCATGATGATGATGGCCGACGACACTCTCCCTCAACATTTATCATTTAGTTTGTGTTTTAGGATGATTTTGTAATCAAGAGATTGTGAACTTCTTTAGTGTGTCTCACACTTCGTGAGACGGTTATTCGTATAAGTTTGTAACAAACAGTTGTTCTATTTTTATGAATGATTTCTATTCGTGTTCATATCTTGTTTGATTATGTATGAATTATCCTTGTTTGAAACTAATTGATAATGTATGAACATTTGTAAAACATTAAAATGCCTTGTTTAAAATACCCAACTTAATGATATTTCATTAATGAATGAACCATTGTTTGAATTCAAAGTTATGTGATAATATGTGAAAGTCATTCGATTTCTTATCACATATAAATCATGCCTAAGTTCGGCAAAATAACTTGAACACTGAATATTACTTGAATACAAAGTGTTTGATGAATTGTTAAATAGAATACATATTCGATGTATTGTGTTTAAACGAAAATGGTAGTTATCATTAAATGACTGTTTTAATGTGTAAAGTAAGTTTACTAAAGGAAACATGAATATAAAACTATTTGATTTGATCAAAATGTTTCATCAACAAAGGGTATAAATACAAAAGAGAATCAAATTGCTATGATTTGATCAATAGTAATGAAATTCAACTTTATAAGAATGGCATAAAAGAAATTGTGGAATGCAAAGTGTTTTGAAACATCAAAATGGGAAGCATCACAATGTGATATTAGATATCAAAGGGGGTTAAATAGAAGGCACCAAATAAATCGTTGTAGTGTCGATGTAGAGACCATTAGTTAGAAATAGTTAGCACTCAATTAGAATTGGTAAACCATTTGAATTCGTGAAAGTTTTGGGGTTATTCGATATAACCAAAACAATAGCGAATAAGTCCTTGTAGAGTATTCATTGGAAACTTTGAATACAAAACCCATAGCTCAAACCAAAAGGTAAGCAAGATTCGTATTGCTTGGATTTTGGTGCATTCTTGAGAAAGCTCACTTCTAGTGATGTTTCTCAATTATGGAGAAAATGGAAATTAGTGTAAAACACGATGAGGATTCAAAACCCTGCCTCGGAGTGTTGAGAAGCGCAACGGACAGCGTTCCTGAACGATTCTCTTCACGGAAGGAAAGAATCAATGATTTTGATCATTGTGTTTTTTCCCTCCACTATTGTTTTTCACTACATGAAGTAGGATTCAAAATGTAAATCCATATCTTGTATGGAAACATTTGCGAATCGCTTGTCATGATTTTTGGAATATGACATACCTACGAACTACAAAGGAAATAATGGTAAACTAAATTATGATAAATCCTAAAAGCAAAATTTCCCTTGAGATTAGAAAGCAATTCGTTGCTGAATCTCACAAGTAAAGGGGTTACTTGGAATTTTCCCAAATGACTGCAAAGCCATAGTAGGAAAAACGGGTGAATGACAAAAGCACAATTTGTCAAGTATTGGATGAATTCAAATGAATTTGATTCATATGTGCTAAATGTCTAGTGGATTTAAAACTAGTAAAGTACTAGTATCTCATAGTAAATCTCCAAGTTTGATATTTGATCAAAGGATTTTGAAGTTGTTCAAAGTAGTAAGGAGATATGCAATTTACATAAAATTGAGTGTGAGCTATGAAAGTCCTCCTGAAACGATATGTGATTGACATATTTTAAGTGGGAGCAATATAAGACTCGAATTCAAATATGTAGGAACATATTTTGAGTGGGAGCTTATAGGAGTAATTCTTAAATATGTTAAGGATGAAAGTGCAAATACTTATAAATAATGATTTATAAGATGTAGAAGTTGATAATAGGGGTATTATGATATTATGTAGTAATTCCTTAAGTGATTCTGAAAAGGGTTTCGGAATAGAAGATAATTAAGGAACTAGTCCTGAATAACTCAAATTAGGAATAGTGTTGAGTTTAGCATCAATGGTTGAAAGAAAGAAAATGATGATCGTCATCTACTATGTTAAGACATAGGTTCTATCTTAGTAAACCATGATGACAACTTAGCATAATATGTGATCCAATAAGGAACGTTTGAAAGTGATTAAGTTCGAATCATAGAACATTGAGCTAAGTTTGTCCATAGTGTCTAGTAGAGAACTGTGGACATATTTTCCAAATCCATAAAGGATGACATATCTTAAAGCATAAAGAGTTATGTTATAAGGGAATATGTTGGAAACTCCTGTAGATACCAATTAAAGTCAAATAGGAAGCGAGGTGAACAAAACATCGAAAGTTGCACAGAGTGCTCTAGTATTTTGATGAATACATTTATAATAATAGATAAGGGTACCATCTAAAGTGTTGTATAATGTTATGGTGGGGACAGTTCGCTTTTAACGTAGAATGATGTGTCCTAGGGCACAGTGCCCATGAGAAAGCCCTCGAGGTTGATCTAACGTCACTGTAGGCTCCTGGAGTCAGGCCTCGCTCTACTGCCATAGCGACGATGCATACACACAGATTCTATCATGTGATGATAAAGTATTAATGTAAATCAATGTGACATTAGTAAGTTGCAAAGGATTTGGGACTGTAAAGTACAGACCCAAGACTCAACCTCTTCCATGAGCAAGCATGTTCAGGGTACCGGTAACATGGTGCCAATGATTTAGAACAAATGCAGCTAGCGTATTTGTACTCTAGTGCAAGTGGGAGACTGTTGGAAATATGCCCTAGAGACAAATAGTAGTAAGGACTATTATCATATTTCATATAGTTTATGATTAAGTCTTATATCATGCTATAACTGTATTGAGTGGAAACATCAATACACGTGTGATATACAAACAACCAGGGGTTCCCAGTGAAACTCTAGTCACTAGTTCATTGGTCAACGGATGATCAAGTTTCCTGATCATGTGGCATTTATGCCAGTTGGAAATGAGGTCATCTCATTCTGAGAATGAGATGATGAACCAATACCCAACCTAAACATCGTGACCCGATCATGTCATGAAGTTCAAGTTACGATGATTAGAAATGGATCCTCGTAGACTATTCCTTAGACCGTGAGGCTATATCAATCACTGTCTCCCGAGAGTGCTTAGATCGCATTAAACGCCATCTGGTAAAACGGTGGTTATAAAGGTGTGTTCAGGTACTCAGAGAAAACCGTAGAGGCAATATATGTCAAGAGCGGGATTTGTCCGTCCATGTGACGGAAACATACTCAAGGGCCCACTCGCAGAAGTTATATCCAATAGCCGCGCAGCGTGTCATTAGATCATGGGGATATCACTTGTCAGAACGAGTTAACTAGCATTGTTCAGTAACGATATTGAACACGACATAGTGATGTCAATGATCAGATCTCCGACAATGCAACTATCGAATGACAAAGGGAATAAGACACGACTATCCCGGTTCAAACGACGAAAGATCTTTGTGGAACGCACAGGGGTCACATGGCCATCTAGGTCCCTCTGTCGATCATTGGTGCGGGAGTGTCCCGATCATGTCTGGAGTGTTCCCGAACTGTGGGGTATCACGCTTAAGGGCTTGATGATGCTTAGAGAGCATTTATAGGATTGGTAGAATCACCGAAGGAAAGAAGGGAGAAAACCGGAAGGGTTTGGTAAATCCAGAGGATGTTCGGAGTGGAGGTGGAAGGTGTTCCATGGCCACGAAGATTAAATAATATGTGAATGAATGTTAAATATTGATTTAATCATTTATTCATAATTATTTAATAAAGAGAAAATCAATTAAAAAGGTCAAAGGCTTAATGGGCCAATTCCGGAGGGAGAGGGCCCTTTAGGGGAAAGGAGAGAGGGAGAGGGACCAAGGGGGATGCCGGCTGGGCCTTGCCCCCCCCCCCCCCCGCGGGGCCCACTAGGGGGTGGCCGGCGGCCACCCCACCCCTTCTCTCCTTTAGTCCCTCCCCGGGACTTGAGGGGAGGTAGTACCTCCCCCTATATATAGTGGGGTATGTGGCCTAGAAAAATACACCAATAATCAATAAAGGTCTCCCCTGTTTTGGGAGGACCTCCAATTGATATTTTCTCTCTCCCCCTCTCTCTCTCGTGACCGTGATCCCAAGTCTGGACTGCGCGAGCGAGAGACATCTTCACGGCGGAGCGCCGTCACGCTGCGGGATTCGTATCCGAGAGCTCTACTTCCGCAACTGCTGCTGGATTGGGGAAGCGGGAGCCATCGGCAGGCACCGGACGTGTGTAACTCCTTGCGAGGTGTCGCACTTGAGGCACTCAAGTCGTTGCAGCCAGAAGGAGCGCAAGGATTTCATCACGACCTTGAGGTCGGCTTTGGCTCGTCTACATCAACCACGCTCTCCTGAGCGTTGCCAACGCTTTTCGGTCTTTAAGTGTAAGTTCGCGAAAAGCCCCTCCCGTTACTGTATTACTAATAGATAGGTCCTGGCAGCTTCAGGAGTTCAGGGGCGTAGAGTAAAATTTATTGTTTTTATGCGCGGAACCCCTACAGTGAAAGATCGAGACAAAACTAAGGATCATCGGCTAGATCCGTATCAGGTGGTATCAGAGCTCTAGGTTGATCACAGCGAGTGTTTGCGGTTGATCTGCGGATTGCTATTTTTCCCCAGCAGTTTTCAGATCGGTGAGTATTGGTGGCTGAGGATCTGGTGTTCGTTTTCTTCGTTGGCATCCAGGGATCGGATCGTTTTGCTTGGCTGCTACTGCGGATCGGATCGAATTGAATCAGATCGAGGCGCCTCACGATCGAGTTGAGATTGACAAGTTCCTTCTTCAAGTTGGAGTCTTTGTTCACGAGAGGGGCGCCGCGATTTTTTTTGGCAGGAGTCTATTTTGGCTAGCGAGAAAGGAAGGAGCAGCAGGGTTTGTGGCTGAGATCGGAATCAGTTGCCAGATCGCTCCAGGGTATCAGATCCGATCGATTCGAAGAGTCCGGGTCGTTCTCATCTACTTGATCCGATCGGTCTAGGTGAAAAGGAAAAAAGAGAGGAGGAAGCCGGATCGCCTCGTGCACCCTGGAATCGCTAAGCCCCGTGCACCTAGGTGCTCATGGGATCGATCCCAGTGCCTCACCCCTTCAATTTTGTGTGCTGTGCGTTCTGGTGGACGCACACAAAAAATTGGAAGAAAGATTTGATACGTATCAGTTTTGTGCAGATTTGGCATTGTTTTGGATTGAGGGGATCAATCATTTCAGCTGATCGGAAGAATACATACGTGCACCAGCCAGGGTC
Organism: Avena eriantha; assembly: GCA_910589775.1. Taxonomy (NCBI): domain Eukaryota; kingdom Viridiplantae; phylum Streptophyta; class Magnoliopsida; order Poales; family Poaceae; genus Avena; species Avena eriantha. The sequence goes on from OU342744.1 coordinate 358,609,626, forward strand.
ATGTACGTGAGAAGAGCCAAGCTCCTGAACGTGAGAGTTGCAAAAATAAAATAATTTTTTTTGATCGATCTACACTTGCGTACGTGAGTCAAAGTATAAAAACGACGTGAGTTTCAGTTGGGAAGGCAAGGTGCAGTAAAACAAAAGGTCATGTAAGTGCTACAGCTAAGATTTTGCCTGCTCTAAGGCATACAGATTTTGGTGCTACAGCTACGCGTTGCGTTAGTTTTTCCGGATCTTTGGCAGATTTTTGTGTGACGAAACAATATAGGATATGATGGGTCTTCACGACAATGTCGGTGGTGTGTCGGCAAGGGATGTGTCCATTGATATTTTAGACATGACGAATCGTCTACCTGTTGATTTGTCAAAAAGGACATGGTACCTACTACATACTGCAACCTCAGCAAAATACAAGTTATGGGAAGAGAAAATGTAAGCTGGTTTTCACTTATGTGTTGATCTTTGTCCAGATCTGCAGTTTGACGACACTATCACTTTTCATCTTGCAAAAAGGTGTGAGGATGTGCGAATTTTTCGGTGGTGGAATGTGGACACACGTACGCGAGGTGTCTTAATGAATACTGTTTGGAAGGACTACAAAATATTTTTACGTGCTAAACGTTTGGCACCATCAAAGATAGAGGACAAGGTGATTGTTCCGGAGGATGTTGTACCATTGAGTGGGATGAATTTGCAACTCAACAAGGTACAAGATGATGCTTGCATGACAGTTGACAAGGGCCAGCGTTGGAATTTATTTCAGGCGCAGTGTATGATCAAAGGCAAATCATGCAAGTTGATTGTTGATGGAGGAAGTTGTACTAATGGTATTAGCAAGGCAATGGGGGCAGCGTTGGGGTTGACCACATGACGTATTCCTAAACCTAAGCATCTACAATGATTAAATAGCTGCGATATGGTGAAGGTAACTCATAAAGTGCGTGTGCCATTTACAGTTGGTGATTATGTTGATGAGATTGAGTGCGATGTGTTGCCATTGGAGGTATGTGGGTTGTTACTTGGTCGTCCATGGCAGTATGATCACAACACTACATATGCTAGACGAGCAAATACATATTCTTTTGTGCATGGTGGCAAACAACAGACTTTGAAGCCTATGCAGGATGATCACATAAAGTCTGATGTAGAGCTTGTGGTACATAAGGAGAAGGTGCGCAAGGCTAAGCCAAAATCTGGGCTAGCTAAGGTGCAGGATGGAGAGCATGATGCACAGTGCGACTAACTTGACTTCAGTAAATTTGAACTACAGACACTAGAAATGTTGCTCATGGATTTTTTTTGAAAATAACTTTTAGGTAGAGGATATCATGTTTTAATGTAGCCCAACATATGGAAACCACCTTTGGTCCACATCATGCCACGCTAATCATCACTCCAAAGGTGAACTCCTTCCATGCTTTACCTTTCGTTGGTTATTGTGCGAATGGAATCCTACTTGAGACAAATGCCCATGATGTGACTAGGTCTATGAACATGATGCCAAGGAGATGCAGCAAGGATAGTCTGGAGCCAAGACACCCAAGCAAGAGGCCTGGAAGAGGAGGCGCAAGAAGCTGCTGAAGCAGGACCGGAGTCTCCGGACCAGCAGACCAGAGTCTCGGGTCTACCACACCGGAGTCTCCGGCCCGTCTCTGGACCAAGCCCCGAACCTACGCCTGGGACAGTCTGTGACCCCCTCTAGAGGCACCACCGGAGACAGACCGGAGTCTCCGGCCTACACCGGGGTCTCCGGACCCCACACCGGAGTCTCCGGACCGAGCATCGTGGGCCTGCGTGCCTTAAGCTGGGCTTGGCCCATGTAACGCCCTAAACTTCCTGCTTATGCCTGTTTTACCCCTAGCTCGTGGCTGGCCTATATATATGCCCCCACCCCCTCCTTGAAACCCTAGAGATGATGATGAATTGAGGCATGTGACAAACCCTAGATGGGAACCCCCTCTCAATAGTAAATCTATGAGTTGTACAAGGCCTTGGAGTCGGTGTCCTTCTCCAAGTTGTCAAGACCCTCCTCAAGTGTTTGGTCTCTCCCTATCAAGGATTCTAGTAGTGCTTGGTCTCTCCCCTTTGGGATTCTACTTGGTTGCTACTCTCTCCTTGATTTGGATTCTATGGTCCGCTTGCCGATCTCACCTTTGGTGATTCTACCGCAAGGTCTCTTGCCGAGGATTCTATTGGATTGGTTGTTCGAACCAACGGGAGCAAATCGAATTGGGTGTGATTTGGCGTGTGTTTGTATCTTTACCTTGCATTAGAGTTGTGTTCATCGTGTTTTCCCTCACTTCCGCCTCAAATCCGTGAAGATCGGGCCACTCCAAGGGTAAATCCACAAGGAGATCCATAACAACTGGTATCAGCAGCTTTTGGTTGCCACGGATTTGACTTCGCCCTTCGATTTCCACCATAAACTGAAAAATACCAAAAATGTAGCCCCAAATTGCTTTTGGATCGATATCTCATTTTGGTGAGTTGATTGTGGTTTTAGTCCAATAGAAACTTGTCTTTGGAGTTGGTCTACTTGTGCCCTGCGTTTCCCAGCCCAATTTGGTCGAAATTTTCTGGATTTGAGGGTTCAAGGGCCGAATTTCCGCTCAAGAACACGAGTTGTTCGTCGTGCAGACTCCAGACCGGAGTCTTCGGCCCACACCAGAGTCTTCGGCCCACACCAGAGTTTCCAGACCAAAAGACCAGAGTCTCCGGCCTACACCAGAGTGTCCGGACCATCAACACCGGAGTCTCCGACCCTGACAAAATTTTTGACCCCCTTTTCCTTTTTCGACTGATTTCCTTTTGACGTTTGTGTTTCGTGTGCATGTCTGTCAACTAACAAAAGCTTTCGCAATGCCTCGCACTTGACATCGACACCACGAAACCCGAACCATCCCTCCACCAATGGTTGCAAGTGCGACATCACCACAAGGTATAACTTGCACCACCCTTGTTAACCCCTTCTTCCTTTGTGTGTTACCTAACCTATCGAGAGTAGCTCATCTTGTGTTTTCCGAAGCATTGTGCGCTTGCTCTTGCATAAGTCATAGTGTAGAGGCAATAGCAAAAACTTGACTCCATAGCATAACAAAGAAAGAGGTACAAAAAGCTTATAAGCAAAAGAAAAAGAGAAAGATACTAATATAAAAGAGATTCCAAAGCTTCTAAGCAAGAGTGCGAGCAAGAGCAAGGCAAGCGTACAAATCCGTTGCTTCTCCATCTTTTGGCAAACGGGCTACGGTCACTCCTAGTGTTGGCACGACACCGAGCACTAGTCTTCGTTAGGACCAATTTTGTTCGTTGCTCATTTTCATAGTCGTGTTAGCCACATTAATCTCCACCATGTGTGTATAGTCGTAGGTTCTCGTCACCCTTTTGACCATTTCCTTTGACTTTGTTTTTGGTTGGATTTTACCCACTTTTGACAATAACCTTTTCGTTTGGTTGTTCCATTTGCTATCCACCTTCCTACCCATCCACCATAGGCCTTTGTGTGTGTATTGTGTATTCGCTTTGCTCTCGGCAAGAACAACCTTTCCAATTTTTGACTTGGTGAGGCAAGGTAGCACATGCCAGACCACCAATACCACCCTCGTTTCACTTGTGGTCAAACAACATGTCTAGGAAAAGCGGAGAAAGTGGAGATGGCAACTTCAACAACCAAGATGGTTTTGCCACGCGCCACAACTTATGGGTGCAACGCCAAGAATTCAATGCCCAATTTGAGAGGCTTGAGAACCGGCTTGATGAAACTTTTCAAGAATTCGACTACCGTGACAGGAAACGCCAAGTGGAGCACAATGCTCAATTCCAAGCTCTTCACCAAGCTATTGCCAACCTCGGCAACCGTCATGGACACCATTCAAGCTCGTTAAGTTCATCTCGCGCGCGCTCCTCAAGTCATCATGGCGACCCCTCGTGCTCCCATTCTCATCATGGAGAACCCCACCACCATAATGGGGAACATCAAGCTCGTCATCGCCATGAACAAGTGGTTGAGCCACAACATGAACAACCGCACCACGCAAGACGTCATCGACACCATGATCACAAAGTGCATCCACAACACCAAGAAGAACATGGTTGCCCTCCACAACAAGTTATGGTACAAGCGCCACCACCAACCCAAGAGCAAGAATGCCATGGTGAACACAACTGCGTTGATAGGCGCCAACATCCGAACCATGACCATTGCCATCAACAACAAGTTCATCGAGCACCACAATGGGATACGAGTGATGATGACGAGGATGCACACCGCGCGCGACACAACAACCACTACGCTCAACCCCACCATCGTCATCAATAACCAATGAATGCAAATGATCCCGAGCAAAGGCGTAGAAGAGACTTTGCGCATCAAGCTCCTCCTCAACCGCGTCCTCGAGAAAATCAAGCTCCTCCTCCACCACCACGTGCACCAAGTGAAGCAAGCATAAGGCAAGATCGCCGCAACTACCACCGTGAACATGAAGAGGGCAAGTTTGGGAAGCTCAAGTTCATTATGCCCAAGTTCAAGGGAGAAGAAGACGCCGATGCATACATTGATTGGGAGCTCAAAGTTGACAAGATCTCCCGAGTTCACAACTATTCCAAAGAAAAGAAAGTTGCAATGGCATCCCTTGAGTTTGAGGACTATTGTTATGGGTCTCCTTGTGGATTTACCCTTGGAGTGGCCTGATCTTCACGGATTTGAGGAGGAAGTGAGGGAAAACATGATGAACACGATGAACACAACTCTAATGCAAGGTAAAGATACAAACACACGCCAAATCACACCCAATTCGATTTGCTCCCATTGGTTCGAACAACCAATCCAATAGAATCCTCAGCGAGAGACCTTGCGGTAGAATCGCCAAAGGAGAGATCGGCAAGCGGATGGTAGAATCCAAATCAAGGAGAGAGTAGCAACCAAGTAGAATCCCAAAGGGGAGAGACCAAGCACTACTAGAATCCTTGATAGGGAGAGACCAAACACTTGAGGAGGGTCTTGACAACTTGGACAAGGGCACCGACTCCAAGGCCTTGTACAACTCATAGATTTACTAATGAGAGGGGGTTCCCATCTAGGGTTTGTCACATGCCTCAATTAATCATCATCTCTAGGGTTTCAAGGAGGGGGTGGGGGCATATATATAGGCCAGCCACGAGCTAGGGGTAAAACAGGCATAAGCAGGAAGTTTAGGGCGTTACATGGGCCAAGCCCAGCTTAAGGCACGCAGGCCCACGATGCTCGGTCCGGAGACTCCGGTGTGGGGTCCGGAGACCCCGGTGTAGGCCGGAGACTCCGGTCTGTCTCCGGTGGTGCCTCTAGAGGGGGTCACAGACTGTCCCAGGCGCAGGTTCGGGGCTTGGTCCAGAGACGGGCCGGAGACTCCGGTGTGGTAGACCAGAGACTCTGGTCTGCTGGTCCGGAGACTCCGGTCCTGCTTCAGCAGCTTCTTGCGCCTCCTCTTCCAGGGCTCTTGCTTGGGTGTCTTGGCTCCAGACTATCCTTGCTGCATCTCCTTGGCATCATGTTCATAGACCTAGTCACATCATGGGCATTTGTCTCAAGTAGGATTCCATTCGCACAATAACCAACGAAAGGTAAAGCATGGAAGGAGTTCACCTTTGGAGTGATGATTAGCGTGGCATGATGTGGACCAAAGGTGGTTTCCATATGTTGGGCTACATCATCTCCCCCCGCTTGAAAACGAGTCGACCTCGACGATGTTCGCTCATCATGCAAGGAAGGAGGTGTGTCCTTGGCCTTGATCTTGTACACGGTCGAATCGCCGGTGTCGAAGCCATTCTCAAACTTGTTGAAGAGCTTGTGGTACATCTTGCCATCATGTTGTGGTTGGAGATCTTGTAGCCTTATCCTTGTAGTTGGTGGTGTATCTTGGGTACCTTGCGAAACCAACAACAAAGAGAGAGAATTGTATGAATGATTGTTAGTATGGGTCACACTCAAGTCTCTCTTCTCACATTTTGTGGCTTGCGTCGTGGCACTCGTGATTTTTTCACTCATTTTTGGCTTGTGGCACTCACTCTCTTGATGGTGGTTCACTCTCTCACCACTCGTCTCACAAGGGTCTTTAGCTTGCTTTATCTTGTTGACGGGTGTCATGTTGAATGCGATGACTTGGCTTGGCGTCATGGGTTGGAGAACCAATCTCTTGTCATTCCACTTGAAGGAGTATTGGTTGGTGGAATCATGATGCATTGCTCCCTTATCGTATTGCCATGGCCTTCCAAGTAGCATGTGGCACACGGACATTGGCACGACATCACACTCGACGGTGTCTTCATATGGGCCAATCTTGAAGGAGACTTGGACCTTGGATGTTATCTTGAGGGCTCCATTGTCATCCAATCATTGGACAAGGTAGGGGTGAGGGTCCTCTATGCATTGCAGCTTGAGTTTCTCACAAAGCTCCGTACTTGCGAGGTTTTGGCAACTACCTCCATCAATGATCACTTTTATTGGCTTGCCATCAATTCCAGCACGAGTTTGGAAGATATTGAGGCGTTGGTCTCTTGGGATGGAGTTTGTTGGCATGATTTGAGCTATCAACAAACCCTGCGCTCATCGACACCACGACCCACGAACATCATCCCGCACCACCGATGCCAAGTTCATCATCAAAGAAGGTATAACTTGCGTCACCTTGTTAACCCCTATCTTCCTTTGTGTGTACCTATCCCATGAGAGTGGCTCATCTTGTGTTTGCTTGAGCATTGTGCACTTGTCCTTGGATAGTGAGAGTACAAGACCAATATCAAGTGTGACTAGGTAGCATCAAGGGAGAGCAAAAAAAATATACAAAAGAAAGAAAACGATACAAAGAAAAAGCAAAAGAAAAATAGTCTCCCTTGCAAAAGAGAGTCTCAAAGCTTGTAAGCAAGAGAGAAAGAAGAGCGCCCAAGACAAGTGCACAAATTTGTTGCTCATTTTTCCTCTTTGCAAACGAGGCATGGTCTCTCCTTGCATTGGCACGACAACGAGCATAGTCTTTGTTAGGACATTTTGTTTGCTCATTTTCATAGTCGTGTCAATCCCAACTTTCTCCACGTGTGTGTACGTAGTCGTAGGTTCCTGTCACCCTTTTGAGTTGTTGACCTTCGCCTTTGACTTGAGTTTTGTTGGATTTTAACCACTTTTGACTATCCCTTTTCTTTTGGTTGGTTCTTTGGCATTCCACAATCCTAACCTACCACCAACAAGCTGTTGAGAGTTAGTTCTTTCTTTAGTGTGAGTTTTCTTGTATTTCCACTTTGCACGCTTATAGCTCTCACTTGTGGTTTCTAGTTTGGTGCAATCCCCAAGGTGAGGTAGAAGGCTAACACCACCATATTCCACTTCCATATACAATACTTGTGTGTTTTGCATGATGGATAGGCACGGTGAGGTGAGCCAACAACCTCCCCACGAAGAAGATCAAGGACCGTACATGACGCGCGCAAGTCACTTCGTCGTTCGACAAGAGTTTCGTGAACGTTGCCAAGCCCTTGAGACGCGACAAGATGAACAATTTGGCGAGACGCAAGCCGAGTTAAAGAACATCGTCAACCGCTTCAATGGCCTTGAACCACAAATGCATGCAATGCATCACAACTTCGGCCACCAAAATGAAGCGCTCCAACGCTCCATCACCGAAACAAATGACAATCTTCGACGCCTCATCGACGGCATGGCAAGACCATGTTCACGTGCATCAAGCTCTTCAAGTTCTTCGCATCGTCATGCACCTCTTCCACAAGATCTACATCCAAGTGCTACAAGACGCAATGATTCCCCCGTGGTTGAAGATGGAACCTCTTCGAACTATTTACCTTCCCCACGGCATGCCGCAACGTCAAGCTATGATGGTGACCTCTCTTCAAGGCCATGAGCAAGGCAAGAAGCACACCGTCATTACGCAAGGGCACTAGTGATCCAACAAGCGCAACCACAAGAGGAACCGCAAGCGCAACCGCAAGTCTACTACCATCGACCGCGACACATACTTGACACAACAAGTGATGACTCCAATTTGGAGAATCAAGCTCGTCATCGATGCGAAGCTCTCCAAGATCCTCCTCCTCATCTTCAACGTCATGAACGTCAACAACGACACCAAGGTCATCACGAGGCGCCTCCTCCATATCAAGAAAATTTGGAGCGTCAAGTGATAGAAGTTGAGCGACGCCCACCACGTCAAGAGGCTCACGACCATGATCTTCGCCATGAGGCCCATGTGCCTAACCAACGTCACCAACTGAGGAACGAGCCTCCCCTTCATCGTCAACCGCGTCAAGAGGCTCCACACCCTCACCACCATGAGGCCCAAGCGCCTCCACCATGTCAAAAACCGCGCCAAGAGCAAGAGCAAGCTCCTCCACATCAATATCAAGAGAAAGCTCCGCAACAAGGTCACGAGAACCAAGTAACACCTTCCCAACTACAAGATCATCAACAAGGTCACCAAGCTCGTCGCCATGACCGCAACGATGAAGAAACTTTTGGCAAGCTCAAGTTCACAATGCCCAAGTTCACCGGATCCAATGACCCTGAAGAATACCTCCCGTGGGCACTCAAAGTCGACAAGATCTTCCGCATGCACAACTATAGCAATGAGAAGATGGTGCCATGGCTTCGCTTGAGTTTGATGATTACGCCTCCCTTTGGTGGGAACAAGTTGAAGTTGCTCGTGATGCAAGACAAGAACCGCCAATCACAACTTGGCATGACATGAAGGCTCACATGAGATCCTGGTTCGTCCCCGCGCACTACACGCGTGACCTCTTCAACAACCTTCAAGCGCTTCGCCAAGGGACAAAGACCGTGGAAGAGTACTTCAAGGAAATGGAACTCAACTTGATTCGCGCCAACATTGATGAGCGCATGGAGCAAACAATGGCACATTTCCTTATTTGCTTGAATCACCCAATCAAGCGCATTGTTGAGTTCCAAACATACAACAACATGGTTGAGCTTGTGCACATCACAATAAAGGCTGAACGTCAAGTGCAAGAGGATATCAAGTACAACAAGCCCAAGACGTACTTCACCTACAATCAAGCTTCATCCGCTACACCAACAACATTCAATGGAAGCTCATCAAGTACCTCCAAGCCTTCCTTCAAGCCCACACTTCCTCAAGGAAAAATGCCCCCGAGTGGCAAACAAGCAAAGAGTGATACACCTTTCAATGGTGAGTGCTACAAGCGTGGAGGTAAAGGACACAAGTCGGCCGAATGTGGAAACAAGAAAGTATTGTTCATCCATGACAATGGCGACCAAGAGTACTTGAGTGAAGATGAGTTTGATGCCCGTGTCAAGGAAGCAATGGCAAGACAACGAGTGGAAGATGATCAAGAACTCCTCATGTGTGAACATGACGCAAGTCCATCGCTTGTCGTCACAAGGATCTTGACCACTCAAGCACAAGAGCATGAAGACCAACGCTCCAATATCTTCCAAACAAGAGCCGGCATCAATGGCAAATCTATCAAGGTGATCATTGACAGAGGGAGTTGCCACAACCTTGCTAGCACCGAGTTGTGTGAGAAGCTCAACCTCACCCTCCATCCGCACAAGCACCCCTACCACGTGCAATGGCTAAGTGACCAAGGGTTCATGAAGATCAAGCATACCGTATCGGTCTCCTTTGCCATTGGTCCTTACAAAGATATGGTGGAGTGTGATGTGGTGCCTATGACCGTTTGCCACATGCTTCTTGGTCAACCATGGCAATTTGACAAGGCTGCTCAACATGATGGTCGCACCAATGTATACACCTTCAAATGGTTCAACAAAACATGTGGTTTGCAACCGATGACGCCTAGCCAAATAATTGCGGACAATGCAAAGGATTTAGCAAGGGCGCAAAGCACAACACCTACTTGTGAGAAGAGCGGTGAGAGAGAGAACCACCTCATAGTGAGTGAGAGCCACAAGCCAAACTAAGAGTGTTCTCCTTGCCACCAAAAGTGAGATGAGAGATGTTCGGAACAACCCATCCATCTTGCACTATGTCCTCCTTTGCAAGGTACTAGCGCAAGGACTAATGAATTAAACAATGTTCCTCCATCTTTGATGAATGTTTTGCAGGAATTCTAGGATGTGTTCCCCGAAGAGCTTCCACATGGACTACCTCCCCTTCACGGCATTGAACATCGCATTGACCTCATCCCCAGTGCACCACTTCCCAACCGCGCCGCTTACCGCATGAACCCGGAGGAGACGAAGGAGATTGAACGTCAAATCAACCAACTCGTCTCCAAAGGTTTGATCCAAGTTAACACTAGTCCAAGTGTCGTACCCATGGTTCTTGTCCCAAAGATGGATGATACATTACGGTTATGCATGGACTGCCGTCCATTCAATGCTATCATCGTTCGTTATTGACATCCCATACCACGTCTCGATGACATGCTTGATGAGTTGTGTGGAGCCACTATTTTTTTGAAAATTGATCTTTGTAGTGGTTACCATAAAATATGCCTGGCTGAAGGTGATGAGTGGAAAACCGCCTTCAAGACCAAACTTGGTCTCTATGAATGGTTGGTTATGCCCTTTGGTTTATCGAATGCCCCATCCACCTTCATGCGCCTTATGAATCACATCTTGCGTTCTCTCATTGGAAAAAGTGTTGTTGTCTATTTCGATGATATTCTTGTTTATAGCAAATCACTTGAGGACCATATAACACATGTCAAGGAAGTTTTGGAAATACTTTGACATGAAAAGCTTTATGCTAATCTTCCCAAGTGCACTTTTGCTAAAGATAAGTTGATTTTTCTTGGATTTGTCGTTTCTTCGAAGGGAATAGAAGTTGATGTTTCCAAGGTACATGACATACGAGATTGGCCCATCCCAACAAATGTGAGTGAACTCTGAAGTTTTCATGGGTTGGCTGGTTTCTATCGTCGCTTTGTGAAAGTCTTTTCAACCATTGATGGTCCCCTTAATGAATTGACCAAAAAGAATGTCACCTTCGTGTGGGGCAAAGAACAACAAAAAGCTTTTGACGAACTTAAAAAGAGGCTCACCAAAGCACCTCTTCTTGCTTTACCGGATTTCACAAAAACTTTTGAGATCGAGTGTGATGCTAGTGGTATTGGCATTGGAGGAGTCCTTATGCAAAACGGACGTCCTATAGCCTACCATAGCGAGAAACTTCACGGTGCTCGCCTCAATTATCCGATTTATGACAAAGAGCTTTATGCCTTTGTTTGTGTCCTTCAAGTTTGGCAACAATTACCTCTGGCCCAAGGAATTTATCATACATTCCGACCATCCTTGAAATACCTCAAAGGCCAAGCCAACTTGAGTAAGAGACACGCTAAGTGGGTTGAGTTCATGGAGTCTTTTCCGTACATTGTCAAGTATAAGAAGGGCAAAGATAATGTAGTTGCGGACGCTTTGTCTCGCAAACACACAACCCTTCTTACGAGACTTGAAATCAATGTGTTGGGTCTTGAGGAAATAAAATCTTTGTATGCTTCCGACCCGTTCTTTGAACCAATTTTCGCAAAGTGCTCCAATGACAAAGGAGTTGATGATTTCTATTTGCATAAGGGCTTTCTTTTTAAACAAAACAAGCTATGCATCCCGAAGTCGTCGCTTCAACGTTTGCTTCTCCAAGAATCTCATGGTGGAGGCCTCATGGGTCACTTTGGCCGTGACAAGACATTGGACATGCTCTCCAATCAGTACTTTTGGCCCAAGATGAAGCGTGACGGCGAGCGCTACGTTCAACGATGCACGACATGTGTTCAAGCTAAGTCGCAAGCTAACCCTTATGGTCTTTATATGCCATTGCCTATTCCTCATACCCCTTGGTCCGACATTAGCATGGATTTCGTGTTAGGATTGCCTAGATCTAAGCATGGTCATGATTCTATATTTGTTGTTGTGGATCGTTTTTCTAAAATGGCACACTTCATACCGTGCCATAAGACCGACGATGCTTCACATGTTGCAAATCTGTTTTTCAGGGAAATCGTCCATCTTCACGGTGTGCCAAGGACAATCGTCTCCAACCGCGACGTCAAATTCATGAGATACTAATGGAAGACCCTCATGGCCAAGCTCGGCGTCAAGGTACTCTTCTCATCCGCATCGCATCCCCAAACTGATGGCCAAACCAAAGCCTTGGGACTCTCCTTCGTGTGTTGATCAAGAAGAACTTGAAGGATTGGGAGGAATGCATCCCACATGCCGAGTTCGCCTACAACCATGTCAAGCACTCAACAACCAAGATGAGTCCATTCATGATCATCTATGGTTTCGAGCCCCTCACCGCGCTCGACATCCTACCACTACCTCTCCATGAGCACACAAACATGGACGTCGAGAAACGCGGACAAGCTATGAAGAAACTTCATGAAGAAACAAGAGCTACTATCGAACAACAAGTCCTTCGCCAAGCTTCAAGGTTAAACAAGGACAAGAAGGAGATGATCTTTGAAGAAGGTGACCTTGTGTGGATACACCTAAGCAAAGACCGCTTCCCCAAGGAACGTGACTCCAAGTTCAAGTCAATTGGAGATGGTCCCTTCAAAGTCCTCAAATGAATCAACAACAATGCCTACAAGTACCTTCCAAGCAATACATCATCGACATACCGACCTCCAAGTACCTTGCAAGCAATACATTCAATGTCAAGGATCTCTCACCCTACCATGGAGATGTTCAAGATGATATCCATGAAGAGTCGAGGACGACTCTTTCCCAAGGGGGGAGCTGATGCAGCCCGTCCTACGGACGCTTCTACATCTACACCAATAAGTCCCCAAAGTGGACCCATGACTCGTGCCCGAGCCAAACTCCTACAAGCTAAGGTGAACTCGCTCCTCTCCTCATGCCAATTTGATACCTCCTTGGTTGGTGTGCTACTTCATGCAACTACCCTATGCATCATCAGGTACGAAGCTTCGACACATCACCAAGCACCCAAGGATGGAGAATAAGGAGCAGAACATGAAGCAAACATCGCTGGAGCTGCTCAGACCGGAGTCTCCGGCCTGCCAAAGTCTCCGGCCTGAAGACACCGAAGACTCCGGCCCTCTCTCCGGTCTGACCCCCTGCACCGAGACTTGGGACAATCTGAAGGCCCCTCCGGAGGCTACACCGGACTCTTTGGCCTAGACCGGAGTCTCCGACCTGCACACCAGAGTCTCTGGTCCGACCGTCGCCAGGCATGAAAAGGCCTTTGGACCTGCGGCCCATGTACCCCTTAGTCCATCCAGAACTTGTCTTTTATTCCTAAAGTACCCCTGTTTAAGTGGCTGGCCTATATATAGACCCCCACCTCCATTGTAAACCCTAGGCATGATATTGGAATTAGTGGAAACCCCTTGTGGATCTATCTAATTCTTGCCTCATGCTCCTTGACTAAGGAGCACCAATATCCCCAAACCTCGTTGGAGTTTGCATCGTGCCTCCGCATTGTACAAGCCCTAGGAATCGGTGTCCCTTTGCCTAGACGTCAAGATCTCACCGAGTCTCCCATCTCGCCGTGCCGGTTCGAGAGAGAGTCCTCCGCCCGACGCCGATCCTAGGGATTGCGCCGGACCAGTTACCGCCGGCGCGAGCTATTGGTGTTTATCGTGGTTTTGCGTCTGTGTGTTCATCATGTTCTACGTGCGTGTGTTTGTCGTGTTCATCCTTCCCTCCTTCCCCCGCACTCCACCCTCGATTTGAAAGGGAATCGTGAAAGATCGGGCCACCCTAGAGGTTTGCCCTCAACAATCAGGTATGAAGACACGAGCCAGGGGAGCGACGCAGCAGCCAACAGCTACCTAGAGACCGCGGTACTACCGGCCCCTGGAAGCGGTACTACCGCACCAGCGGTACTACCGCTCATGGACGGCGGTACTACCACCCCGGACAGAGAAATGGACCCGAAGCCCTAGATCACACCGGTACTACCGCACTCCGCAAGCGGTACTACCGCGCGCACCTAGAGACTCACGCCAAAGCTTCTGCCTGCTCCGGTACTACCGCACCATTCAAGCGGTACTACCGCCTCTGACTGGTACTACCGCTCGACTGACCGGTACTACCGGACACCCCAGAGCCTGTGCGCTCCAGCTCGGCCCTTTGGCCTTGTAACGTACCCTTTTGATACTTTAGTTGCCTAAACTACGCCTAAACTTATGGCTGGCCTATATATAGCCCCCACCTCTATTGTAAACCCTAGGCATGGTATTGGAATTAGTGGAAACCCCTTGTGGATCTATCTAATTCGTGCCTCATGCTCCTTGACCAAGGAGCACCAATATCACCAAACCTCGTTGGAGTTTGCATCGTGCCTCCCTGTTCTCAAGGCGTTGGCATCGGTGTCCCTTTGCCAAGACGTCAAGATCTCACCGAGTTTCCCATCTCGCCGTGCCGGTTCGAGAGAGAGTTCTCTGCCCGACGCCGATCCTAGGGATTGCGCCGGACCAGTCACCACCGGCGTGAGCTATTGGTGTTTATCGTGGTTTTGCGTGTGTGTGTTCATCACATTCTTCGTGCGTGTGTTCGTCGGGTTCATCCTTCCCTCCTTCTCCCACACTCCACCCTCGATTTGAAAGGGAATCGTGAAAGATCGGGCCACCCTAGAGGTTTGCCCTCAACATATTGGTATCAAGAGCTTCGTTGCTCACGAATTCCCCGACAAATTTTTCTTCTATCCACCAAAAATTCAAAAATCCCCCCCCCAAAAAAAGAGCCCCAAATTTGCCTTCGGATCGATCTCTGGATTCGGTGCGTTTTTTCGTGGTTTTGGTCCATAGATCTGTTGCTTGGGTTAGTGATCTACCTTCTTTGTGTGTTCCTAGCCCCAATTTTGTTTAGTTTTCCGCCAATTTGAAGATTTTTGGGCCATTTGTGCGTTCAATTTCGAGACCCAAGTGCCCAGGAATCTGCGAAGCGGTACTACCGCCAAAACGAGCGGTACTACTGGCTGATAACAATGGTACTACCGGTCACCGGTACTACCGGACTTTTTGAGCGGTACTACGACACCCGTCAGACAAAATTCAACACCCATTCCTGTTTGCTAATTTCGTATTGGCTTGTTCGTGTTTCACGTGCGTGTCGCCCAACTAACTTCAAGCTTCCGGAAAAATTTTCACATCCTGCGCTCATCGACACCGCGACACCGAACAACATTCCCCTACACCGGTAGCAAGTCGTCAATACCGAAGGTATAACTTGCTCCACCTTGTTAACCCTTCTTCCTTGTGTGTATCTATCCTATGAGAGCAGCTCATTTTGTGTTTGCCTAAGCATTGTGCACTTGTCCTTGGAAAGTGAGAGTGTGAGAGAAAATACAAGAGTTAACATAGTAGTATAGAAAGGGAGAAAAAGAATCGAAAAAAGAGAGAAAAAGAAAAAGCAAAAGAAAAATAGAAAGATACAAAGTCTCCAATACGAAGAGAGTCTCAAGCTTGTAAGAAAAGAGAGAAAAAGAACGTGACCGAGGCAAGTGCACAAATCCGTTGCTTATTTCTCTTTTGGCGAAGGAGTTGTGGTCTCTCCTTGCGTTGGCACGACACCGATCGTAGTCTTCGTTAGGATCTTTTGTGCTCATTTTATAGTCGTGCTAACCACATCTGTCTCCACGTGTGTGTATCTTTGTGTTTTGTAGATCGTTTCCTTTTTTGCTTTGATCTTTTGGTTCTCTACCACGTTTGACAATAACCTTTTCTTTGGATCGTTTCGTTTGGTTTTCCACAACCCTAACCTTCCGCCCACAGCTTTTGAGAGTTAGTTCTTTCTTTAGTGTGAGTTTTGATGCAGCCCGTCCTACGGATGCTCCTACATCTACACCACCAAGTCCCCCAAGTGGACCCATGACTCGTTCTCGAGCCAAACTTCTCCATGCTAAGGTGAATTCGCTCTTGTATTCATGTGACTTCGATATACCCCTGGATGGCTTGCTACTTCATGCCCCGACACTATGCATCATCAGGTATGAAGACACGAGCTAGGGGAGCGACGCAGCAGCCAACAGCTGCCAGGAGACCGTGGTACTATCGGCCCCTGGAAGTGGTACTACCTCCCAAGCGGTACTACCGCTCATGGACAGCGGTACTACCTCCCCGGACAGAGAGATGGACCCGAAGCCCCAGATCCCACCGGTACTACCGCACTCAGCCACCGGTACTGCCGCGCACACCTGAAGACTCACGCCAAAGCTTCTGCCCGCCCCGGTACTACCGCCCCTTCAAGCGGTACTATCGCATCTGACCGGTACGCTTGACCGACCGGTACTACCGGACACCCCAGGGCCTGCGTGCTCCAGCTCGGCCCTTTGGCCTTGTAACGCCCCCTTTTGATACTTTAGTTACCTAAACTACCCCTGAACTTGTGGCTGGCCTATATATAGCCCCCCACCTCCATTGTAAACTGGAGCCATGATATTGGAATTAGTGGAAACCCCTTGTGGATCTATCTAATTCTTGCCTCATGCTCCTTGACTAAGGAGCACCAATATCCCCAAACCTCGTTGGAGTTTGCATCGTGCCTCCGCGTTGTACAAGGCCTAGGCATCGGTGTTCCTTTTCCAAGACATCAAGATCTCACCGAGTCTCCCATCTCGTCGTGCCAGTTCGAGAGAGAGTCCTCCGCCCGACGCCGATCCTAGGGATTGCGCCGGACCGGTCACCGCCAGCGTGAGCTATTGGTGTTTATCATGGTTTTGTGTGTGTGTGTTCATCGAGTTCTTCATGCGTGCGTTCGTCGAGTTCATCCTCCCCTCCTCTCCCCGCACTCCACCCTCGATTTGAAAGGGAATCGTGAAAGATCGGGCCACCCTAGAGGTTTGCCCTCAACAAGTTTTCTTTGCAATTCCACTTTGCACGCTTATAGCTCTCACTTGTGGTTTCTAGTTTGGTGCAATCCCCAAGGTGAGGAACAGGGCTAACACCACCATATTCCACTTCCATATACAATACTTGTGTGTTTTGCATGATGGATAGGCACGGTGAGTCGAGCCAACCACCTTACCAAGAAGAGGAACAAGGACCGTACATGACACGCACAAGTCACTTCATCGTCCGACAAGAGTTCTGTGAACGTTGCCAAGCCCTTGAGACGCGACAAGATGAACAATTTAGCGAGACATAAGCCTATTTCAAGAACATCGACAACCGATTCGACGGCCTCGAACGACAAATGCATGCAATGCATCACAACTTTGGCCACCAAAATGAAGCGCTCCAACGCTCTGTCGCCGAAATGAATGACAATCTTCGACGCCTCATCGACGGAATGGCAAGGCCTCGTTCACGTGCTTCAAGCTCTTCAAGTTCTTCGCGTCATCATGTTCCTCTCCAACATGATCTTGGTACAAGTGCTCCAAGACGCAACGATGCCCCCGTGGTTGAAGATGGAAGTTCTTCCAACTACGTAACTTCGCCACGGCACACCGCAACATCAAGCTATGACGGTGACCTCTCTTCAAGGCCACGAGCAAGGCAAGAAGCACACCGTCATCACGCAAGGGCATTAGTGATACAACAAGAGCAACCACAAGAAGAACCGCAAGTCTACCACCATCGACCGCGACACATACTTGACACAACAAGTGATGATTCCAATTTGGAGAATCAAGCTCGTCATCAACGTGAAGCTCTCCAAGACCCTCCTCCTCGTCATCAATGTCACGAATGTCCGCACCGATACCATGGTCATCACGAGGCGCCTCCAGCACCTCAACAAAACTTGGAGCGTCAAGTGATACAACTTGAGCGACACCTACCATGTCAAGAGGCTCACGACCATGATCTTCGACGTGAGGCCCATGTGCCTAATCACCATCATCAACCGAGGAACGAGCCTCCTCTTCGTCATTAACCGTGTCATGAGGCTCCACATCCTCAACACCGTCATGAGGCCCAAGCGCCTCAACCATGTCAACAACTGCGCCAAGAGCAAGAGCAAGCTCCTCCACATCAATATCAAGAGCAAGCTCCACAACAAGGTCACGAGAACCAAGTTCCACCTCCCCAACTACAAGATCATCAACAAGGTCACCAAGCTCGTCGCAATGACCAACGATGAAGAAACTTTTGGCAAGCTCAAGTTCACAATGCCCAAGTTCACCGGATCCAATTACCCCAAAGAATACCTCTTGTGGGCACTCAAAGTCGACAAGATCTTCCGCATGCACAACTATAGCAACGAGAAGATGGTCGCCATGGCTTCGCTTGAGTTTGATGATTACGCCAACCTTTGGTGGGACCAAGTTCAAGTTGCTCGTGATGCAAGACAAGAACCGCCAATCACGACTTGGCATGACATGAAGGCTCACTTGAGATCCTGGTTCGTCCCCGCGAACTACACGCGTGACCTCTTCAACAACCTTCAAGCGCTTCATCAAGGGACAAAGACCGTGGAAGAGTACTTCAAGGAAATAGAACTCAACTCGATTCACGCCAACACTGATGAATGCATGGAGCAAACAATGGCACGTTTCCTTATTGGCTTGAATCACCCAATCAAGCGCATCGTTGAGTTCCAAACATACAACACCATGGTTGAGCTTGTGCACA
This sequence comes from Avena eriantha, assembly GCA_910589775.1. Taxonomy (NCBI): domain Eukaryota; kingdom Viridiplantae; phylum Streptophyta; class Magnoliopsida; order Poales; family Poaceae; genus Avena; species Avena eriantha. Next base: position 358,628,151 of record OU342744.1, read on the forward strand.
TCGTGATGAGGACATCCCTACAATCACACCTACCACAATGACTACTGAAGATGCTACAACTGTTGCAAGAAAGGATTAGTCCAATGAGATTAGAATTGGACCTATTACAAGAGCTCGTGCTAAGCTACTAGAACAACAGGTGAATTTACTCCTAAACAAATCTGGTACTTTGATTGATGAGAACTGTATACGGCCTAATTCTATGCATTTATGTATGATCATGTTCGTTGGAGAAACAAGCATGGCGAGAGAGAAGGGATACAAGAGAATCCCAACATGATGATCGCCCAAGGATGCGCGAGGGAGGAGCGGGAGGAAGGCGCAAGAAAAGATCATCAAGATGGAGGCAAAAAGATCTGCCACGACCGGAGTGTTCGGCCAGTTCCACCCGGACTGTCCAGCCTGGTCGAGAGGCAAGCTGGCGTGGACATTCTGTCTGCCAGTTCGGACACTACCCGGACACCACCCAGAAACTTCAAAGTTTCCGGCCAGACCGGACTGTCTAGCACACTTCACCTGGAGTGTCCGGCCTGACCGGACTGTCTGGCTGATTTCGACCCGAGTGTCCGCCCGCCGACCGAATCTGGTCCGAGTCGGTTTGTATCAGTTTGAGTCGTTTGCGTTTAGTTTCGGTTTCTGGCCGCCCCAACTCCCTTATAAGCTTTGGGACGACCCCTAGTTAGGGTTTAGACCACGTTAAAATATATTGGAGTTGTTTCTTTCATAGAACCTCTGGAATTATCCTGTGTTCGAATCTACCAACTATAATTGAGTGTGATCTGTTATTCCATTGGGAATTAGTAGATTGCATACTACCGTTCGTGGTCACGGCTGCGTGCGCAAGTGCGTGGTGTTGTGAATATCCTACAAGGTTCGAGAGCTATTGCATTGGCATCAGGGATCGAGCGGGAGAGTTCATAGCTACATGCTAGTTATTTATCATCCACCATCATCACCGCCATCCGCTTACTGAGAAGATCGGGCCACCCCATATCATCTTGGTATCAGATTTCCAGTGTTGCCTCGGTAAGCATCCACAAATCCATCCATAGATTAGAGAGTGTTTTTCGTCCTATACAGAAAAAGCCTTACAAAAAGATTTGACATAGACTAGATTGCATTGTTTTCAAGTTTTAGTCGCTGATTGTATCTTCTCGTAGATCCGATCTACAGGTTTTCCTCGTAGGAGTCTAGTTTCTGTTTGTGTCTAGGTTTAGGGTTTGATCTTGTTTTCCGCTGTTCCCACCGTTACCGTTTCCGCACGTGTTTATCGTTTTTCTGAGTCCACATAGCGTACTTTTGTTTGCATACCATAGACACAGCCTATCTACAGCATCTGTGCCTAGGAACGTACCCACGAGACTAGTTGCTTAGCTCCGACAGGCTGCTCATTAGGTTTTTAAAGTGCAGAGATTTTCGATAGGCAAAACCGGACTATCCGGCCCAACCGGAGTCTCTGGCGCATATCAACCGGACTATCCGGCCCAGTTCTGTTATACGTTGCTGTACTCATTTGCATTGAGTAATATAGTTGAAAAATAAAAAAAAAAGAGAATCAGTATAAAAAAAGAGATATAGAAGTGTGCAATTTTGGAGGCCTTGTTGTGTATAGCACTTGTAGATTGAGAAATCTTGTGCCTGTTCTATTTGAGCTATTACTAGTGTCTCTCTTGTGCATTCCAATATTACTTTTCATAAGTTGCTTTGCCACATTTATCTCCACTGTGTGTGTTTCTTGGGTACTTGTACGATCAGCACTAGGACTTGTTTGCGGTGTAGATAGGGTACCATACCTATGCTCCACCTTACATAACCTGTGTGTCCTATGATCGTTCTCTATACCTTTGATATTCACTTCATCACATCAAGTGCATCAGTCTTTGATTTCATCTAGTAGAGCATCTCTATTCACTTTGGAACGGTAAGATCTCCTTTCTTATTAGTTGTGAGTGAGTTGTGAGAGTTTCCACCATACAGATTTTGATTTTTGCACTAACCTACTAATCATGTCTACTAGTGATGATGATGTTGTGTTGCAGAAAAAGAAGGATGAGGATCTCGTCAATTGGCGTGAATATGAGGCTTTGAAATCCCACTTGACACGTGTGTTTACTAACACGACAGATGCCATTGATAAGAATCTCCAAGATATGAATATGAGATTGGATCAGCATGTTGGGACGGTTGATACTATCCAGACGCAAGGGGCTACGCTCAATGTCAATGTCACCGCTTTGCAGCAGTCCATTGAGGGTTTGATAACCGTCTTACATAGAAGGGAAGATCCTCAACATGATGATGCCTTTGATGATTTCGATGAGGGTAGCGCTGTTGATGCTGCTCCACCTGTTGGCAGCGGATGTGCTATTCCCCCTGTCCATGCACCTGCTCATGGTCGTGGGTTTGCCCATCTTGGGCGTGGTCAACGTGTGCCCAACCAAGCTGCTGATGATGGTTTGGGTAAGCCAAAATTCTCAATTCCTAAGTTTGATGGTTCCATTGATCCTGAAGACTACCTCACATGGGAGTTGAAGATTGAGAAACTCTGGCGCTTATTTGACTATCTAGAAGATAAGAAGGTCAAGCTTGCAGCATCTGAATTTGATGGTTATGCTTTATGTTGGTGGGATGATCTTGTGCAACATAGGAGGGAGGAGAATGAACTTCCTGTGATGGATTGGCGCGAGATGAAGCAAATCATGAAAGCTCGTTTCGTACCAACCAACTACTTGCGATTAGTTTTTGATAAATTGACGCAACTGAAGCAAGGCACCATGACAGTTGATGAGTACTACATGGAGATGGAGATGCTTATGCAGCGTACTAGAATTCGTGAGTCCATTGAGATGACCATACAACGATTCCTAAACAATTTGAAGTTACCGGTTAAGAGAATTGTTCGTCATCACAAGTATGAGACCATGAATGAGTTGTTGCATCATGCTAGAGAGGCCGAATCCCAGTTGGCAGAAGAGGCGAAGTCACGTGCTCGTTTTCTGTTCTCCAGCAGATTTTCGGCCAGGTCTACACCTTCTACAGCCGCGCCACCAGCTACTGCTCCCTTTACACCATCGGCCAAGCCAGCAAGTACACCTTCGTTTGGTTCTAATGCTCAGAAACCCGCTGCTCCTGTTGCTAGCTCGGGTTCCAACATGTCTACTGCACGTACTCGTGATGTGGTATGCCATACTTGTGGAGGTAGAGGTCACTACAAGAAAGATTGTCCAAACAGCAAGGTTATGTTTGTTAATGAACAAGGTGAAGTAGAAAGTGGAGATGAAGCTTCTGATGATGATATTGATGACGGCGAGGTTGGTGCTGATGCATATGCTGAGCGTGCACCCACTATTGTCGTATCTTCACGTGTACTTAGTGTGCAACCGCTTGAGGAATCCCAGCGTTGCAACTTGTTCCAAACAAAAGCTCTAGTTGGACCAAACAAAGCTTGCAAGGTAATTATTGATGGAGGTAGCTGCAGAAATCTTGCAAGTAAGGAACTATGTGCCAAACTGAATTTGACATACTTACCTCATCCCAAGCCATACTACATACGATGGTTGAGCAACAATGGTGAGATGAAGGTAAATCATATGGTACGTGTGAATTTTCACATAGGGCCATACAACGATTCTATTGATTTTGATGTGGTTCCTATGACTGTTTGTCACCTACTTTTGGGTCGGCCTTGGCTCTATGATGGCCATGTGCAACACAATGGCCGAGCCAACACATATAACTTGGAATTCAAAGGAAAGAAGATTACTATGCGGCCAATGACACCACAAGAAATTGTGAATGATTCTCGCCAAAAGATAGAGGTGAACTTGAAGGAAGATACTACCACTTGGCGAGACATTGTAACAGCTGTTCCTGATGTAATTGAGCCTAAACTGAGTGATATAACGAAAAGTGAGAGAGTGCCTAGGTTATTGATACTAGCCACCAAGGAGGATATGAGAGAGTTTCGTGAGGATCCTACAACCATGCCACTTGTGCTCATGTATAAGGGCGAGGTATTGGTTTCCAACGACATGACCCCTATTTCTCTTGGTGGCTCTTTTGTTTTGCAGGACTTTGGGGATGTGTTTCCAGAAGACGTAGCTGCAGGTTTGCCTCCATTGCGTGGTATAGAACATCAAGTGGACCTGATTCCTGGCGCCACACTTCCCAACCGTGCACCTTACAGGACTAATCCCGAAGAAACTAAGGAAATTCAAAAGCAAGTACAAGCATTGCTAGATAAAGGGTACATCTGTGTCTCTCTTAGCCCTTGTGTTGTTCCTATTATTTTAGTTCCTAAGAAAGATGGTACTTGGCGCATGTGTGTTGATTGTAGAGCGATTAATAACATCACTATTCGATATCATCATCCTATTCCATGCTTAGAGGATATGCTAAATGAATTGAGTGGTGCTGCTGTTTTCTCTAAACTTCACTTGCGTAGTGGTTATCATCAAATTAGTATGAAAGAAGGGGATGAATGGAAAACTGCTTTCAAAACTAAATTCGGTTTGTATGAGTGGTTAGTTATGCCGTTTGGTGTTACTAATGCACCTAGTACTTTCATGCGTTTGATGAATCATATTTTGAGAGAGTTTATTGGTCGTTTCGTGGTTGTTTACTTTAATGAGATACTCATATACAGCCACAACGAATCTGAACATTGCACTCATATTAGACAAGTTTTGCAAGTGTTACGTGATAATAAACTGTATGCTAATCTTGAGAAGTGTACATTTGCAAAAGATACGGTCATATTCCTAGGATTTGTTGTTTCTAAGCATGGAGTAGAGGTAGATCAATCTAAAATTGAATCAATTCAGAATTAGCCTACTCCAATGAATGTTACTCAAGTGCGTAGTTTCCACGGTCTCGCTGGTTTCTATAGGCGCTTTGTGAAAGATTTTAGCACCATTGCTGCACCATTAAATGATTAGACAAAGAAGGGTGTTCCTTTTGTTTGGGGCGCGGCCCAAGACATTGCTTTTGATACATTAAAATGTTTGCTTACTTCTGCACCATTACTTGCATTACCTGATTTCTTGAAGCAATTTGAAGTTGAATGTGATGCTAGTGGTATAGGCATAGGTGGCGTTTTGATGCAAGAGGGTCGGCCTATAGCTTATTTTTCCGAGAAATTGATTGGTGCTCGTTTGAATTATTCTATCTATGATAAAGAATTGTAGGCACTTGTTCGAGTACTTGAGGTTTGGCAACATTATTTGTGGCCAAAGGAATTCATCATACATTCTGATCATGAAGCATTGAAATACTTGAAAGCTCAATCAAACTTGCATAGAAGATTAGCTAAATGGGTTGAGTTCATTGAGTCATTTCCTTACATCATTAACTATAAGAAGGGAAAAGAGAACGTTGTTGCTGATGCTCTATCTAGGAAGAACATGCTATTAACCAATCTTGATGTTAAAATTCCTGGATTAGAAGCTATTTGTGCACTTTATGCAACTGACCATGTGATATGGGGTGGCCCGATCTTCTCAGTAAGCGGATGGCGGTGATGATGGTGGATGATAGATAACTAGCCTGTAGCTATGAACTCTCCCGCTCGATCCGTGATGCCAATGCAAAAACTCTCGAACCTTGTAGGATATTCACAACACCACGCTCTTGCGCACGCAGCCGTGACCACGAACGATAGTATGCAATCTGCGAATTCCCCATGGAACAACATATCACACTCAATTATAGTTGGTAGATTCGAACACAGGGTAATTCCAGAGGTTCTATGAAAGAAACAACTCCAAAATAGTTTTAACGTGGTCTAACCTAAACTAGAGGGCGTTCCCAGGCTTATATGGCCGCCGGAACGTACGAAAAACGTGAAACGAAAACGTGTCGGATACAGTCAGATCCGTCCAGCATGTTTCAGTTCAGCGATTCGATCACAAGTAATGCATATGTGATCCACAAGAAAATTTTCATGCATGCTATATTCACCAGTCAGACTGAAAGTGAAACAAGGAGAATATGTGCTAGAATTCAGAAATGAAATTTTAGAAATCTTATCCATAGCACAAGTCATACTCATAGGTTTATTTAGCATGATGGAATACACAATATCAGCAGGTGGTATTCGAGCAAATATTTCCTTATGTGTTATGAGTACCACATGATCAAAATTTGAATTTGGTAAACTATCACATGGTGCTGAAACAGTAGTGCAAGGCAAATCACAAGGAGGCTTCAGTAAAGGAATAGACTCACAATATGTCACACATGTTGGCTGAAGCTCCAAATCAAGACCAATGTCATTAACAATGTTCTCGGCTGTAGTAGGTACTACAACATCCTCCTCAAGTGACAATACCAGATCGTGTGATCCAGGTTGTAAAATAGGTGGCTCCCTTTCTTCAAAAGCAACCTGCACATCACAAGATACAACACTAGGAGTAGACATGATTACGTTAGTAGACAACTCACATGTCTCATTAGTGTCCACTCTCAAAATTTCTGGAATAGGCCATTTGCAGTTGTTCAAAAACATAGAACGTAGAAATTGCTTGAAATCTTCCCAAAAGATTTTTTTACCCATGACACCATACACAATCCTTGCGTCCTTCCACCAACGAGCTACCTCTTCATCCACACGTCGGTGAGCAAGAATGTATTCTATATGGCCATTAAACTTGCTATCGAAAGTATGACATCTCGCAAAACCAAATCCCATATCAATTTCCCAAATCTGATATTCTGCGGGTGTGGCGGAACTTCCCAATCGCCACTTGATTGTAGTTGGATCATATGCCATGCCAACCACAATAGCTAAAAAGTCATGGTAAACATCATCTGATTTCTCCATCACATCATCATCATCACTAGAAGACATGATTAGTAGGTTAGTGCAAAAATCAGAATCTGTATCGTGGAAACTCTCACAACTCACTCACAACTAATAAGAAAGGAGATCTTACCATTCCAAAGGGAATAGAGATGCTCTACCAAACAAAATCAAAGACTGATGCACTTGATGTGACCAAGTGAATATCAAAGGTATAGAGAACGGTCGCAGGGCACACAGGTTATGAAAGGTGTAGCTATAGGTATGGTACCCTATCTACACCGCAAACAAGTCCTAGTGCTTATCGTACAAATACCCAAGAAACACACACACAGTGGAGATAAACGTGGCAAAGCAACTTATGAAAAGGAATATTGCAATGCACAAGAGAGACGCTAGTAATAGCTTAAATAGAACAGGCACAAGATTGCTCAATCTACCGGTGCACAAAGATATCACTAGGCCTCTTGCTCAATTTCTCTTTTTCACTATTTTTCTTTTTCTTTTGTATAGCTCTTTTTTGCTTTTTTTGTTGCTATATTGATTTTTTCTTTTTTTTTGATTTTTCAACTATCTGACACAATGCTATACGTGATGCAACAATTCTGAGAAATTAGGGGCTGGATATTCCGGTTTTGTCGGGGGCCGGATAATCCGGTCTTCCTGGACGAAAAAATTTGCACTTCAAACCCTAATGAGCAGCATGTCGGAGCAAAGCAACTAGTCTCGTGAATACGTTCCAGGGCACGGATGTTGTAGATTGGTTGTGTCTATGGTATGGAAACAAAGGTACGCTATGTGGACTCAGACAAACGAGGAAAACTTGCGGAACACGGTGATGGTTGATACGGCGGAAAACAAGATCAAACCCTAAACCTAGACACAAACGAAAAACTAGACTCCTACGAGAAAAAACCTGCAGATCGGATCTACGAGAAGATACAATCAGCAACTAAAACTCGAAAACGATGCAATCTAGTCTATGGCAAATCTTTTTGTAAGGCTTTTTCTGTATAGGACAAAAAAAACTCTCTAATATATGGTTGGATTTGTGGATGCTTACCGAGGCAACACTGGAAATCTGATACCAAGATGATATGGGGTGGCCCGATCTTCTTAGTAAGCGGATGGCGGTGATGATGGTGGATGATAGATAACTAGCCTGTAGCTATGAACTCTCCCGCTCGATCCCTGATGCCAATGCAATAGCTCTCGAACCTTGTAGGATATTCACAACACCACGCTCTTGCGCACGCAGCCGTGACCACGAACGGTAGTATGCAATCTACTAATTCCCAATGGAACAACAGATCACACTCAATTATAGTTGGTAGATTCGAACACAGGGTAATTCCAGAGGTTCTATGAAAGAAACAGCTCGAAAATAGTTTTAATGTGGTCTAACCTAAACTAGAGGGCGTTCCCGGGCTTATATGGCCGCCGGAACGTCCGAAAAACGTGAAACGAAAACGTGTTGGATACAGTCAGATCCGTCTGAATCTGATGGAGACTTTTAGGGCCCGATTATCCGGTCTAGGTGGGCCAGATTATCTGGAAGCCGGATTTTCTAGGGGAAAAGTCCGGTCAAATATCCACCCCGACACAGAACGTCGCGCTGACGTCCTTAGCAGGATCTCCAAAGCAGGGCCGGATTATCCGGGGTGTGTGGGCCGGATTATCCGGGGTCTTTTTAGACGTGGAAGTACTCATTGGAAAGATCTTGGAATTATCTATCCAACAAGTGCTTATTTGCTTGATTTGGAGTTCATATGAGGAATCCACGTCCGTTTCAATTTCAGGACTTCTGTCTGTCCGAATTGAACGTTTCTTCTCTTTGATGATCTCCCTTGCTTGTATTGCGCCTTCCTCCCGCTCCTCCCTCACACATCCATGGGCGATCATCATGTTTGGCTTCTCTTGTAGCCATTCTCCTCCTCACGCCATGCTTGTTTCTCCAACAAACCTGATCATACATAAATGCATAGACTTAGGCAGTATAAAATTCTCATTAAGTAAAACATCAGGTTCAATTAGGAATGAATTCACCTGATAGTCATTATTGATTTGACTCAATATTTCCTTCAAGTTCAGGCAGTCAGAATCATCATAATCCCTGTATATATCCTTATCATCCTCTCTTTCTTCATGAAAAGCCGTCCTCGGCTTTAGGTAAGCTAAAAGTGGGATAAACAAAAAGAACAACGTGTACGCAAAGTATATGTATATATAATATGTTGTATTATTGTTATTCACATGAAAAGTATGTCTAGTATACATCAAGTAACTTAAATTGCAGGTATAAGTGAAGTACGAAGAATAATAATCATGGTAAAAAACACCAAAATAGTTAGTCATGTTCTTCAATATTAAATTCAGTTTTCTCAAAGAAGATCTATGATCAAATTTGTGAACAAGATCAAACCAATTTAATATGTCTGGAAACCAAATTGAATCATGCCATGCTTCAACTGCGCTACTCTTATTATTATGAACATGATCATGTTGTCTAGTATGTAAAATGCAACTCAATTTGCAAATATAAGTGAAGTATAAAGCATTAGAACAGCTAGACAACGAATTTTGGGACAAACACAATGAATATGAAAACTTGGGTTCTATTCTAACAAGATTACAACGATCCAACATAGGTAAAATTACTTGTGTTGGCTGCATTATATCAACTAGACCTGACTTTAGTTTCATATTATCACAAATTTTAGCATATATCCCACAACACAAAATCGTCGACACACAACATGTATGGCTGAAAACAGCATGTTTCAGTTCAGCGATTCGATCACAAGTAATGCATATGTGATCCACAAGAAAATTTTCATGCATGCTATATTCACCAGTCAGACTGAAAGTGAAACAAGGAGAATATGTGCTAGAATTCAGAAATGAAATTTCAGAAATCTTATCCATAGCACAAGTCATACTCATAGGTTCATTTAGCATGATGGAATACACAATATCAGCAGGTGGTATTCGAGCAAATATTTCCTTATGTGTTATGAGTACCACATGATCAAAATTTGAATTTGGTAAACTATCACATGGTGCTGAAACAGTAGTGCAAGGCAAATCACAAGGAGGCTTCAGTAAAGGAATAGACTCACAATATGTCACACATGTTGGCTGAAGCTCCAAATCAAGACCAATGTCATTATCAATGTTCTCAGCTGTAGTAGGTACTACAACATCCTCCTCAAGTGACAATACCAGATCGTGTGATCCAGGTTGTAAAATAGGTGGCTCCCTTTCTTCAAAAGCAACCTGCACATCACAAGATACAACACTAGGAGTAGACATGATTACGTTAGTAGACAACTCACATGTCTCATTAGTGTCCACTCTCAAAATTTCTGGAATAGGCCATTTGCAGTTGTGCAAAAACATAGAACGTAGAAATTGCTTGAAATCTTCCCAAAGGATTTTTTTACCCATGACACCATACACAATCCTTGCGTCCTTCCACCAACGAGCTACCTCTTCATCCACACGTCGGTGAGCAAGAATGTATTCTATATGGCCATTAAACTTGTTATCGAAAGTATGACATCTCGCAAAACCAAATCCCATATCAATTTCCCAAATCTGATATTCTGCGGGTGTGGCGGAACTTCCCAATCGCCACTTGATTGTAGTTGGATCATATGCCATGCCAACCACAATAGCTAAAAAGTCATGGTAAACATCATCTGATTTCTCCATCACATCATCATCATCACTAGAAGACATGATTAGTAGGTTAGTGCAAAAATCAGAATCTGTATCGTGGAAACTCTCACAACTCACTCACAACTAATAAGAAAGGAGATCTTACCGTTCCAAAGGGAATAGAGATGCTCTACCAAACAAAATCAAAGACTGATGCACTTGATGTGACCAAGTGAATATCAAAGGTATAGAGAACGGTCGCAGGGCACACAGGTTATGAAAGGTGTAGCTATAGGTATGGTACCCTATCTACACCGCAAACAAGTCCTAGTGCTTATCGTACAAATACCCAAGAAACACACACACAGTGGAGATAAACGTGGCAAAGCAACTTATGAAAAGGAATATTGCAATGCACAAGAGAGACGCTAGTAATAGCTTAAATAGAACAGGCACAAGATTGCTCAATCTACCGGTGCACAAAGATATCACTAGGCCTCTTGCTCAATTTCTCTTTTTCACTATTTTTCTTTTTCTTTTGTATAGCTCTTTTTTGCTTTTTTTGTTGCTATATTGATTTTTTCTTTTTTTTTGATTTTTCAACTATCTGACACAATGCTATACGTGATGCAACAATTCTGAGAAATTAGGGGCTGGATATTCCGGTTTTGTCGGGGGCCGGATAATCCGGTCTTCCTGGACGAAAAAATTTGCACTTCAAACCCTAATGAGCAGCATGTCGGAGCAAAGCAACTAGTCTCGTGAATACGTTCCAGGGCACGGATGTTGTAGATTGGTTGTGTCTATGGTATGGAAACAAAGGTACGCTATGTGGACTCAGACAAACGAGGAAAACTTGCGGAACACGGTGATGGTTGATACGGCGGAAAACAAGATCAAACCCTAAACCTAGACACAAACGAAAAACTAGACTCCTACGAGAAAAAACCTGCAGATCGGATCTACGAGAAGATACAATCAGCAACTAAAACTCGAAAACGATGCAATCTAGTCTATGGCAAATCTTTTTGTAAGGCTTTTTCTGTATAGGACAAAAAAAACTCTCTAATATATGGTTGGATTTGTGGATGCTTACCGAGGCAACACTGGAAATCTGATACCAAGATGATATGGGGTGGCCCGATCTTCTTAGTAAGCGGATGGCGGTGATGATGGTGGATGATAGATAACTAGCCTGTAGCTATGAACTCTCCCGCTCGATCCCTGATGCCAATGCAATAGCTCTCGAACCTTGTAGGATATTCACAACACCACGCTCTTGCGCACGCAGCCGTGACCACGAACGGTAGTATGCAATCTACTAATTCCCAATGGAACAACAGATCACACTCAATTATAGTTGGTAGATTCGAACACAGGGTAATTCCAGAGGTTCTATGAAAGAAACAGCTCGAAAATAGTTTTAATGTGGTCTAACCTAAACTAGAGGGCGTTCCCGGGCTTATATGGCCGCCGGAACGTCCGAAAAACGTGAAACGAAAACGTGTTGGATACAGTCAGATCCGTCTGAATCTGATGGAGACTTTTAGGGCCCGATTATCCGGTCTAGGTGGGCCAGATTATCTGGAAGCCGGATTTTCTAGGGGAAAAGTCCGGTCAAATATCCACCCCGACACAGAACGTCGCGCTGACGTCCTTAGCAGGATCTCCAAAGCAGGGCCGGATTATCCGGGGTGTGTGGGCCGGATTATCCGGGGTCTTTTTAGACGTGGAAGTACTCATTGGAAAGATCTTGGAATTATCTATCCAACAAGTGCTTATTTGCTTGATTTGGAGTTCATATGAGGAATCCACGTCCGTTTCAATTTCAGGACTTCTGTCTGTCCGAATTGAACGTTTCTTCTCTTTGATGATCTCCCTTGCTTGTATTGCGCCTTCCTCCCGCTCCTCCCTCACACATCCATGGGCGATCATCATGTTTGGCTTCTCTTGTAGCCATTCTCCTCCTCACGCCATGCTTGTTTCTCCAACAAACCTGATCATACATAAATGCATAGACTTAGGCAGTATAAAATTCTCATTAAGTAAAACATCAGGTTCAATTAGGAATGAATTCACCTGATAGTCATTATTGATTTGACTCAATATTTCCTTCAAGTTCAGGCAGTCAGAATCATCATAATCCCTGTATATATCCTTATCATCCTCTCTTTCTTCATGAAAAGCCGTCCTCGGCTTTAGGTAAGCTAAAAGTGGGATAAACAAAAAGAACAACGTGTACGCAAAGTATATGTATATATAATATGTTGTATTATTGTTATTCACATGAAAAGTATGTCTAGTATACATCAAGTAACTTAAATTGCAGGTATAAGTGAAGTACGAAGAATAATAATCATGGTAAAAAACACCAAAATAGTTAGTCATGTTCTTCAATATTAAATTCAGTTTTCTCAAAGAAGATCTATGATCAAATTTGTGAACAAGATCAAACCAATTTAATATGTCTGGAAACCAAATTGAATCATGCCATGCTTCAACTGCGCTACTCTTATTATTATGAACATGATCATGTTGTCTAGTATGTAAAATGCAACTCAATTTGCAAATATAAGTGAAGTATAAAGCATTAGAACAGCTAGACAACGAATTTTGGGACAAACACAATGAATATGAAAACTTGGGTTCTATTCTAACAAGATTACAACGATCCAACATAGGTAAAATTACTTGTGTTGGCTGCATTATATCAACTAGACCTGACTTTAGTTTCATATTATCACAAATTTTAGCATATATCCCACAACACAAAATCGTCGACACACAACATGTATGGCTGAAAACAGCATGTTTCAGTTCAGCGATTCGATCACAAGTAATGCATATGTGATCCACAAGAAAATTTTCATGCATGCTATATTCACCAGTCAGACTGAAAGTGAAACAAGGAGAATATGTGCTAGAATTCAGAAATGAAATTTCAGAAATCTTATCCATAGCACAAGTCATACTCATAGGTTCATTTAGCATGATGGAATACACAATATCAGCAGGTGGTATTCGAGCAAATATTTCCTTATGTGTTATGAGTACCACATGATCAAAATTTGAATTTGGTAAACTATCACATGGTGCTGAAACAGTAGTGCAAGGCAAATCACAAGGAGGCTTCAGTAAAGGAATAGACTCACAATATGTCACACATGTTGGCTGAAGCTCCAAATCAAGACCAATGTCATTATCAATGTTCTCAGCTGTAGTAGGTACTACAACATCCTCCTCAAGTGACAATACCAGATCGTGTGATCCAGGTTGTAAAATAGGTGGCTCCCTTTCTTCAAAAGCAACCTGCACATCACAAGATACAACACTAGGAGTAGACATGATTACGTTAGTAGACAACTCACATGTCTCATTAGTGTCCACTCTCAAAATTTCTGGAATAGGCCATTTGCAGTTGTGCAAAAACATAGAACGTAGAAATTGCTTGAAATCTTCCCAAAGGATTTTTTTACCCATGACACCATACACAATCCTTGCGTCCTTCCACCAACGAGCTACCTCTTCATCCACACGTCGGTGAGCAAGAATGTATTCTATATGGCCATTAAACTTGCTATCGAAAGTATGACATCTCGCAAAACCAAATCCCATATCAATTTCCCAAATCTGATATTCTGCGGGTGTGGCGGAACTTCCCAATCGCCACTTGATTGTAGTTGGATCATATGCCATGCCAACCACAATAGCTAAATAGTCATGGTAAACATCATCTGATTTCTCCATCACATCATCATCATCACTAGAAGACATGATTAGTAGGTTAGTGCAAAAATCAGAATCTGTATCGTGGAAACTCTCACAACTCACTCACAACTAATAAGAAAGGAGATCTTACCGTTCCAAAGGGAATAGAGATGCTCTACCAAACAAAATCAAAGACTGATGCACTTGATGTGACCAAGTGAATATCAAAGGTATAGAGAACGGTCGCAGGGCACACAGGTTATGAAAGGTGTAGCTATAGGTATGGTACCCTATCTACACCGCAAACAAGTCCTAGTGCTTATCGTACAAATACCCAAGAAACACACACACAGTGGAGATAAACGTGGCAAAGCAACTTATGAAAAGGAATATTGCAATGCACAAGAGAGATGCTAGTAATAGCTTAAATAGAACAGGCACAAGATTGCTCAATCTACCGGTGCAAAAAGATATCACTAGGCCTCTTGCTCAATTTCTCTTTTTCACTATTTTTCTTTTTCTTTTGTATAGCTCTTTTTTGCTTTTTTGTTGCTATATTGATTTTTTCTTTTTTTTTGATTTTTCAACTATCTGACACAATGCTATACGTGATGCAACAATTCTGAGAAATTAGGGGCTGGATATTCCGGTTTTGTCGGGGGCCGGATAATCCGGTCTTCCTGGACGAAAAAATTTGCACTTCAAACCCTAATGTGCAGCATGTCGGAGCAAAGCAACTAGTCTCGTGGATACGTTCCAGGGCACGGATGTTGTAGATAGGTTGTGTCTATGGTATGGAAACAAAGGTACGCTATGTGGACTCAGACAAACGAGGAAAACTTGCGGAACACGGTGATGGTTGATACGGCGGAAAACAAGATCAAACCCTAAACCTAGACACAAACGAAAAACTAGACTCCTACGAGAAAAAACCTGCAGATCGGATCTACGAGAAGATACAATCAGCAACTAAAACTCGAAAACGATGCAATCTAGTCTATGTCAAATCTTTTTGTAAGGCTTTTTCTGTATAGGACAAAAAAAACTCTCTAATATATGGTTGGATTTGTGGATGCTTACCGAGGCAACACTGGAAATCTGATACCAAGATGATATGGGGTGGCCCGATCTTCTTAGTAAGCGGATGGCGGTGATGATGGTGGATGATAGATAACTAGCCTGTAGCTATGAACTCTCCCGCTCGATCCCTGATGCCAATGCAATAGCTCTCGAACCTTGTAGGATATTCACAACACCACGCTCTTGCGCACGCAGCCGTGACCACGAACGGTAGTATGCAATCTAATAATTCCCAATGGAACAACAGATCACACTCAATTATAGTTGGTAGATTCGAACACAGGGTAATTCCAGAGGTTCTATGAAAGAAACAGCTTGAAAATAGTTTTAATGTGGTCTAACCTAAACTAGAGGGCGTTCCCGGGCTTATATGGCCGCCGGAACGTCCGAAAAACGTGAAACGAAAACGTGTTGGATACAGTCAGATCCGTCCGAATCTGATGGAGACTTTTAGGGCCCGATTATCCGGTCTAGGTGGGCCAGATTATCCGGAAGCCGGATTTTCTAGGGGAAAAGTCCGGTCAAATATCCACCCCGACACAAAACGTCGCGCTGACGTCCTTAGCAGGATCTCCAAAGCAGGGCCGGATTATCCGGGGTGTGTGGGCCGGATTATCCGGGGTCTTTTTAGACGTGGAAGTACTCATTGGAAAGATCTTGGAATTATCTATCCAACAAGTGCTTATTTGCTTGATTTGGAGTTCATATGAGGAATCTACGTCCGTTTCAATTTCAGGACTTCTGTCTGTCCGAATTGAACGTTTCTTCTCTTTGATGATCTCCCTTGCTTGTATTGCGCCTTCCTCCCGCTCCTCCCTCACACATCCATGGGCGATCATCATGTTTGGCTTCTCTTGTAGCCCTTCTCCTCCTCACGCCATGCTTGTTTCTCCAACAAACCTGATCATACATAAATGCATAGACTTAGGCAGTATAAAATTCTCATTAAGTAAAACATCAGGTTCAATTAGGAATGAATTCACCTGATAGTCATTATTGATTTGACTCAATATTTCCTTCCAGTTCAGGCAGTCAGAATCATCATAATCCCTGTATATATCCTCATCACCATGATTTTGCTGAACCATATCATTTGTGTGCTCTTAGAAACGCATGGGATAAGTATCATATACATGATGGATATTTGTTTCGAGCTAACAAACTATGTATTCCAGAATCATCGTTGCATTTGTTCTTAGTGCAGGAGTCACATGCTGGTGGTTTGATGGGTCACTTTGGGCGTGAGAAGACGGTGCTCATGCTTGCTGATCACTTTTATTGGCCCAAGATGAGGCGTGATGTGTACAGATTTGTGAGCTAATGTATTACATGCCACAAGTCGAAATCTAAGCTGAAGCCTCACGGTTTGTATACACCTCTCTCTGCACCTTCTACTCCATGGGAAGACATTAGTATGGATTTTGTGCTAGATCTACCTAAAACTCAGAGAGGTCATGATTCTATATTTGTGGTAGTGGATATGTTCTCTAAGATGGCTCATTTTATTGCCTGCCACAAAAGCGATGATGCGTCGCATGTTGCTAACCTGTTTTTCAGGGACATCGTGAGATTACATGGAGTACCAAAGACGATTGTTTTTGACCGTGATGTGAAGTTCATGAGCTACTTTTGGAAGAACTTATGGGGAAAGCTAGGAACGAAGATGCTGTTCATTACTACATGTCATCCCCAAACAGATGGTCAAACGGAGGTGGTGAATCGAACATTGTCACAACTGCTAAGGACCATGATTAAAAAGAATCTACGGGAGTGGGAAGAGTGTTTGCCACATGTTGAGTTTTCTTACAACAGGGCTGTGCATTCAACTACTCAGCTTTGTCCTTTTGAGGTGGTGTATGGTTTCAAACCATTGACGCCACTTGATATGTTGCCTCTGCCATTACATGAGAGAGTTGATATGGGGCCATCAAAACGTGCTGATTATGTGAAGAAAATACATGAGAAGACTCGAGAGGCTATTGAGAAGAAAGGCAAGAACATTGCTGCTGCAAGGAATCAAGCAAGGAAAGAAGTGTTGTTCGAGCCTGGAGATATGGTTTGGGTGCATCTACGCAAGGATAGGTTTCCACTACTTCGAAAGTCCAAATTGAAGCCACGTGGTGCTGGTCCTTACAAGGTGTTAGCCAAGATTAATGATAACGCCTGATATACCTATTGAGGAGTTTGGTGGAGTTAGCAACAGCTTCAACGTTGCTGATTTGTCACCATATGTTGGAGACGACCTTGGAGCGTCGAGGTCGACGCCTTTTGAAGGGGGGGGAGATGATGAGGACATCCCTACAATCACACCTACCCCAATGACTACTGAAGATGCTACAACTGTTGCAAGAAAGGACAGTCCAATGAGATTAGAATTGGACCTATTACAAGAGCTTGTGCTAAGCTACTGGAACAACAGGTGAATTTACTCCTACACGAATCTGTTACTTTGATTGATGAGAACTGTATACTGCCTAAGTCTATGCATTTATGTATGATCAGGTTCATTGGAGAAACAAGCATGGCGCGAGGAGGAGAAGGGCTACAAGAGAAGCCCAACATGATGATCGCCCAAGGATGCGCGAGGGAGGAGCAGGAGGAAGGCACAAGAGAAGATCATCAAGACGAAGGCAAAAAGATCTGCCATGACCGGAGTGTTCGGCCAGTTCCACCCGGACTATCCGGCCTGGTCGAGAGGCAAACTGGCGTGGACATTCTGTCTGCCAGTTCGGACACCACTCGGAAACTTCAAAGTTTCCGGCCAGATCGGACTGTCCGGCACACTTCACCCGGAGTGTCCGGCCTGACCGGAGTGTCCGGCCGATTTTGACCGGAGTGTCCGCCCGCCGACCGAATCTGGTCCGAGTCGGTTTGTATCAGTTTGAGTCGTTTGCCTTTAGTTTCGGTTTCTGGCCACCCTAGCTGCCCTTATAAGCTTTGGAACGACCCCTAGTTAGGGTTTAGACCACGTTAAAATATTTTGGAGTTGTTTCTTTCATAGAACCTCTGGAATTACCCTGTGTTCGAATCTACCAACTATAATTGGATGTGATCTGTTGTTCCATTGGGAATTAGTAGATTGCATACTACCGTTCCTGGTCACGGCTGCGTGCGCAAGAGCGTGGTGTTGTGAATATCCTACAAGGTTCGAGAGCTATTGCATTGGCATCAGGGATCGAGTGGGAGAGTTCATAGCTACAGGCTAGTTATCTATCATCCACCATCATCACTGCCATCCTCTTACTGAGAAGATCGGGCCACCCCATATCACATCGCAACAAAGGCGGAACATCAAGTGCAAGAGGATATCAAGTACAACAAGCCCAAGACATATTTCACCTACAAGCAAGCTTCAACCGCTACACCAACAAAATTCAATGGAAGCTCATCAAGTACCTCCAAACCTTCCTTCAAGCCCACACTTCCTCAAGCAAAACTGCCCCCAAGTGGCAAACAAGCAAAGAGTGATACACCCTTCAATGGTGAATGCTACAAGTGTGGAGGGAAAGGACACAAGTCGGCCGAATGTGGAAACAAGAAAGTCTTGTTCATCCATGACAATGGTAATGAAGAGTACTTGAGTGAAGATGAGTTTGGTGCCCATGTCAAGGAAGCAATGGCAAGACAACGAGTGGAAGATGATCAAGAACTCCTCATGTATGAACATGACACAAGTCCATCGCTTGTCGTCACAAGGATGGACCACTCAAGCACAAGAGCATGAAGACCAACGCTCTAATATCTTCCAAACACGAGCCAGCATCAATGGCAAATCTATCAAGGTGATTATTGACGGAGGGAGTTGTCACAACCTTGCTAGCACCGAGTTGTGTGAGAAGCTCAACCTCCCCCTCCATCCGCACAAGCACCCCTACCACGTGCAATGGCTAAGTGACCAAGGGTCCGTGAAGATCAAGCATACCGTATCAGTCTCCTTCGCCATTGGTCCTTACAAAGATACAGTGGAGTGTGATGTGGTTCCTATGACAGTTTGCCACATGCTTCTTGGTCGACCATGGCAATTTGACAAGGCTGCTCAACATGATGGTCGCACCAATGTATACACCTTCAAATGACTCAACAAAACATGTGTTTTGCAACCGATGACTCCTAGCCAAATAATTGCGGACAATGCAAAGGCTTTAGCGAGGGCGCAAAGCACAACACCTCCTTCTGAGAAGAGTGGTGAGAGAGAGAACCACCTCATACTGAGTGAGAGCCATAGGCCAAATTCGAGTGGAAAAACTAAGAGTGTTCTCCTTGCCACCAAAAGTGAGATGAGAGATGTTCGGAACAACCCATCCATCTTGCACTATGTCCTCCTTTGCAAGGGACTAGCGCAAGGAACTAATGAATTAACAAATATTCCTCCATCTTTGATGAATGTTTTGTAGGAATTCAAGGATGTGTTCCCCGAAGAGCTTCCACATGGACTACCTCCTCTTTGCGGCATCGAACATCACATTGACCTCATTCCCGGTGCACCACTTCTCAATCGCGCCGCTTGCCGCACGAACCCGGAGGAGACAAAGGAGATCGAACGTCAAATCAACCAACTTGTCTCCAAAGGTTTGATCCAAGTTAGCACTAGTCCAAGTGCCGTACCCGTGATTATTGTTCCAAAGACGGATGATACGTTACGGTTATGCATGGACTGTCATCCAATCAATGCTATCATCGTGCATTATCGACATTCCATACCGCTTCTCGATGACATGCTTGATGAGTTGTGTGGAGCCACTATTTTTTCAAAAATTGATCTTCGTAGTGGTTACCATCAAATACGCATGGCGGAAGGTGATGAGTGGAAAACCGCCTTCAAGACCAAACTTGGTCTCCATGAATGGTTGGTTATGCCCTTTGGTTTATCTAATGCCCCATCCACCTTCATGCGACTTATGAATCATATCTTGCGTTCTCTCATTGGAAAAAGTTGATTTTTCTTGGATTTTTCATTTCTTCGAACGGAATTGAAGTTGATGTTTCCAAGGTAAAGGACATACGAGATTGGCCCATCCCAACAAATGTGAGTGAACTCCGAAGTTTTCATGGGTTGGCCGGTTTCTATCGTCGCTTTGTGAAAGACTTTTCAACCATAGCTTGTCCCCTTAATGAATTGACCAAAAAGAATGTCACGTTCGTGTGGGGAAAAGCACAACAAAAAGCTTTTGGCGAACTTAAAAAGAGGCTCACCGAAGCACCTCTTCTTGCTTTACCGGATTTCACAAAAACTTTTGAGATCGAGAGTGATGCTAGTGGTATTGGCATTGGAGGAGTCCTTATGCAAAATGGACGTCCTATAGCCTACCATAGCGAGAAACTTGATGGTGCTCGCCTTAATTATCTGATTTATGACAAAGAGCTTTTTGCCTTAGTTCGTTTCCTTCAACTTTGGCAACATTACCTCTAGCCCAAGGAATTTATCATACATTCCGACCATGAGTCCTTGAAATATCTCAAAGGCCAAGCCAACTTGAGTAAGAGACACGCTAAGTGGGTTGAATTTATGGAGTCCTTTCCGTATATTGTCAAGTATAAGAAGGGCAAAGATAATGTAGTTGCGGACGCTTTGTCTCGCAAACACACAAGCCTTCCTACGAGACTTGAAATCAACGTGTTGGGTCTTGAGGAAATAAAGTCTTTGTATGCTTCCGACCCGTTCTTTCAACCAATTTTCGCAAAGTGCTCCAATGACAAAGGAGTTATGATTTCTATTTGCATAAGGGCTTTCTATTTTAAAAAAAAACAAGCTACTCATCCCGAAGGCGTTGCTTCAGCTTTTGCTTCTCCAAGAATCTCATGGTGGAGGCCTCATGGGTCACTTTGGCCATGACAAGACATTGGACATGCTCTCCAATCACTACTTTTGGCCCAATATGAAGCGTGACGTGGAGCGCTACGTTCAACGATGCACGACATATGTTCAAGCTAAGTCGCAAGCTAACCCTTATGGTCTTTATATGCCATTGCCTATTCCTCATACCCCTTGGTCCGGCATTAGCATGGATTTTTTGTTAGGATTGCCTCGTTCTAAGCATGGTCATGATTCTATATTTGTTGTTGTGGATCGTTTTTCCAAAATGACACACTTCACTACCGTGCCATAAGACCGACGATGCTTCACATATTGCAAATCTTTTTTCAGGGAAATTGTCCGTCTTCATGGTGTGCCAAGAACAATCGTCTCCGACCGCGACATCAAATTCATGAGCTACTTATGGAAGACCCTCATGGCCAAGCTCGGCGTCAAGCTACTCTTTTCATCCGCATCGCATCCCCAAACTGATGGCCAAACTGAAGTTGTCAACCGAAGCCTCGGGACTCTCCTTCGTGTGTTGATCAAGAAGAACTTGAAGGATTGGGAGGAATGCATCCCACACGCCGAGTTCGCCTACAACCGTGCCAAGCACTCAACAACCAAGATGAGTCCATTCATGATCGTCCATGGGTTCGAGCCACTAACCACGCTCGACATCCTACCACTACCTCTCCACGAGCGCACCAACATGGACGTCGAGAAGCGCGCACAAGCTATGAAGACACTTCATGAAGAAACAAAAGCTACTATCGAGCAACAAGTCCTTTGCCAAGCTTCAAGGTTAAACAAGGACAAGAAGGAGATGATCTTCCAAGAAGGTGATCTTGTGTGGATACACTTGAGCAAGGACCGCTTTCCCAAGGAGCGAGATTCCAAGCTCAAACCAAGAGGAGATGGCCCCTTCAAGGTCCTCAAGAGAATCAACAACAACGCCTACATCGTCGACATACCGACCTCCAAGGACCTTGCAAGCAATACATTCAATGTCAAGGACTTTCACCCTACCATGGAGATGTTCAAGATGATAACCATGAAGAGTCAAGGACGACTCTTTCCCAAGGGGGGGGAGATGATGCAGCCCGTCCTACGGATGCTCCTACATCTACACCACCAAGTCCCCCAAGTGGACCCATGACTCGTTCTCGAGCCAAGCTTCTCCAATCCAAGGTGAATTCGCTCTTGTACTCATGTGACTTCGATACACCCCTGGATGGCTTGCTACTTCATGTCGTATAACACCCTCAAATCGGCCCAATGCAAGTTTCAGCGCTTCCCGCCAAACCTGCATAGAAACGATTCAAGGACGCCCACCAGGCACTGCGTGCGGGTGGAGAACGAAGTAATACCATTACATATTAGTCCACGATGGAACCCACGGAACATATATATATATATATATACAACAATGAGTCCATTAGTCAAGAATTCAGATATACAGTACAAAGAACGAAATCACCTTGAAAACGATACAACATCCGAGTACGGATAAGATGCAAATGGGGCTAAGAGCCCTGAAGAATAACCAATGGCATCCATAACCCTGCCCAGGCCAAGCCAGAAGGGTAACCCTGCTAACGACGTCGATCTCAAACCTGCTAAAACAAAAGGGGGGCCGACAAAGGGCAAAGGGAAAAGAGGAGCGTCAGTACTGAGGCCAGTACGCGGTGAGGCTAGAATTCAGCAGCTCTCGCCTACATAGGTATGGTGGACTGAAGCGGCAACGAAGCCTGCACTAAACAACCTATAGAGACTCGATAAACTGTTGGCTATTAGAGAGAGATAAGAAAGACCTATTCGGAACCAAACTTATACTAACACCAATCATAACCATCCTGGTATTCCCCCTCGAGACCAAACGAGGAAGTCAAACCGAGGAACTCACACAGTTGGCAGTTTTATTCATTCCATTATAGTTGAAGCACTTACTAGTCAGATATAGATAGCATGAGTCATCCCGATAGCATAAGTAGTGGGCGGTTTTAGTTAACCATTCCATTGTAGTTGCAGTACTTACTTGTCAGATACAATTAGCATGTGACATCCCAAACCCAGCAGTTGTTGGAACTTTTATTTCATTCCATTGGAGTTGCGATACTTACTAGGCAGGTATAACATGACACGATACACCCTAGTTCCACCAGTTGTTGGCACTGGTATTATCCATTCCATTGTAGTGAAGCTGATTACTAGTCACATATTAAGTCAAATTTATAGCACTACTTTAGTTATGCTTGTCTATGATAGAGATACTATGCTCCAAGTCGTCCATAACTGCGGACACGGCTTTCAAAAAGATTTACCTTGCAGGGGTGCACAAATAGCAACACACACACGATCAACCTCGGAAAAACCAAATCAAAACCCAACGAGGCTTTCACGACAAATCAATCACAAGATTCATAAAATATTTCAGGGGCCACCCCACTAAGCTACCTGCGACGAAGTTGGCCGGCTCCGAGACGGAGCCAGGGTTTGTGTGGACGGCGGTAAACGACTGGGAACCCGAAAGTGTGACTGGGCTTGTCAATACAGCGAAAACGTGTCACGATCCAAAATAGTACAGGTGCTCCACGCACAATCGTAAATAAAGCAGTAAAACATGGCATAGGTACAGGATAGTAATAAAGCCCCAAACTAGTTTGTGGCCCCAAGAAATAAGAAATGAATCAAGCTCTGGCTAAGGGGATTCATGGTCCCATATGCAGATAGTGCGATAGTCAAGGAACATGTATCAAGTACTCGGGGTCCTACGGGACACAAGTGAGCATGGAAGAACCAAATAACATCTATTGCCCACCGATGCCTCTGCATTAGTTATATCTAGAAATTTAATAGTTGTATTTAAAGTCATGATCCTCTCCACCGTAAAGCATATGACAACATTCCAACAACTGTGTGGTACTTCACGACACGGGATCGCACCTGAGCAAGCGACTACGACTCGCAAGGCCATCTATCTACCAAACAACAGGTAATAGGAGGTGTCCAAGGCAATATAAAGGCTGCACGGATTATATCTGGTACGGAACACTAAGCATCACGACACAGATAGCAATAGATCAACAGGAGGAAATAAAGACTATAAATTGCAAAATAGGTAGAAAGGGGGAGAATGCTCGCCTGGGAAACACTGGCGAAGATACATTATCCGAAGAACTTGTCGATACTCGCATCCACTCAATGACCTAATCCGCGAAGAACCAAAGCACTAAAAGAAACACCGGGTGCACTATTTAATACTATGGCAAAAGATCGGGCATGATGCATGAATGATGTATGACATGGCAAAGGTGCGATGCGATTAGACAAAATTAAGCGGAACCGAGGTCCTGACAATTAATTAGATGGTTCATGTTGTTTAACTACCCCGCAAATTAAATGTGGAATTAACAAGATAAATCATGGCATCGGTTCGCTACATAGATTTAAATGGAGCCAATACAAGACTAGAATAGCCCACATATAGTCTCCATATTTAATTATTAAGTGAATCGACAAAGTACCCCCAAATGACAAGTATGTATGCAGTCATGAACAATTTAATATGCAATAATATAGATATCATATTATAAAATAGGGTCTCGAATAGGGGATTACACTTAGGGGGTTTCGGTGAACTTGGTTCCGAGGGTTGGGTTCGGTCACCGGGATCGGTCTTCGAATCCGTGTAGATGGTCATGGCATTCGGGGAGTCGATCTTGGTTCAGGCTTCGGATCCTCGGAACGGGGTCTTCAGGGTTCCGGCGTTGGGATCGGTGGTGAACTCGCCTCGGTGTCTCTAGGGTATCACGATGGTACTCCGGGTTCGGACTTGACAAGGTGTAATCTTGGACAAACGGACAGCGACTTCGAGAAGATCTTGTCGATGTGGGCATGGACTCCTCTCTGTTGGCCTTGACTATGGGTAGGAGGCTTCGGTACACAGATGGAGGCGCACAGGAACGAACACCTCGAGCCGTTAGCAGGTATAGAAGCTAACCCAAAACCCACACTCGCAAACCAGGAGCAACAAAACAAGAGCCAAGCACGTGTCCTGAAGCAGTGGACACGCACCACTTGTAGAATCGTGCAGCGAGCGACGAGGTCCTTCATGGCAGCAAAACCAGCGCTAGGACAGCAACGGCGGCGTTGCGGTGGCAGAGGAGGCGCCGGCACAGAGACGATAGACGGTGAGTGAAGGAGGCTGCGCATAGGATGGGGGGAGCTCAGTGACATGGTGAAGACGATGGCCGGGCCGGCGAAGAGCCGTGCAGAGGACGGACGGCGTGCGGTGGTGCAGAGGCTTGTCGAGCGGCCGCGGAGGAAGGCTGAGGTCACGGGCGGAGCGGACGACGACAGAGGGTCGCAGGAGCTCGCGGGCTTGCGAGGTAGGCCACGGGAGCGCGTCGGAGCAGGGAAAGTGACCTGCGGCCAGAGGCGGCGCTTGCGCGGCAGAACCAAGCGGTTGGGGAGGAGCTCCGCATCGAGGGGCGCTGGCGGTGGGCGACCTAGGGGTCCCGGCGAGGAGGGAGGGCGACGCAGGATCAAGGTGGAGCTTGCCTCGCACGGGGTTGGTGGGTGGCACAATCGAGGGGAGGGGACGGGGATCGATCTGCGTGCGGGAGAGTCGCGAGGTTGGGATCAGAGGCAGGACACGGTCTTGACGTGTCGGGGTGGGGCCAGGCTGCAGGGCGCATCCGGTTCGGCGACTGCGGGAAAGTGCGTGAGTACGCGGCTGGTTACGGTGCACGGGAGCGAGCAGGTGTAGCGTGCCACGCGTGCTGGCGTGTACCACGGCAGGGTGGGGTGGGCCAGGAGGGAGCAGGTGTGTGGGTGGCGTTGGCGGGGTGGAGCTGGGGTTGGTTAGGTAGCTGGCGGCGGCGGGTGGGATTAGGTCAAGCGTAGGATTTCTAGGGTTTAGTTGGCTGGGCTTTTGGGCCTGGCCGGCTGCCTCCCCTAAAAATAATATCAATATTTTATTTGTTTAAAACGGGGCTTTTGAAATCTGTTTGTAGACGAAACAAAATATTCCGGCCAAGCCCGGGTTTTGATTTGAAATAAAGACGGGGCGTTTAGAAAACAAAACCAGGTTTTTGAAAATAGTTTTAGACAAAACCTTGCATGATGATGACGATGCTCAAATGCAATGTGGCATGATGACATGAGCATGCGATCATGATGATGCACAAAACAAAAACACAGCAATTTTCTAGTAGTGATTTTACCGGGGTGCTACATGCCCCGACACTATGCATCATCAGGTATGAAGACACGAGCCAGGGGAGCGACACAGCAGCCAACAACTGCCTGGACACCACGGTACTACCGGCCCCTAGAAGCGGTACTACAGCACCAGCGGTACTACCGCTCATGGATGGCGGTACTACCGCCCCGGACAGAGAGATGGACCTGTAGCCCCAGATCCCACCGGTACTACCGCACTCAGCAAGCGGTACTACCGCCCGCACCTGAAGACTCACGCCAAAGCTTCTGCCCGCTCCGGTACTACCGCACCGTTCAAGCGGTACTACCGCCTCTGACCAGTACTACCGCTCGACTGTCCGGTACTACCGGACACCCTAGGGCCCGTGCGCTCCAGCTCGGCCCTTTAGCCTTGTAACGTACCCTTTTGATACTTTAGTTGCCTAAACTATGCCTGAACTTGTGGCTGGCCTATATATAGCCCCCACCTCTATTGTAAACCCTAAGCATGATATTGGAATTAGTAGAAACCCCTTGTGGATCTATCTAATTCTTGCCTCATGCTCCTTGACCAAGGAGCACCAATATCACCAAACCTCGTTGGAGTTTGCATCGTGCCTCTACATTGTACAAGGCCTTAGCATCGGTGTCCCTTTGCCAAGACGTCAAGATCTCACCGAGTCTCCCATCTCGCCGTGCCAGTTCGAGAGAGAGTCCTCTGCCCGACGCCGATCCTAGGGATTGCGCTGGACCGGTCACCTCCGGCGTGAGCTATTGGTGTTTATCGTGGTTTTGCGTGTGTGTGTTCATCGCGTTCTTCATGCGTGTGTTCATCGGGTTCATCCTTCCCTCCTTCTCCCGCACTCCACCCTCGATTTGAAAGGGAATCGTGAAAGATCGGGCCACCCTAGAGGTTTGCCCTCAACACTAGATGGATGTGGTTTTTCCGTCTGGTCAAAGTTGACATGACTTTGGTAAATTTGAACGGTGGACACTAGAAATTTTGCTCATGGATTTTTTAAATATCACTTTTAGGTAGAGGATGTCATGTTTCTTTAGGGATCTAATCTCACAAAGATACAACCCCTTGGCAGCCCTAGCAGACGCCGAGATTCTGAGCTAACTTTGCATTGGCTGCTAAAATTCAAAAATATCTAGAATGTTGTAAAAACTACGCCTATAGACTATGTATGTGTACGGTAGCATGTGTAAAACAATTGGAATTATTTCATGAAGGTCAAAAAATCAGATTTTCAGAAATACTAGCTCAGGTAAGCCTAAACCTTTCTTTTGTAAATTTATCATTTTTTGACCATCACAAAATTAACCCAAACTTTTTGAACATGCTAGGGAACATGTACTTGTCAACTGTATGTAATTTGTTTCAAAAAAACTACAAGTACAACTTTGTGCCAGACGGTCTGGTGTCTCACGTGCCAGAATATTTGGTTGTGTGCATGCTGGACTATCTGGTTGTGTTCCCGTCGGATAGTCCAGCGTCCGGCACAAGCAATTTGCTCATACCCGGTGCGGCGTAAGGGGGACATGGGATGCGGTTTAGTCCCACCTCGCCAGCTGACTAGGTCACCGACCTGCTTATATACGCAGCTGGTTGCTATGTGTCGACCTCCTTCTAAGAATACATGCGTTACTATCTGCTCTCTGTCCCGTGGGCCCGGTGCCACTGGTTTATGGCTCAAGGTGGGATACTTTTTTTTAGCCAGACTGTCTCATCCTTTCTGCCAGACAGACCGACAGAAAATTGCATGGTTCTTTGGTCACCGGATGGTCTGGCAATCAGGGCCGAACTATATGGTGGAGGGTTCGAGTGGTTTCCTTTATACGCCGAAATGTCTGGATCATATAGCCAGATTGTCTATTGAATGGTTTGATACTACATTAGGGCCCCATGGGGGAGGAACGCATTAGTTTCCTCCACAGCGAGGCGGTTATCCTGGCCGTCGTCGCTCTCTGCCCGACCAACTGGGAGCGCTTCCCTCCATCTCCGGTCGTTTCTCTCCGACCAAATCGACCCTACAACCCCGATTTACTACTCCACCGACCCGTATTGTCCTCAAAACACTTATTGGATCTAATCGAGGCTAGCGACTAGGGTTCTTTGTCACCAAAGCTAGGTGGAGGCCCTGGAGCGTACTAAAAATCATGTTCACTAGTTGGACTGGCTCGAGGTGGTCTGAACATTGGTATGTTTCCTCCTCCTTCTGTAGTGTAGTTGTTCGATCGGAACTTCAACCATGTTCACTAGTTAGTATATTTCCTTCAAATGATTTGTTGGAAGGGAAGTTTCTCAAAGATCTTTCATATACTTTGTGAAGTATATATTGATGTTGTATTATGATGCATTATTTTGATAGTATGTGTTAAAGAATTACCATAGATGTTTTTCTCTACTACAATTTTGCTTGGTTACAATTTTGTTTATATAACCTTCTTTGTCCACTTGGTCTTTTTTTAGCATCATTACCTAGTGTCCATGATAATGTAAACTGCAGTACTTTGTGGTATTCATAATAAGAAAAAGATTATGTGGAGGAGGTTAACATTCTTTCATATCTTGTCCAATTGAGTGAAAAGGTCTAGAAATTACAAATTGTAATGGTGCTTTGTTAAAATAGGCTTGTTTTAGCAACTCTTCCTATTTTGTTCTTATCTTCTGAGTTGTCAATCAAGCACTATGTCTACACGTTGTTGTCCTCTTCATTTCATATGCATTCACATGAGTTGCTTACAATGGAGCTTTACCCTTTTTGTTATTAGGTGCTCGTCGTCAAGGGTCTTCGGATAGCGAGGAAAGAGGACGAGCCCACAAGCGAGCCAATGTTGGAGATAAAGGGCAAAGTGGCAGTCGTTATCCTAACGAGGAGGATAACAATGGTAGTGATAGGGAGGATGAGGATAACAGTGGCAGCGAGGAGATGACTATAAATGAAAGTGAGGAAGAGGATGCCGAAGATGATGAGGTACCAGTTGTACTTGAGGTTGTTTCAAAACATCGATCTACGCGTACAACCGCTTCAAGTAAGAAGTCGGTTGCTCGTGCTCCTCCTCTTTCCATTAAGCCTCATGGCATGCTCGTGCATGATGGTCTTGTCCTTGAAAAAGGAGGCCAAAGAAAAGCAAGAACTACAAAGTTCAAAACTAGAAGAAAACATCAAAGGTGGACTGCATGGCTGAGAGGAAAATTGATCATCTGGTGCGACGCAAAACTGCTACGGATCCAAGGTTTTGGTCTCGTGTGCACCAAGATATCTATGAAAGCATCTTTCTATGTTAGAAGCGAACACTTGTTCTGCAATGTTGGGTCAACATGAAGGCCATTGATAAGAATAGGGAACAATTATCGGGCTGTGAGGAGACCATTGATGCTATGGGGCTGCGTGGCATTATTACACTAAAATCTGACTGGAGTGAAGAAGCCGTACTACAATTCTATGCCACTTGCTGGTTTCTTACGAATGAGGCAAGGACACTATATGGACTATCGAGTCGAAGTAGTGCAGTGTGACCTTCGAAGAATTTTCCAATCTACTCAACATCCATACAGATGCCGATCTATATAAGATCCATTCCATTTCAAGCACGGGTGATTAGATGATCAGTGATGCTCTTTGGCCTCTTTTTCATCGAGATGCTATGGTACATTTGACAATGCACAAAGCACGTCTCTACTTGACCCAAAATATAAATTCCTGCATAAGGTCATTACCAAGGCGCTTGTTCCCAAGATTGTTGATAGGGAGAAGGTGAGGAACTTTGCCATTGACCTCTTGGTTCGGATGCACACTCATGGTACTGAGAGGTTTTATTTGGCTGATTTTATTTATGAACAAATCTTCCTTGCCTCTTATCTTCAAGATAGGAGTTTCCCATATGCACCATATATCCAAGTGCTCATAGATGCAAAGTTTCCTCATAAGATCTTCAAAGATACCAAGTGATGAGGACATCCCTAAAGTTACACCTACCCCAATTGATAATGAAGACGTTCCAATTGCAAAGAAGGATCAATCCAATGAGATAAGGACTGGACCAATCACAAGAGCTCGTGCTAAGCTACTAGAACAACAGGTGAACTTGTTTCTTAATAAACATGGTGTTTTAATCAATGAGAATTTTATACTACCTAAGTCTTTGAATTATTGCATGATCAAGTACTTAGGAGAAGAAGGCATAGCACGGAACGAGGAGCTAAAGGAACATGGCGTGTTGATCAATGAAGAATGCGCGAGGGAGGAGAGGAAGGAAGCGCAAGGAGCTGTCCAAGCCAAAGATCAACAAGAGATGGACGTTCTCTGCGGCAGGCAGAGAAAATCCCCAGTTCTCTGCCGCGGCAGGAAAACGGAGTCCAGCTCTGCCGCGGCAGAGAAATCAACTAAAACTCTGCCATGGCAGAGTCAGTTTGGCCGAGCCACTTTGTGGCCGGTTTGTATCCAGGTTGGGTGGAACCAACTCGGTTTCCACCTTAGGCCGCCACCCCCTAAACTCATAAATAGATAGGGGCGCCGTAGTTAGGGTTTTTAGACCACTTTAAAATATTTTGGAGTTGTTTCTTTCATAGAACCTCTAGAATTACCCTGTGTTCGAATTCTACAACTATAATTGAGTGTGATCCGTTGTTCCATTGGGAATTAGTAGATTGCATACTACCGTTCATGGTCACGGCTGCGTGCGCAAGAGTGTGGTGTTGTGAATATCCTACAAGGTTCAAGAGCTGTTGCATTGGCATCAGGGATTGAGCAGGAGAGATCATAGCTACGCACTAGTTATCTATCATCCACCATATCATCGACAAGAGCTTGCTGAGAAGATCGGGCCACCCCATATCATCTTGGTATCATATTTTCTCGTTGCATCGGTAAGCAATCCGCTATCCATCCATAGATAATAGAGTGTTTTCATCCTATACAGAAAATAGCCCCACAAAAAGATTCGCCATAGCCTAGATTACATCGTAGACGAGTAATAGTTGCTGGTCGTGTTCATCAATTAGTTTAGATCTAGTTTTTCTTTCATTGTTTTCTTCTTTCTAGTCATGTTCATCACCTGTTCTTCCGCGCCATAGTCAGATCCGATCTGGGTTAGAGAGTCCTAGTAATTTCCTCTTGGCCGAGTCGGATTCACAGAAAAAAGGTTACTTACCGATCTCTGCCGCGACACGGAAACACTCGCTTTTCCTACCACGAAACCAAGTCCGATAGCGACTCTGCCGCGGCACGCTTTTTCTGCCGCGCGCGTGCCTGGCTGCCGCTGCTCTGTCGCGGCACAGATTTGCTGCTGCGGCACGTTTTCCGTCTGTTTTGCTGCCACCGCTCTGCCACGGCAGGATTTCTGCCAGTTTTTTCTGCCACGGCAAGATTTGTTCTTCCACGACAGGATTTTTTGCTGTTTTTCTGCCACGACACCATAATTACAAAGTGTGATCAATTTGCACTTTTCCATAAACCTTAGCCACAACCAATCTACTACATAGGTGTAGGAACTTGCCCATTGAGACTAGTTTCCGCTCCTACAGACTGCTCTTAGGATTTTGGTGATGTACTTTATAGTTGGCCATGTGTGATCTATATAATAAAAAAAGAGAAAAAGCAATAGAGCAAAAGAAAAAAAGCAAAAAAAAGAGCTATACAAAAGAAAAAAGAAAAATTGTGGAAAAAGAGAATTTGAGCAAGAGGCCTAGTGATATCTGTCACCGGTAGATTGAGCAATCTTGTGTCTGTTTACTTTGAGCTTTGCTAGTGTCTCTCAAGCATAGTGCAACACCCTTCATAGTTGCATTGCCACGTTTTTCTCCACGTGTGTGTTTCTTGGGTTTTTGTACGATCAGCACTAGGACTTGTTTGCGGTGTAGATAGGATACCATACCTATAGCTCCACCATAAATAACATGTGTGTCCTGCGATCGTTCTCTATACCTTTGATATTCACTTAATCACATCAAGTGCATCAGTTTTTGATTTCTTTTGGTAGAGCATCTCTATTCACTTTGGAACGGTAAGATCTCCTTTCTTATTAGTTGTTGAGTGAGCTGTGAGAGTTTCCACCATACAGATTTTGATTTTTGCACTAACGTACTAATCATGTCTTCTAGTGATGATGATGTTATGTTGCAGAAAAAGAAGGATGAGGAGCTTGTTAATTGGCGTGAATATGAGGCTTTGAAGTCACACTTGACACGTGTGTTTACTCACACAATAGATGCCATTGACAAGAATCTACAAGATATGAATATGAGATTGGATTAGCATGTTGGAAGGTTGATACTATCCAAACGCAAGTGGCTACGCTCAATGTCAATATCACCACTTTGCAGCGTTCCATTGAGGGTTTGGCATTCACCTTACATAGAAGGGAAGATCCTCAACATGATGATGCCTTTGATGATTTCGATGAGGGTAGCGCTGTTGATGCTGCTCCACATGTTGGCAGGGGACGTGTTATTCCCCCTGTCCATGCACCTAATCATGGCCATGGGCTTGCCACTCTTGGGCGTGCTCAGCGTGTGCTCAACCAAGCTGCTGATGATGGTTTGGGCAAGCCAAAATTCTCGATTCCCAAGTTTGATGGTTCCATTCATCCTGAAGATTACCTCACATGGGAGTTTAAGATTGAGAAACTCTCGCGCTTATTTGACTATCCAGAAGACAAGAAGGTCAAGCTTGCAGCATCAGAATTTGATGGTTATGCTTTGCGTTGGTGGGATGCTCTTGTGCAACATAGGAGGGAGGACAATGAACTTCCTGTGATGGATTGGCGTGAGATGAAGCAAATCATGAAGGCTCGTTTCGTACCAACCAACTACTTGCGATCAGTTTTTGATAAATTGACGCAATTGAAGCAAGGCACAATGACAATTGATGAGTATTACATGGCGATGGAGCTGCTTATGCAGTGCAGCGTGCTAGAATTTGTGAGTCCATTGAGATGACCATGCAGCGATTCCTCAATAATCTGAAGTTACCAATCAAGAGCATAGTTTCTCATCACAAGCATGAGACCATGAATGAGCTATTGCACCATGCTAGAGAGGCCGAATCCCAGTTGGCAGAGGAGGCAAAGTCACGTGCTCATTTTCCACCCTCCAGCAGATTTTCGGTCAGATCTACTCCTCCTACAGTCACGCCACCAGCTGCTGCTCCTTGTACACCATCGGCCAAACCAGTGAGTACTCCTTTGTTTGGTGGTTCTAATGCTCGGAAACCGTTGCTCGTGCTGCTAGCTCAGGTTCCAACATGTCTACGGCACGTACTCGTGATGTGGTGTGCCATACTTGTGGAGGTAGGGGGCACTACAAGAAAGATTGTCCAAACAACAAAGTTATGTTTATTAATGAACAAGGCGAAGTAGAGAGTGGAGATGAAGCTTCTGATGATGATGTTGATGATGCCAAGGATGGGGTTGATGCGTATCCTGAGCGTGCTCCAACTATTGTCGTCTCTTCACATATATTGAGTGTGCAACCGGTTGAGGAATCCCAGCGTGACAACTTTTTCCAAACAAAAGCTCTAGTTGGACCTAACAAGGCTTGCAAGGTCATTATTGATGGAGGTAGCTGCATAAATCTTGCAAGTAAGGAACTACGTGCCAATCTGAATTTGACATACTTACCTCATCCCAAGCCATACTACATACAATGGTTGAGCAACATTGGTGAGATGAAGGTAAATCATATGGTACGTGTGAATTTTCAAATAGGGCCATACAAAGTTTCTATTGATTTTGATGTGGTTCCTATGACTATTTTTCACCTACTATTGGGTCAGCCTTGGCTCTATGATCGCCATGTGCAACACAATGGTCGAGCCAATACATATCACTTGGAATTCAAAGGGAAGAAGATTACTATGCAGCCAATGACACCATAAGATATTGTGAATGATTCTCGCCACAAGATAGAGGTGAACTTGAAGGAAGATTCTACCACTCGGCGAGATTGTGTGACAGCTGTTCCTGATGTAATTGAGCGTAAATTGAGTGATATAATGAAAAGTGAGAGAGTGCCTGGTTTATTGATACTAGCCACCAAGAAGGATATGAGAGAATTTTGTGAGGATCCTACAGCCATGCCACTTGTGCTCATATATAAGGGTGAGGATCCTACAGACATGGCCCCTATTTCTCTTGGTGTCTCTTCTGTTTTGTAGGCCTTTGGGGATGTGTTTCCAGAAGATGTACCTACAGGTTTACCTCCATTGCGTGGTATAGAACATCAAGTGGATCTGATTCCCGGCGCCACACTTCCCAACCGTGCACCCTACAAGACTAATCCCGAAGAAACTAAGGAAATTTAGAAGCAAGTACAAGAGTTGCTGGATAAAGGGTACATTTGTGTTTCTCTTAGCTCTTGTGCTATTCCTGTTATTTTAGTTCCTAAGAAAGATGGTACATGGCGCATGTGTGTTGATTGTAGAGCG
This sequence comes from Avena eriantha, assembly GCA_910589775.1. NCBI lineage: Eukaryota > Viridiplantae > Streptophyta > Magnoliopsida > Poales > Poaceae > Avena > Avena eriantha. Next base: position 358,662,829 of record OU342744.1, read on the forward strand.
ATTAATAACATCACTATTCGATGTCGTCATCCTATTCCATGCTTAGAGGATATGTTAGATGAATTGAGTGGTGCTGCTGTTTTCTCTAAAATTGACTTGCGTAGTGGTTATCATCAAATTAGGATGAAAGAAGGGGATGAGTGGAAAACTGCTTTCAAAACTAAATTCGGCTTGTATGAGTGGCATGGTTGTATCTCCTCCAATTCCCCGTCCCAGCAAGGTGCCAGAACAGAGTTTCTAGTTCTGAATTACGGTTTCTAGTGGTGGTGGCGCAGTAGATCCCTATCTGGAAAAACATCGAATCCCCCTTTGTTTTTAGGTCAGAGGGCTTATGTAGGCGAAGGGAGAGGTCGAGGCGGAGACCGAGGCAGCCACACCACCCCCTGGCGCGGCCTGGCCTGACCCGCGCCACCAGGTGGTGTGGGCCCCTCGTGGCCCCTCTTCGTCTCGTCTTCTGGCTCCGTGAGTCTTCTGCTAAAATAGGAGTTTTGCGATATTTTCCAGGATTTTTCATGAAAGTTGATTTCCTGCACAAAAACGAGACACCAAAGCAATTCTGCTGAAAACAACATTAGTCCGCATTAGTTGTATCCAAATCACACAAATTAGAGAAGAAATAATAGTAAAAGTGTTCGGGAAAGTATATACGTTTTGGACGTATCACTAGCTAGAGCACTCTACGATTGGAAAAAAATCTCTAACTACAGGACTTCAAGTCCATCGGGGAGCACATCATGAGGTTCATAAAATTTGTTCCAAACTGCACTTTTGCGAGAATGAGCCTACTGATGCGGAGATGATAGAGAAAAATCTAGCTACTATTCTCCCATCTTATAGGGTCCGCTGGTAGTAGTCTCGTACTCCCGACTACCAAGTCTATTCCAACCGCATTCATATCTTACTCCAGGCTTAAAGCATGATGAGCTACTCTAACAATGGATCTCATCGCCCGATTGAATCTCAACCTCTTCCTACAGTTTATATGAATGTTGCGAATGGATGGAGGTTTGATGGTGCTTTCAATGGCAGACCGTCAAACTTCAGTTGTAAGCAAAAGCGCAACAGGAACAAGAAGCCACAAAACTCAAACAACGGGAAGGGAATCACAAAGCATAAGTTTGAAAAAACTAAGCTCTATGAGAAGTGTGGATGCTACATGCATATCACGGAGAAATACAACACCCCAGGGCATATGGTTATTCTGTAGCAATCCCTGGAATGCAAAGAACCTGAAGGAAAAAGGTTTGAAGCCAACTTCAACCTTCATCCAGATGGCGCCAATGAAGTTGGTTGTTCGCAAGATGTCCCTCATGGACCTAGAAACACCATGACTCTCTAGCAGTGAGAGGACCATATGAGCACGGAGAACATGATGGTTGAGTATGCCTCAAATGGCGTGTTTGGAGACTTCGACTAGTCCCACTATCTCCTTAATGATCAAATTTAGTAAGGTCAATTTGTGATGTTGTAATACAACGTAAGTATTGTTGTCACAATATATTGTATCATTACTCTGATATAAATAAGATTATATGTATTCTATATATTTGAGAAAAGATTTCCATAGTGAAAATTCTTCAACTCTACATATAGATTTCTACGGGATTCAATCCGATGGATGAGGAACAAGTATTTCAAAAAGTACCCTCTATATTGTTTGGAATGTAGTACATGTATATCCAACCTGCAGCCCATGTTGCATATAAAGCAATTCCATTGGTCACAATTTGCTCGAGTTCAAGATAAACTACTTTTGCTCCTTGAACACATCCATGGAGACATATGTGGTCATATCCAATCATTGTGTGGATCTTTAGGTATTTCCATGGTTTTATTGATGCATCTACACGATGGTCATACGTGTGCTATATGTGCACATAAAACCATGCACTTTCCAAGATAATGTGGGAAGTAATTGAGTTACATACCCATTATCCAAAAAGTCGAATTTCACAAATTTGCATGGATAATGCTGTAGAATTCTCCTCACATGCCTGCAACGAATATTGCATGGCCCTGGGGATTGAAGTTCAGCACTTTATCCCATACATCCACACTCATAATGGTTTGGTTGAATCCCTAAATAAGAGGATCAAGCTCATTGCAAGACTTTTATCGATGAAATGCATGTTTACCAACTTCACGTTGGAGTCATGCAGTTTTACACGCTGCTGACTAACTAACTACATATTGCAGTACTTTCTCTCTGCAATTGATATGTGGAAATCCTCCGAGCATTTCCCATCTGCGTAAGTTCAGAAGTGCTTCACGCGCACCAATCTCACCACCGCAACATACATCAATGGGCCCATAGACTAGGGACGTGTGTGGGGTTTAGGTCTCTATCGGTCACAAAGTACCTAGAACCCTTCATAAGGGATCTATTAATAGCCTAGTATGTTGATTGCTATATTCAAGGATGGATTATTTCCGGGGATTAGGGGGAGAATTCAAGTACCACGTAGAATGTTAGGAAATCAATTGGGACTACATGTTCCACAACATATTCACGTATATAAGATTCTGAACTATATGTCCAACATTCACATATTTGCAACATATTGCAAATAACATGCCAGAACCATTTACTGATCTAAAGATTTTACAAAATCCTATGATCCGGCTAGAAATGTGCTAGAAAGAGTGGAGGTACCAATAAAAACCACTCATCTCCCCATTCCTAAAATGAGGGGGAGTAGTACGGCCTCTAACCAGGATCTAGATTCCCGCAAGCAACAAAGTAAATTGAGGAGAAATCCTCTAAGTCAGTAAATGCAATTTAACCTCGCGTTGATGGATAGTACACACACCGTGGAAGGGAAACCTCCACAACCCAGCTTCACCTTGCACACACTGGCTGGGACATCGGAACACTCAGACTCACACGTATTGGGAAATCACCAAAAGAGTCATCATAGGTGGATGAGATTTCCTCCAAGTATAACAATTCTAGAGAATCATATAACAAAATTCTACACGTGTCAACAAATATTTCTCTTGTATGATTGCCAATAATATTCAGAATTATTCAGATCCAAATACCATGGCCATGGAAGAGTGTAAACCACTCGCTCGGACTGAAACAATCGAGGGGTGCAATCCAAGTAGAAAATAGCCTAGCTCTTCCAATGAATTCCCTATATGGGATTCAATATGTTTTCTTCTAGAAATAGAATGAGAACAATAAGGTGGTGAGAAAGCAAGTCTTGTAGCATAAGGTCGGGTTTCCGCAGAGATCTGAGACCTACTCTCTAGACATGAGTGGAATCCTCATTTTGTGATACCTATATAACTGGCAGTACAGCATCATCTATATATGCAGTTGATAGATGCAGTGACTACATAGTGATGGCCCAAAATATATCGAGCTCGTTGGGGAACCCCAAGAGGAAGGTATGATGAGCACATCAGCAAGTTTTCCCTCAGTTATGAAACCAAGGTTATCAAACCAATAGGAGCAAGGAAACACCTCCAAGGTGTTGATTCCAACTTGGAATCATGCACAACACAACCACAGAACTTTGCCCCCAACTTACGGTGAGGTTGTCAATCTCACCGGTTTTGCTGAAAACAAAGAATTAAGCGTATTGTGTGGAAGATAGTAATAGCTTGCAAAAAGTAAATAGAAAATAGTAAATAGTTGTAGATTGATGGTAAAAGAAAGTGTTATGGGGTAACCCCGTGGGTGGCCCGATCTTCACGGATCTCGTGGTCAAATCGATGGGAAAGCGAGGGGAAAGGGAGAAGGTAGCGGAAGCGGACGCACACCTCGCAAAGAACACGATGAACACACGCAAAACACACACGATACAAGGCCGATTGCTCTCACCGGTGGCCACCGGTCCGATAGAATCCTCGCAAGCAAAGATCGGTCAACGTGCTCCCTCGATCCCACGCGGAGAGGGACGAACACCTTGGAGAGGGTCTTGACATCTTGGCAAAGGGACACCGATGCCAAGGCCTTGTACAACGAGGGAGGCACGATGCAAACTCCAACGAGGTGGTGATGATAGCCGATCCCCTTTGGTAGAAGGGGATGAGGCAAAACTAGAGATTCCACAAAGGGGGTTTTCTTTAGTCTATCATCTATGCCTCGGGTTACATGAGGGGGTGGGGGCACTATATATAGGCCAGCCACTAGTTCAAGGGTACTTTAGGAATAAAAGGGGAAAGTCTGGGCGGACTAAGGGGTACATGGGCCGAAGGCCCAGCTGGCGGCGCGCATGCCCATATGCTCAGGCCGGAGACTTCGGTGTGGGGTCTGGAGACTCCGGTCTGGGCCGGAGACTCCGGTCTGTCTCCGGTCCGTCTCCGGAGTGGCAGACAGACTGTCCTCGAGCTCGATCTGGGGGTCGGTCTAGAGATGGGTCCGGAGACTCCGAGGTTTGTAGGCCGGAGACTCCGGTGTGGCCGGAGACTCCGGTGCTCCAGCTGCTGCTTCTTCCGTCTTCTCTTCCAAGCCTGCATCTTGTCGGGCTTGGTGCTCTAGGCTTTCTCTCTTGCCTATGTACTCATCGGTATGAACCTATCATGGATATGGGATGGAGTATGAAGTAGTATACCATTCAAGAGGGTAGGAAGTGGGTTCGCATAGAGGAACGGATTCACCTTTGGAGTCCATGATGACTTGGCATAAGTTGGAGACCATGATGTGGTAATGACCGAAGGTCGGGCTACATCATCTCCCCTCCCTTCAAAAAGGGTCATCCTCGAATCTACACGCTCATCACAAAGTAGAAGTTGTCGAGAGACCTTCTTGATCCTGGGGTTCACCATATAGTCGTCCTTCTTGACAACACCTCAATGTTCCTTCACCTTCAATGAAGCCTACAAAGCTCACCACAAAAGCGAAGCAACACTCAAAGCATAGCCAATTCATGAAGATTATAGTATGAATCCTCAAGTAGAGTGAAGTCACCTTATGATGTAGAGATAGCTCGTTGAGGAGAAGCAATAGGTAACTCTCTACGGTTCGTCTTGTCAACTCTTTGTCCATAGAGGTTGACGCGGAAGCAATTGTACCTTCACACAAGAAAGACCAAGCAAAATATGTTCGTGTGTGATATAGGAGCATGTCATTTGTGGCATGTCCATTCTTGTTCACAACACTATTAGCACAACTCAAGTATCGCAAATGAAATGCGTATGCAAGGTCAAAGTGCATGGGAATTGTTTGAACATCATCCAAATGTGGGAACTCAAAAACTCCATAAAACATCTTAGTGTGGCACTCAAAGCAATGGACAATATTGGTCAACATCTTTGATGCAAGGATAGGAGAATTCGGCAAAAACACATGAGGAAAGATATCCAAAACAACATCATTATGTGTGCAAACCAACCATTGGAAAGAACAATTGGTCAACATGTTGGATGCCACACACAAATCATCAAAAGCAAATATCATTAGGATATGAGTATCATGAGCGGAAGCAAAAGCAACGTGTTTGCAAACAAACCATATGAAAGAGCAAGTGGTCCTTATGTTTGTTGCAACAACAATACGAGAGACTTGGAAGCTCTCATGACAATACAAGCTCAAAATGGCATTATGGTTGCACACAAAACATTGGAAAGAGAAATTGTTCAACATTTTTGTGGCAACACACAAAGCATCAATATCCAATAGCAACGAAACATGATTGTCACAAGGTGAAAGAATACCATCAACATGCTTGCAATCAAACCATAGGAAAGAGCAATTTGTCAACATGAAAGATGCAAAGCATGCAAAGGTATTAGAGCTGGGTTCGATCTTGAACTCACTTGGGGGATGCTCTCTAGAGCTCTTTTTGTCAACTCGTGCTCAACCGAGGTTGACATTCTTGTGCGGGTACCTACACACATCATACACAAAAGGAAGAACATGTGTGCATGGTAGAGAAACACATCAGTCATCATGACGTATCTCTTCTTGTGCACATCACCATTAGTGAAGTATAAAATAGGTGCATGGTGAGTATGCAAGTGGGGAGCATGCTTATCATGGCAATCATCAAAATCTCCAAAATTTGAGAAAGCTATGGGGGCCATCTCAATATAAACCATATGAGAATTATTGTTGCAAGCAAAACAAGTGAAAGAGCAATTATTCAACTTATTGCAAGCAACATGAGAGATTGTAAAACATCCATAACAAAGCATTGTCCGAGGGGTATCATTGGTAACATCATTGCAAGCAAAACATTGGAAAGAGCAATTGTTCAACAAAGTGCAAGAAATGATATCATAAATGTAATGTTTAAGGCATGGCATGTCTATGGCAACATCGTCACAATCAAATAATTTCACATGCTCAAAATTATGCAAAGGCAAAGTATCACATGGAAATATGAATAAAGCATATGCGATATCACAAACATCATCCATAGCATGCAAGTCGTCACAAGTCATCATGTCCACTAGTGGGATCATGGCATCATCAACACCCTTATTTTTACCTTGTTCATACCTCTCATATGAAGTGGGTGTTGTGGTAGCATTGGCCTCCATGTGGGCGACTTCTTCTACTTGTATGGGGATATCATCATGTTCATCCACCATGTTCATCTTCTTGGTTGGAGGCATCATCATCTCCAATCTTGGCGCTTCTTGATGCATGGAACCTAGCACATCATGAGATAACACACTAGAGGTAGAGGGTAAGTTGTTAGAAATCCAAGTGGTCTCACATGACCTATCAACTACCACTCTCAACTCACTCAGTGTATCACTCATGCCCTCCAAGTGGAAGCACTCAATCTCACATATGCTGGAGTCACTCATCTCACTCTTGTTTTCACTCAAGTGGGCTAAGTGGCTCTCATACTCACATGGGATTGGTTCCACATCATCACTCAAGCATGTAGGGGTAGGCTCGGTTCTCTCAACACCATGCGCCTCCTTTGGTGAAGGGAAAGTCCCATGCTCACCAATCTTGACCTTGTCGTCGCCATTTTGCACCTTGGCTTGTGCAGTCCTCTTGACGTACTTGTCTAACTTGGCGAAGTAGAGGTCTTCGTCCTCCTCATCCATGAGGTTACATGCGTCATCTAGGACGTTAAGTCTTGGCATTGAAGCATGATGGCGTGGAGGAGAGCTTGCTCTTGGTGCCATTTTGGTGGTGGCACGAGTAGTTGAAGGTGCCTTATGATGGTGTCGACGGAGGTCATTGGCGTGCCTTGCCAAAGGTTGATGTAGATGGCGCACTTGGTCATCCACATGACGCTCGCGACGATGCTCCTTGTCCTTGGCACTCTTCTTGGTGAGGCATTGTAATGAGCGCAAATCATCATTTGTCTTGGTCATCATGCTTATGGTTTTGGCGAAGTTGTTGTCCATGTCGCGCTTGAAGTTGTCCATTTGATGGTGGACCTTGTTGCTCTTGAGGTAGGGGCTCCCTCTTGGTCGATGCGACTTGAGGAGCTTATCATTGTCATGCTTGAAGTTGTCCATGCTTGGGGAGTTATTGTTGTTGTAGAACTCCATATCACCCAAGCATGTGGAGCCATTGTCGGTGTAGTGCTCCATCATGTCATCCATGCTTGTGGAGGCATATGCATGGTGGCTCATCGTGGATTCTTCATAGAAATCATCCTCGGTTCCGGAGTCCCTAGACATGTTTCACAAGACCAAGCGGTGTATATGGAAGTGGTAGGGGGTTAGGGATGCAACGTAAAAACTTACTTATCTTGGAAGATAGTATCGTGCATGTAACATCCCAAAATTTTACCTAATGTTTTTTAGGATTGTTGAAATAAATTTAATAAATTGATTGAATTGTTTGGCCTTTGTTGAAACTTTTAAATGGAAAGAAACCTTTTGAGGATTTGTTTAAATTCTTCTATACCACATTGAAAAGAGTGGATTAACATGACTATCCAAATATAAATTGGTTGGGAACTTTTATACAAATCCAATAAAGTATTATCTTGTATTTTATTCGTATTCATTTTTGATTTTTGGAATACTTGGATATGTTCCAAACACTGTTCATTTCCACAAGAGCGGAAATAATATGTCATTTTCAATTTATAAGAAACATTTTTGAAAATATTCCAACCGATGTTATTTGAATATTTTTAATTTTACTTTTGGGATATTTTAGACAATTTCCAATTAAAAGAAAATCGACAGAGAGAAGATAATATGACTTCTTCATAATATCGGGATGGAAATTTCCAATATAATATTCCTTTGGAGTTTTGGAGTTATGAAATATTCTCGATAATATTTAAAACACTTAACCCATTTTGGGGATTATTGGAAGCACCAATTTTATTTCATATGTAAAATTCTGCTGAACTCGTTTTGTTCAATGTTTTGTACATGTGCATCATGTATAGCTAAAACAGAGCTTAGCTCGATTAGTCTACCTCATACGTGCTCGAGCAGGAGTAATTTTTTTTAAAGGCTAACATCGGCTAGTACAATCCATTTTCATAAAATAAAATAGGAACGTACCTATACATGAGGCCACGAGCGAGTCCTGTCCGTCTAGGTCTCCTATTCTTGGTTTTTCTATCTTTCCCTGACATGTCGGCCCACATATCATCTTCAATATCCTGGAGAAGTTCCTGCTGAATACGAGTTCGTTTCAACCCCGATTAAATATTTTCGATTCCGTTGTATTCCTTTGCCCCTCCTCCACGGAATACAGTCCATAAATACCTCCACCTTCTTCCATTCGGTTTTTTTGCGGAAATTTCTACCCTAGTCAACCGAATCGACGGAACCAATCTCACCAACGAACTCCATTGATGCAGCTCCAAGAAGGACGATTCTATCGCGTACAGAGGCCCCAATCTCCCAAACTCTCTCCAATCTTCCTATCCTTCGCCTTCTCCAGTTTTTTTACCCCTCGTACGTATCGCAGGCATCCAAGGACGAGCGGTAGTTATGGCCAGAGCATTGCCAGAGCTGCACGCCTTCGGACAGGCTTCGTCACCGCCTGGAGCCACGCCGGAGCGTGCAGCAGGCGTGGGGGATACCGTCGTGGCGAGAAAACCCTGTCTATGCCCTTGCCGAGACCGAGGAGCACTAGAGTAACATCAACGTCCACGCCACCGGCCGCGATCGTCGTCTCCGTTCCTCATGTTTTGCAAACCGCTGGTATGCCATCCTAGTCGTTTCGATGTTTTTTTTATGACTTAGGCAGATCAAAATTAGTCTGAAAACCACGTTTTTATCCCTGATAAAACGTGACACTTTTTCCCTATTTAATTTGCGTGCACGTCCGTGTGCTGTAAGCTGTAAGCCGTGGCACCAGTTCTAATCGGTACACCGCGTTAGGTTATTATTATTTTCTGGTCAGATTAGATCGGCTATATACTAATAACAAACTGTATCAGCATATCATGTCTTGCCATGTGGTTTTTTCTTATACCTGCGATCGATCGATTCATATGGTTTATTCATCTCACAACTTAGAAATTAATCTTCAAATCTCGAACTCCGGTTTAGATGATTTTTAATGAGCTCGTTTCGCAATTAAATTCTCTATCAATTGGTACTAATTTTTCCAATTATAAAATTTTCTAATATAACTTTTAGAAATTAAAGTTTGTATTGTCTTTTGATCATATCTTTAAATCTGAAAGTCCGTTTGGAGTAAATCCTTTTTACGCTACGTTCATGATGACACCCTCTACCCTTCAGACCATCATTATCTACCGTTAGCCAAAATAAATATGTGCATGTTTTGGTATTTGTTTACTTGTTATAAAATTTATTTCGTTCTTTAGTTTTAATGGTTGTTTCTTTATTTGCAATGGTTGTTTATTAGTGTATTTCTCTAATCGTTAGATTTATTCGGAGTGTGCGAACAAGATTCGGAAAGAAATAATCATCGTCATAATATACTAAGGCAAGTTACACAACTTGTACATATTTATGTCCCAGTTTTGACTATGCATGTTTTGCTCTTCAAAATAGTAGTATGCATGTGTAGGATTGTTTTGGTAGATTTTCTTAGTATTGTTTTACAAGTACGGTTTTGTAGTATGCCATGAGAAGCTCTATACTTAGGAATTTCCATCCTAATAGATTCTCCTGTTTTGCTAAGTATTGCTTGCTATGCTATATATATATATATATAAAGTATCGTTGGGGGGTTCGAAATTCTGAAAATTTTCTAAGTATAAAAGCTCTCTCGAGTGAACTTTTCTTCTCCAAAACCCCCTTTAAAATAAAACTAAGTTTTCTTCTGGGTGGAATGGTTGTCGGGACAACGAGTGGGATTTTGGTGGAGGACGGCCACCTAGGAATCAAAGAAGTCTGCCATGTTTTAGAATTCAGAAGCTTCCAGTGCAACCACAATACATATGGGCTCTGTCTTGGCTTAGTACTTAGTGGGAAACCTCACCGGGGTACCAACATTTGGAGGTTCTTGGCATGGTTGGATCCAGCTGGTAGAGGGGCTACTAAGGGAAGGTTTCGGCATGGTCTGGTCTGTAAAAGGACTTGATCGTGGATTGTGGGGAAAGTGCACAACCTCTCGAGAGTATTGCAATCTGATCGATCAGCCGAGTTCACGGAAAAGAACACTTTGAGCATCTGAATGATGAAGCCTCTGAAGGATCTTCCTCTCTCTTTTCAAAGTTTTTCTAAAAACCCCATGGCGTGAGTAATATCGCCAATGGGTGGGATCTTGGGAACTTGGTGAGTAATATCCAAGTGTTAGGTTCTTTGGGCACTTGGTGAGTAATATCCTCGTGTTCCATTCTACCATTTTTTACTTAAGCAAATGTTTACAAAGTAGGATAAAACATCTTCCACTTTTCTTTTTTACTTAAAAAAAGTTGGCTTTATGCAAATGAACCCCAAAGCCTACTCTATCCTTGCATGTAGAGTTAGTCTTGTTCTTTCCTTGATGTAATTTGCCAATACATTCAAAGTATTGACCAACTCGTTTGGCTGCCCGTTTTATGTGCAGAAATTGGAGATCGTTGAAAGGTGCGCTAGGATCGCGGGTCTTCACTCAACTAGCATGTGGCATTGATGGGACTCCAAGTTGTATTTGTTTCACTTCTGTTGTAATAATGTAAACACTGGATTACTCGATTCATGTAATAAAGGCTTGTGTTTTACATCATATTTCATCGACTGTCAGTGCTAGCTAATGATCCAGGGACTAGCATGTTAATCATAGGGACTTAGGATCTCTATTGATCCGAGGTCATAACAGATGGTATCAGAGCATAAGGTGACTGTAGATCGTGACCCTAGACATGGAAAAACCTTAGGAGTAATATTTTCTAAGTTATTTCAGAAAAACTCTCAAACTTCTCATCATCTATCTTTGGAGTTTTAAAATTTATTAAGTCTCTTCTTTTCAACATTAGAAATGACCATCGTGAACTTCCAGAAGAAACTTCTCTCAAGACTACCTTCCAAAGAAGACCATCTCGCTCAAGTCAGGACCTAAAGACCTAGATGTTCCAAGACTGAAGCTACAAGAATTGAAGCCTTCAAAGCTACAAGTACCGAAGACTTTGAAGACCTCGAGTCAAGGTTATCAACAAAAGACCTTGAAAGATTGACGATTGAAGAACATGAGGACTATTAAGATCACGAAGACTTTTGAAGACTCGAAGGCTCGAAGATTCAAGTGACCCCTACTAGGAACCAAACCTGGATAGAGTTTGCTAGAATCGTTAGATGCGATGATTTGTTTGCTATCCTTTTTATGGTTTTGCTAACATAGACAAATAAAACCTATTTAAAAAAAATACAATTATTTTGTGTGGGTTACCCATGTCCCTCTTGCTAGACTTTACTCTCCCAACCTTAAATCTTGAAGAAGGAAGAATGGAGACAAACCGAAGAACCTAAATGAGGGCGCTAAGGTGAAATTCTACCAAGTGGATCAAAAGAAGAACACTCACATGGTGGAGGATGCAACAAGTCCTTGAATATAAACAACACACAAGTGCCTCAAGGATTAGGAAACACAGGGATAAATGCTTACCTCCAAAGTAGTTCTCTCATAACAATTTCTTGCGGTAAAAAGAATAGTTTGAGTGAAGTTGGCGTCATTTGATGTTTCCTTGGTTTGTTTGTTTGTATGGGGTGTCTATATCTTCTTATCCCTATATTCTACTCTTCTCTATCTTAAACCCACAAAGCAAGAGTGGAAAAAGAGGATAACATAAATGTGGATGCAAGGAAGATATACTACCATATCAATCAACACCTAATGAACCCTCGCATGACGAAGCACACATGAAACCTTCGAAGGACGACGAGAAGAAATCATCATCATGTGTTACCAAGACGCCCTCATTTTGTCATCCATATGTGATAACAACATCAAGGCGTCAAAAAGCTAGAAGCTTTGAAGATGTTCTCAAGGGATAGAAGCTTACCTATACGAGATGTGAGCACAAATAAGTACACACAAAATTTTGGCATACCCGAAGGAAGACAATCTTTTAAAGGAGGTACTAACCAAGTGTAACCTAAACCTATTTATTTCTATCCTTCTCAAATCTCGAGGACGAGATTCCTTTTAAGGGTGGTAGCCTGTAACATCCCAAAATTTTACCTAATGTTTTTTAGGATTGTTGAAATAAATTTAATAAATTGATTGAATTGTTTGGCCTTTGTTGAAACTTTTAAATGGAAAGAAACCGTTTGAGGATTTTTTTAAATTCTTCTATACCACATTGAAAAGAGTGGATTAACATGACTATACAAATATAAATTGGTTGGGAACTTTTATACAAATCCAATAAAGTATTATCTTGTATTTTATTCGTATTCATTTTTGATTTTTGGAATACTTGGATATGTTCCAAACACTGTTCATTTCCACAAGAGCGGAAATATTATGTCATTTTCAATTTATAAGAAACATTTTTGAAAATATTTCAACCGATGTTATTTGAATATTTTTATTTTTACTTTTGGGATATTTTAGCCAATTTCCAATTAAAAGAAAATCGACAGAGAGAGGATAATATGACTTCTTCATAATATCGAGTTGGAAATGTCCAGTATAATATTCCTTTGGAGTTTTTGAGTTATGAAATATTCTCGGTAATATTTAAAACACTTAACCCATTTTGGGGATTATTGGAAGCACCAATTTTATTTCTTATGAAAAATTCTGCCGACCTCGTTTTGTTCAAATTTTCGTACATGTGCATCACGTGTAGCTAAAATAGAGCTTAGCTCGATTAGACTAGCTCATACGTGCTCGAGCAGGAGTAATTTTTTTTAAAGGCTAACATGGGCCAGATAGTACAATCCCTTTTCATAAATAAAATAGGAACATATCTATACATGAGGCCAGAGCGAGCCCTGTCCGTCCCGGTCTCCTATTCTTTGTTTTTCTGTCTTTCCCTGATATGTCGGCCCACATATCATCTTCAACCTCCTGGAGAAGTTCCTGCTGAACACGAGTTCGTTCCAACCCCGATTAAATATTTTCGATTCCGTTGTATTCCTTTGCCCCTCCTCCACGGAATACAGTCCATAAATACCTCCACCATCTCCCCGTTTGATTTTTTTGCGGAAATTTCTAACCTAGTCAACCGAATCGATGGAACCAATCTCACCAACGAACTCCATTGCTGCAGCTCCGAGAAGGATGATTCCATCGCGTACAGAGGCCCCAATCTCCCAAACACTCTCCAATCTTCCTATCCTTCGACTTCTCCAGTTTTTTTACCCCTCGTACGTATCGCAGGCATCCAAGGACGAGCGGTAGTTATGGCCGGAGCATTGCCGGAGCTGCACGCCTTCGGACAGGCCACGTCACCGCCTGGAGCCACGCCAGAGCATGCAGCGGACGCGGGGGGGACCGTCGTGGCGAGAAAACTCTGTCTATGCCCTTGCCGAGACCGAGGAGCACCAGAGTAACATCAATGTCCATGCCACCAGCCGCGATCGTCGTCTCCGTTCCTCATGTTTTGCAAACCGCTGGTATGTCATCCTAGTCGTTTCGATGTTTTTTTGACGACTTAGGCAGATCAAAATTAGTCTAAAAACCGCGTTTTTATCACTGATAAAACGTGACACTTTTTCCCTATTTAATTTGCGTGCACGTCCGTGTGCTGTAAGCTGTAAGCCGTAGCACCAGTTCTAATCGGTGTACCCCGTTTGGTTATTATTATTTCTGGGTCAGATTAGATCGGCTATATACTAATAGCAAATTGTATCAACATATCATGCCACGCCATGTGTTTTTTTTCTTATACCTGCGATCGATCGATTCATATGGTTTATTCATCTCACAACTTAGAAATTAATCTTCAAATCTCGAACTCTGTTTTAGATGATTTTTATTGTGTTGGTTCCGCAATTAAATTTTCTATCAATTGGTACTAATTTCTCTAATTATAAAATTTTCTAATATAACTTTTAAAAATTAAAGTTTGTATCGTCTTTTGCTCATATCTTTAAATCTGAAAGTCCGTTTGGAGTAAATCCTTTTTACGCTACGTTCATGACGACACCCTCTACCCTTGAGACCATCATTATCTACCGTTAGCCAAAATAAATATGTGCATGTTTTGGTATTTGTTTACTTGTTATAAGATTTATTTCATTCTTTAGTTTTAATGGTTGTTTCTTTATTTGCAATGGTTGTTTATTAGTGTATTTCTCTAATCGTTAGATTTATTTGGAGTGTGCGAACAAGATTCGGAAAGAAATAATCATCGTCATAATATACTAAGGCAAGTTACACAACTTGTACATATTTATGTCCCAGTTTTGACTATGCATGTTTTGCTCTTCAAAATAGTAGTATGCATGTGTAGGATTGTTTTGGTAGATTTTCTTAGTATTATTTTGCAAGTACGGCTTTGTAGTATGCCATGAGAACCTCTATACTTAGAAATTTCTATCATAATAGGTTCTCCTGTTTTGCTAAGTATTGCTTGCTATGCTATATATATATAAAGTTGGCTTTATGCAAATGAACCCCAAAGCCTACTCTAGCCTTGCATGTAGAGTTAGTCTTGTTCTTTTCTTGGTGTAATTTTCCAATACATTTAAAGTATTGACCAACTCGTTTGGCTGCCCGTTTTATATGCAGAAATTGGAGGTCGTTGAAAGGTGCGCTAGGATCGCGGGTCTTCACTCAACTAGGCTGTGGCATTGATGGGACTCCAAGTTGTATTTGTTTTACTTCTGTTGTAATAATGTAAACTCTGCATTATTCGATTCATGTAATAAAGACTTATGTTTTACATGATATTTCATCGACTGTGAGTGCTAGCTAATGACCCAGGGACTAGCATGTTAATCATAGGGACTTAGGATCTCTATCGATCCGAGGTCATAACAGAGGATATCAGAGCATAAGTTGACTGTAGATCATGACCCTAGACATGGAAAAACATTAGGAGTAATATTTTCTAAGTTATTTCAGAAAAACTCTCAAACTTCTCATCATCTATCTTTGGAGTTTTAAAATTTATTAAGTCTCTTCTTTTCAACATTAGAAATGACCATCGTGAACTTCCAGAAGAAACTTCTCTCAAGACTACCTTCCAAAGAAGACCATCTCGCTCAAGTCAGGACCTAAAGACCTAGATGTTCCAAGACTGAAGCTACAAGAATTGAAGCCTTCAAAGCTACAAGTACCGAAGACTTTGAAGACCTCAAGTCAAGGTTATCAACAGAAGACCTTGAAAGATTGACGATTGAAGAACATGAGGACTATTAAGATCACGAAGACTTTTGAAGACTCGAAGGCAAGAAGATTCAAGTGACCCCTACTAGGAAACAAACCTGGATAGACTTTGCTACAATCGTTAGATGCGATGATTTGTTTGCTATCCTTTTTTTGATTTTGCTGACATAGACAAATAAAACCTATTTAAAAAAATACAATTATTTTGTGTGGGTTCCCCATGTCCCTTGCTAGACTTTACTCTCCCAACCTTAAATCTTGAAGAAGGAAGAATGGAGACAATCCGAAGAACCTGAATGAGGGTGCTAAGGTGAAATTCTACCGAGTGGATCAAAAGAAGAACACTCACATGGTGGAGGATGCAACAAGTCCTTGAATATAAACAACACACAAGTGCCTCAAGGATTAGGAAACACAAGGATAAATGCTTACCTCCAATGTAGTTCTCTCATAACAATTTCTTGCGGTAAAAAGAATAGTTTGAGTGAAGTTGGCGTCATTTGATGTTTCCTTGGTTTGTTTGTTTGTATGGGGTGTCTATATCTTCTTATCCCTATATTCTACTCTTCTCTATCTTAAACCCAGAAAGCAAGAGTGGAAAACGAGGATAACATAAATGTGGATGCAAGGAAGATATACTACCATATTGATCAACACCTAATGAACCCTCGCACGACGAAGCACACATGAAACCTTCGAAGGACGACGAGAGGAAATCATCATCATGTGTTACCAAGACGCCCTCATTTTGTCATCCATATGTGATAACAACATCAAGACGTCAAAAAGCTAGAAGCTTTGAAGATGTTCTCAAGGGATAGAAACTTACCTATACGAGATGTGAGCACAAATAAGTACACACAAAATTTTGGCATACCCGAAGGAAGACAATCTTTTAAGGGAGGTACTAACCAAGTGTAACCTAAACCTATTTATTTCTATCCTTCTGGAATCTCGAGGACGAGATTCCTTTTAAGGATGGTAGCCTGTAACATCCCAAAATTTTACCTAATGTTTTTAGGATTGTTGAAATAAATTTAATAAATTGATTGAATTGTTTGGCCTTTGTTGAAACTTTTAAATGGAAAGAAACCTTTTGAGGATTTGTTTAAATTCTTCTATACCACATTGAAAAGAGTGGATTAACATGACTATCCAAATATAAATTGGTTGGGAACTTTTATACAAATACAATAAAGTATTATCTTGTATTTTATTCGTATTCATTTTTGATTTTTGCAATACTTGGATATGTTCCAAACACTGTTCATTTCCACAAGAGCAGAAATAATATGTCATTTTCAATTTATAAGAAACATGTTTGAAAATATTTCAACCGATGTTATTTGAATATTTTTAATTTTACTTTTGTGATATTTTAGATAATTTCCAATTAAAAGAAAATCGACAGAGAGAGAATAATATGACTTCTTCATAATATCGAGTTGGAAATGTCCAGTATAATATTCCTTTGGAGTTTTGGAGTTATGAAATATTCTCGGTAATATTTAAAACACTTAAACCATTTTAGGGATTATTGGAAGCACCAATTTTATTTCTTATGAAAAATTCTGCTGACCTCGTTTTGTTCAAAGTTTCATACATGTGCATCACGTATAGCTAAAATAGAGCTTAGCTCGATTAGTCTAGCTCATACGTGCTCGAGCAGGAGTAATTTTTTTAAAGGCAAACATCGGCCAGATAGTACAATCCCTTTTCATAAAATAAAATAGGAACGTATCTATACATGAGGCCACGAGCGAGCCCTGTCCGTCCCGGTCTCCTTTTGTTTGTTTTTCTGTCTTTCCCTGACATGTCGGCCCACATATCATCTTCAACCTCCTGGAGAAGTTCCTGCTGAACACGAGTTCGTTCCAATCCCAATTAAATCTTTTCGATTCCATTGTATTCCTTTGCCCCTCCTCCACGGAATACAGTCCATAAATACCTCCACCTTCTCCCCGTTCGATTTTTTTGCGGAAATTTCTAACCTAGTCAACCGAATCGACGGAACCAATCTCACCAACGAACTCCATTGCTGCAGCTCCGAGAAGGATGATTCCATCGCGTACAGAGGCTC
Source organism: Avena eriantha (assembly GCA_910589775.1). Classification (NCBI taxonomy): domain Eukaryota; kingdom Viridiplantae; phylum Streptophyta; class Magnoliopsida; order Poales; family Poaceae; genus Avena; species Avena eriantha. The sequence continues at coordinate 358,680,531 of OU342744.1, forward strand.
CAATCTCCCAAACTCTCTCTAATCTTCCTATCCTTCGCCTTCTCCAATTTTTTTACCCCTTGTACGTATCGCAGGCATCCAAGGACGAGCGGTAGTTATGGACGAAGCATTGCCGGAGCTGCACGCCTTCGGACAGGCCACGTCACCGCCTGGAGCCACGCTAGAGCATGCAGCGGACGCGGGGGAGACCGTCGTGGCGAGAAAACCCTATCTATGCCCTTGCCGAGACCGAGGAGCACCAGAGTAACATCAATGTCCATGCCACCGGCCGCGATCGTCGTCTCCGTTCCTCATGTTTTACAAACCGCTGGTATGTCATCCTAGTCGTTTCGATGTTTTTTTTACGACTTAGGAAGATCAAAATTAGTCTAAAACCGCGTTTTTATCACTGATAAAACGTGACACTTTTTCCCTATTTAATTTGCGTGCACGTCCATGTGCTGTAAGCTGTAAGCCGTCGCACGAGTTCTAATCGGTGTACCACGTTTGGTTATTATTATTTCTGGGTTAGATTAGATCGGCTATATACTAATAACAAACTGTATCAACATATCATGCCTTGCCATGTGTTTTTTTTCTTATACCTGCGATCGATCGATTCATATGGTTTATTCATCTCACAGCTTAGAAATTAATCTTCAAATCTCGAACTCCGGTTTAAATGATTTTTAATGTGCTGGTTCCGCAATTAAATTCTCTATCAATTGGTACTAATTTCTCTAATTATAAAATTTTCTTATAACTTTTAAAAATTAAAGTTTGTATCGTGTTTTGCTCATATCTTTAAATCTGAAAGTCCGTTTGGAGTAAATCCTTTTTACGCTACGTTCATGACGTCACCCTCTACCCTTGAGACCATCATTATCTACCGTTAGCCAAAATAAATATGTGCATGTTTTGGTATTTGTTTTCTTGTTATAAGATTTATTTCGTTCTTTAGTTTTAATGGTTGTTTCTTTATTTGTAATGGTTGTTTATTAGTGTATTTCTCTAATCGTCAGATTTATTCGGAGTGTGCGAACAAGATTCGGAAAGAAATAATAATCGTCATAATATACTAAGGCAAGTTACACAACTTGTACATATTTATGTCCCAGTTTTGACTATGCATGTTTTGCTCATCAAAATAGTAGTATGTATGTGTAGGATTGTTTTGGTAGATTTTCTTAGTATTATTTTGCAAGTACGGTTTTGTAGTATGCCATGAGAACCTCTATACTTAGGAATTTCTATCATAATAGGTTCTCCTGTTTTGCTAAGTATTGCTTGCTATGCTATATATATAGAGTATCGTTGGGACGTTCGAAAGTCTAAAAATTTTCTAAGTATAAAAGCTCTCTCGAGCGAACTTTTCTTCTCCAAGACCCCCTTTAAAATAAAACTAAGTTTTCTTCTGGGCAGAATGCTTGTCGGGACAACGAGTGGGATTTTGGTGGAGGACGGCCACCCAGGAATCAAAGAAGTTTGTCATGTTTCAAAATTCAGAAGCTTCCAGTGCAACCACAATACATATGGGCTCTGTCTTGGCTTAGTACTTAGTGGGAAACCTCACCGGGGTACCAACATTTGGAGGTTCTTGGCACGGTTGGATCCAGCTGGTAGAGGGGCTACTACGGGAAGGCTTCGCCATGGTCTGGTCTGTAAAAGGACTTGATCGTGGATTGTGGGGAAAGTGCACAACCTCTCGAGAGTATTGCAATCTGATCGATCAGCCGAGTTCACAGAAAAGAACACTTTGAGCATCTGAAGGTTGGAGCCTCTGAAGGATCTTCCTCTCTCTTTTCAAAGTTTTTCTAAAAACCCCATGGCGTGAGTAATATCGCCAATGGGTGGGATCTTGTGAACTTGATGAGTAATATCCAAGTGTTAGGTTGTTTGGGCATTTGGTGAGTAATATCCTCGTGTTCCATTCGACCCTATTTTTACTTAAGCAAATGTTTACAAAGTAGGATAAAACATCTTCCTCTTTTCTTTTTTACTTAGAGAAAGTTGGCTTTATGCAAATGAACCCCAAAGCCTACTCTAGCCTTGCATGTAGAGTTAGTCTTGTTCTTTTCTTGGTGTAATTTTCCAATACATTCAAAGTATTGACCAACTCGTTTGGCTGCCCATTTTATATGCAGAAATTGGAGGTCGTTGAAAGGTGCGCTAGGATCGCGGGTCTTCACTCAACTAGGCTGTGGCATTGATGGGACTCCAAGTTGTATTTGTTTTACTTCTGTTGTAATAATGTAAACTCTGGATTATTCGATTCATGTAATAAAGACTTATGTTTTACATGATATTTCATCGACTGTGAGTGCTAGCTAATGACCCAGGGACTAGCATGTTAATCATAGGGACTTAGGATCTCTATCGATCCGAGGTCATAACAGAGGGTATCAGAGCATAAGTTGACTGTAGATCATGACCCTAGACATGGAAAAACCTTATGAGTAATATTTTCTAAGTTATTTCAGAAAAACTCTCAAACTTCTCATCATCTATCTTTGGAGTTTTAAAATTTATTCTTCTTTTCAACATTAGAAATGACCACCGTGAACTTCCTGAAGAAACTTCTCTCGAGACTACCTTCCAAAGAAGACCATCTCGCTCAAGTCAGGACCTAAAGACCTAGATGTTCCAAGACTGAAGCTACAAGAATTGAAGCATTCAAAGCTACAAGTACCAAAGACTTTGAAGACCTCAAGTCAAGGTTATCAACAGAAGACCTTGAAAGATTGACGATTGAAGAACATGAGGACTATTAAGATCACGAAGACTTTTGAAGACTCGAAGGCTCGAAGATTCAAGTGACCCCTACTAGGAACGAAACCTGGATAGACATTGCTACAATCGTTAGATGCGATGATTTGTTTGCTATCCTTTTTACGGTTTTGCTGACATAGACAAATAAAACCTATTTAAAAAAATACAATTATTTTGTGTGGGTTGCCCATGTCCCTCTTGCTAGACTTTACTCTTCCAACCTTAAATCTTGAAAACGGAAGAATGGAGACAAACCGAAGAACCTGAATGAGGGCGCTAAGGTGAAATTCTACCAAGTGGATCAAAAGAAGAACACTCACATGGTGGAGGATGCAACAAGTCCTTGAATATAAACAACACACAAGTGCCTCAAGGATTAGGAAACACAAGGATAAATGCTTACCTCCAATGTAGTTCTCTCATAACAATTTCTTGCGGTAAAAAGAATAGCTTGAGTGAAGTTGGCGTCATTTGATGTTTCCTTGGTTTGTTTGTTTGTATGGGGTGTCTATATCTTCTTATCCCTATATTCTACTCTTCTCTATCTTAAACCCACAAAGCAAGAGTGGAAAAAGAGGATAACATAAATGTGGATGCAAGGAAGATATACTACCATATCGACCAACACCTAATGAACCCTCGCACGACGAAGCACACATGAAACCTTCGAAGGACGACGAGAAGAAATCATCATCATGTGTTACCAAGACGCCCTCATTTTGTCATCCATATGTGATAACAACATCAAGACGTCAAAAAGCTAGAAGCTTTGAAGATGTTCTCAAGGGATAGAAGCTTACCTATACGAGATGTGAGCACAAATAAGTACACACAAAATTTTGGCATACCCGAAGGAAGACAATCTTTTAAGGGAGGTACTAACCAAGTGTAACCTAAACCTATTTATTTCTATCCTTCTCGAATCTCGAGGACGAGATTCCTTTTAAGGGTGGTAGCCCGTAACATCCCAAAATTTTACCTAATGTTTTTAGGATTGTTGAAATAAATTTAATAAATTGATTGAATTGTTTGGCTTTTGTTGAAACTTTTAAATGGAAAGAAACCTTTTGAGGATTTGTTTAAATTCTTCTATACCACATTGAAAAGAGTGGATTAACATGACTATCCAAATATAAATTGGTTGGGAACTTTTATACAAATCCAATAAAGTATTATCTTGTATTTTATTCGTATTCATTTTTGATTTTTGCAATACTTGGATATGTTCCAAACACTGTTCATTTCCACAAGAGCGGAAATAATATGTCATTTTCAATTTATAAGGAACATATTTGAAAATATTTCAACCGATGTTATTTGAAAATTTTTATTTTACTTTTGGGATATTTTAGACAATTTCCAATTAAAAGAAAATCGACAGAGATAGAATAATATGACTTCTTCATAATATCGAGTTGGAAATGTCCAGTATAATATTCCTTTGGAGTTTTGGAGTTATGAAATATTATCGGTAATATTTAAAACACTTAACCCATTTTGGGGATTATTAGAAGCACCAATTTTATTTCTTATGAAAAATTCTGTTGACCTCGTTTTGTTCAAAGTTCCATACATGTGCATCACGTATAGCTAAAATAGAGCTTAGCTCGAGTAGTCTAGCTCATACGTGCTCGAGCAGGAGTAATTTTTTTGAAAGGCTAACATCGGCCAGATAGTACAATCCCTTTTCATAAAATAAAATAGGAACGTATCTATACATGAGGCCACGAGCGAGTCCTGTCCGTCCCGGTCTCCTATTCTTTGTTTTTCTGTCTTTCACTGACATGTCGGCCCACATATTATCTTCAACCTCCTGGAGAAGTTCCTGCTGAACACGAGTTCGTTCCAATCCTGATTAAATCTTTTCGATTCCGTTGTATTCGTTTGCCCCTCCTCCATGGAATACAGTCCATAAATACCTCCACCTTCTCACCATTCTTTTTTTGCGGAAACTTCTAACCTAGTCAACCGAATCGACGGAACTAATCTCACCAACGAACTCCATTGCTGCAGCTCCGAGAAGGATCATTCCATCGCGTACAGAGGCTCCAATCTCCCAAACTCTCTCTAATCTTCCTATCCTCTGCCTTCTCCAGTTTTTTTACCCCTCGTACGTATCGCAGGCATCCAAGGACGAGCGGTAGTTATGGCCGGAGCATTGCCGGAGCTGCACGCCTTCGGACAGGCCTCATCACCGCCTAGAGCCACGCCGGAGCATGCAGCGGACGCGGGAGAGACCGTCGTGGCGAGAAAACCCTGTCTATGCCCTTGCCGAGACCGAGGAGCACCAGAGTAACATCAATGTCCATGCCACCGGCCACGGTCGTCGTCTCTGTTCCTCATGTTTTGCAAACCGCTGGTATGCCATCCTAGTCGTTTCGATGTTTTTTTACTACTTAGGCAGATCAAAATTAGTCTAAAAACCACGTTTTTATCACTGATAAAAAGACACTTTTTCCCTATTTAATTTGCATGCACGTCCGTGTGCTGTAAGCTGTAAGCCGTGGCACCGGTTCTAATCAGTGTACCGCGTTAGGTTATTATTATTTTCTGGGTCAGATTAGATCGGCTAAATACTAATAACAAACTGTATCAGCATATCATGTCTTGCCATGTGTTTTTTTCTTATACCTGCGATCGATCGATTCATATGGTTTATTCATCTCACAACTTAGAAATTAATCTTCAAATCTCGAACTCCGGTTTAGATGATTTTTAATGCGCTGGTTCCGCAATTAAATTCTCTATCAATTGGTACTATTTTTTCTAATTATAAAATTTTCTAATATAACTTTAAAAAATTAAAGTTTGTATCGTCTTTTGACCATATCTTTAAATCTGAAAGTCCGTTTGGAGTAAATCCTTTTTACGCTATGTTCATGACGACACCCTCTACCCTTGAGACCATCATTATCTACCGTTAGCCAAAATAAATATGTGCATGTTTTGATATTTGTTTACTTGTTATAAGATTTATTTCGTTCTTTAGTTTTAATGGTTGTTTCTTTATTTGCAATGGTTGTTTATTAGTGTATTTCTCTAATCGTTAGATTTCTTCAGAGTGTGTGAACAAGATTCGGAAAGAAATAATCATCGTCATAATATACTAAGGCAAGTTACACCACTTGTACATATTTATGTCCCAGTTTTGACTATGCATGTTTTGCTCTTCAAAATAATAGTATGCATGTGTAGGATTGTTTTGGTAGATTTTCTTAGTATTATTTTGCAAATACGGTTTTGTAGTATGCCATGAGAATCTCTATACTTAGGAATTTCCATCCTAATAGGTTCCCCTGTTTTGCTAAGTATTGCTTTCTATGCTATATATATATAGAGTATCGTTGGGGGTTCGAAAGTCTAAAAAATTTATAAGTATAAAAGCTCTCTCGAGCGAACTTTTCTTCTCCAAAACCCCTTTTAAAATAAAACTAAGTTTTCTTCTGGGCGGAATGGTTGTCGGGACAACGAGTGGGATTTTGGTGGAGGACGGCCGCCCATGAATCAAAGAAGTCTGCCATGTTTTAGAATTCAGAAGCTTCCAGTGCAACCACAATACATATGGGCTCTGTCTTGGCTTAGTACTTAGTGGGAAACCTCACTGGGGTACCGACATTTGGAGGTTCTTGGCACGGTTGGATCCAGCTGGTAGAGGGGCTTCTAAGGGAAGGCTTCGCCATGGTCTTGTCTGTAAAAGGACTTGATCGTGGTTTGTGGGGAAAGTGCACAACCTCTCGAGAGTATTGCAATCTGATCGATCAGCCATGTTCACGGAAACAGAACAACTTTGAGCAGCTGAACGATGGAGCCTCTGAAAGATCTTCCTCTCTCTTTTCAAAGTTTTTATAAAAACCCCATGGCGTGAGTAATATCGCGAATGGGTGGGATCTTGTGAACTTGGTGAGTAATATCCAAGTGTTAGGTTGTTTGGGCACTTGGTGAGTAATATCCTCGTGTTCCATTCGACCCTATTTTTACTTAAGCAAATGTTTACAAAGTAGGATAAAACATCTTCCTCTTTTCTTTTTACTTAGAGAAAGTTGGCTTTATGCAAATGAACCCCAAAGCCTACTCTAGCCTTGCATGTAGAGTTAGTCTTGTTCTTTCCTTGGTGTAATTTGCCAATACATTCAAAGTATTGACCAACTCGTTTGGCTGCACGTTTTATATGCAGAAATTGGAGATTGTTGAAAGGTGCGCTAGGATCGTGGGTCTTCACTCAACTAGCATGTGGCATTGATGGGACTCAAAGTTGTATTTGTTTCACTTCTGTTGTAATAATGTAAACTCTGGATTATTCGATTCATGTAATAAAGACTTGTGTTTTACATGATATTTCATCGACTGTGAGTGCTAGCTAATGATCCAGGGACTAGCATGTTAATCACAGGGACTTAGGATCTCTATCGATCCGAGGTTATAACAGTGCAAGTGGCAACACTTGAGAGCAATCAAAACCAAGCAAAGTGAAGTTCACGCGGAACATCAAAACCAACTAACCACTAAAAAACATAGACACACAAAGCTTATGGTGGATAGGTATGGAAGGTGGCATGTCAAGAACCAATCCAAAATCAAGATATTGTAATGGCAAGTAAAGATCCACGATGATCACAAAGCAAAACAAGTCAATCCACAAGATAGGACTTATGTACAAGGAAACACACACAGTGGGATAATTGGGACTTGTGCGACGGAGAAAGTGAGCTAAGAACCAAATGATTACCTAGCGAAGATTATAAGCTCATGTCGCACAAGTGCAAGGAGAGACGCTAGTTCGATTGCAATAAATTGGTGGGCTACAAGATATGCACAATAAGTACCACCTATTTGATGTTCATCGAGCTTGTGCTTCCTGTTCTATGAGGCACTTGTTTCTTTCTTTATTTTTCTTCTTTTTATTTTTCTATTTTTCTCTCTTTTTCTTTTCTTTGTCATGTGCCCCTTCCTTGTGCCAACAACTATACAAGATAACTATATGAGATAGCACGCTCACAACTTTTGCTCGGAATTCTACAAGGTATCAAATGTGCATAGCCTAAGCAATCATAGGAGGAACTAGTCTCAGTAGGTGTTTGTTGAACTCAAAGATAGTGTAGCTCACAAAGGAAAGCAAGTGGGGAGAAGTCGCGGAATGTTTATACATTTCTTCGCCGATCTTCACCCTTTATTGGTGGATTCCGCCTTGCTCGCAGAATTTGGGTTGAGTAGATAGCATGAACCACGGAGATGATGATGTAGATCTCTTTCTCCTCTTCAAAACAAGCTAAAGAACACCAAAATCCGAGTTCGTATGCAAACGTTATGCCCAAAACGGTCAAACAGATTTGCTGTCAGCAGTTAGGGGCGGAGACTTTGCCAGAATCTCTGGTCTGGACCGGAATCTCCGGTCTGGGGGCCGAAATCTCTGGTCTAGGCCGGAGTCTCTAGTCCGGGGGCCAGAATCTCCGGTCCGGAGGTTTCAGGACGTTCCAGTACATGAACGGGATGAGTCTTGGCGGAAAAACTCGACCCAAAACCTCAAATTGGTGGGGGAAAACAAGGAATTAGGCCATGAAAACGCAGGGGAAGGTAGATCAACAAGTTTAGCAAGTAATCCACGGATCAAAACCTACCAAAATGCACTCAAATCATAGATCGATCCAAAACACGAATTGGGGCTATTTTTGGTGGAATTTTCGAATTTATGGGGAAAAAGACCAAATCGAGGGGAAATCCGTGGCAACCAAAAGCTGTTGATACCAGATGTTATGGGGTAACCTCGTGGGTGGCCCGGTCTTCACGGATCTCATGGTCAAATCGATGGGAAAGCGAGGGGAAAGGGAGAAGGTAGCGGAAGCGGACACACACCTCGTGAAGAACACGATGAACACACGCAAAACACACACGATACAAGGCCGATTGCTCTCACCGGTGGCCACCGGTCCGATAGAATCCTCGCAAGGAAAGATCGGTCAACGTGCTCCCTCGATCCCACGTGGAGAGGGACGAACACCTTGGAGAGGGTCTTGCCGCCTTGGCAAAGGGACACCGATGCCAAGGCCTTGTACAACGAGGGAGGCGCGATGCAAACTCCAACGAGGTGGTGACGATAGTCGATCCCCTTTGGTATAAGGGGATGAGGCAAAACTACAGATTCCACAAAGGGGGTTTTCTTTAGTCTATCATCTATGCCTCGGGTTACATGAGGGGGTGGGGGCACTATATATAGGCCAGCCACTAGTTCAAGTGTACTTTAGGAATAAAAGGGGAAAGTCTGGGCGGACTAAGGGGTGCGCAGGCCGGAGACTCCGGTGCTCCAGCTGCTGCTTCTTCCGTCTTCTATTCCAAGCCTCCGTCTTGTCGGGCTTGGTGCTCCAGGCTTCCTCCCTTGCCTCCGTACTCGTCGGTATGAACCTATCATGGATATGGGACGGAGTATGAAGTAGTATACCATTCAAGAGGGTAGGAAGTGGGTTCGCATAGAGGAACGGATTCACCTTTGGAGTCGATGACGACTTGGCATAAGTTGGAGACCATGATGTGGTAATGACCGAAGGTCGGGCTACATCAGAAAGGATCGGGGTCCATAGTTTACTAGTGGTGATTCCCCTTAAGATAGATGACATGTTGGGTGAAAATATTACAGCGGGGTACCTGACAAACATCGAGAAAGCATACATGCATATACTAATCATCTTGACTCCTATGAGATTTGATTGGGAATTACAACATTATACATAGACCGTAATCCAACTGCATCTATGACTAATAATCCACCTTCAGGTTATCATCCGACCCCCCCTCATGTATTAAGTTGCATGCAACAGATAACTGCTTAAAGATTGCGTGTAAAGTAAACAATACGATTGTTCTATGAACAAAGGATTGTTGTTTTCTCCCTAGTAGCAACAGCACATCTAGTACCTTAGAGATTTCTGTCACTTCCCCAGATTACTAGAGACATGAACCCACTATCGAGCATAAATACTCCCTCTTGGAGTTGCTAGCATCTACTAGGCCAAGATAGCTACTAACAATGGAGAGCATGCAAGATCACAAATAACAAAGACATGATAGAATCAATAATCAATCTGAAATAGCATCTCAATATCCATCGGATCCCTGCAAACACAACATGTAGGATTACAAATTGATGATCTTGATCATGAACGGAGCTCACAAGATCTAGACATGATAGCACAAAGGAGAAGAACCAACCATCTAGCTACTACATGGACCCGTAGTCCAAGGATGAACTACTCACGCATCACACCTAAGGCTTGCATGGTGATGAAGAAGGCCTTCAGGGTGAATTCTCCCCTCCAGCAAGGTGCCGAGAAGAGCTTCAAATCCCTCCCGATCTAGGGATGGAGATGACGGCGGCTACAGACTCTTTCGTGGAATCTTGATTGGGTACTTAGGATTTCTGTATCGGAGGCATCTTATAGGAGAAAGGGGAGGCCGAGGGGGTTCCCTAGGCGGCCACACCACCCCCTGGCACGGGTCAGGCCTAGCTGTGCGGCCAGGTGGTGTGACCGGCCCCTGGCCCCTCTCCGTCTCATCTTCTGGCTCCGTGTGCCCCTCGGTGAAATATTAACTTTGGCTTTTGTCCCGTCCAATTCCGAGAATATTCATTTTCTGACTTTCTTGGAACCAAAAACAGCAGAAAACAGGCAACTAGCACTGTGGCATCTTGTTAATAGGTTAGTCAAAGAAAGTGTATAAAAATACTCCAAAGTGTGGACAAAACATAAGAAAGTAGATACAAAACAAGCATGGAACATCAATAATTATAGATACGTTAGCAACATATCAACATCCCCAAGCTTAACTCCTACTTGTCCTCGAGTAGGTAAGTGATAAAAAGAAAGAATAATTTTTCATGCACCATCATACACTTGATCAAAGTATTTTTAAAACAATGATAGTTGGGATCATAGTACGTTAACATAGCATGAATGATATAGTTCTAACAATAAGACATAGCAACTATGTTCTGACATGAAAAGGTACAAACAAAAGATTCATGAATAACAATGTTTTGCAAGACGTTTGTTTGTTTCACATAGAGAAAGCATAATGAGAATGGTATTCAACTTGTCCCTCATAGAGTAACAAAACATAAATGCATAGGACACCTTCAAAGTTCATAAGGGTGACTAGATACAAATAGTTTAAGAACAAGCAATATCAAAGTTATGCATCAATCAATAAGTCTTGGGACAATGCACATTAAACTAAGAATGGCCACTATGCTCTCTTAATAGGTGCATAAAGATAGAAGATGGAGACTCAACATAAAAGTAAAAGAAAGGCCTTCATAGAAGGAAGCAGGGATTCAAGTCTCATAAAGAGCTTCCAAAAATTATAGTACTTATTAGCTTTCAGCTCTCATTGCCCCTATCATAAGCATCTTTAGGTGATTAAGGTTAAAGTGACACAACTAAGAGGATACGATTGACAAGTTATAAGTCCAAATCTCATGCCCCTTACTTACGAGTACCGAACCTCACACTACTCAACTTCAGTCACAAGTAAGCTCTTGTCATTGTAAGTACATATGTATCATAGAGAACCACCAACGGGGTACCCCTTGCACATGATACAGGAGCTATCCCATAATCAAAATGACAAGGCAAGCAGACAATGAGCATCTCAGTGATCTTTTTATTTGCTATTTGCATAGGTTTTTATTAAGGATGCTTCATAGAGTGCTCATTATGGTTATGCTGCAAATTTCCACCATGATTAGGGGCTTAGGCTAGCGGCCCAGGCATTTCTCTAACACACATACAAACTCCATGATCTTACAGGTTCCCCTTTTATTTCACACCGCCGGGATCCATAAGCAAAAGAATCATGATATCAACAGAATATAAGTGCAATGTTGAAAGCGTTCCCCATGATACATGGTTCTGCTAACTTGAACTTATAAAGTGCAAGCATATACGCAACAAAGATGGACACAATGGTTCAAGTTTATTAAGTGCAAGAAAATAAAGTGTGCCATCAAGTTCGTGAGAGCTTTAATCACTAATTTTCACATAACAAGTTTAATTCGGAAGGTAGATAAAAGCATGAATATACTTGGAATAGCAAATGCTAATAGATAGGTATGGTGGACTCTTTGGGATAACTTGGTTTTATTTGGAGTTTGATGCATGAGTGGAACTCATACTTGGTTATGGAGGCTCGCAAAAGACTGGGAGCGACCAACTAAGAGAGCAATAATGGCCATAATCATGCAAATCGACAAAACATCATTAATTAAATCATAAACTGATATTACAAGTCGAAAAATAAAGGATCATGAAGGCTATGGTGACTTGGGATAGTCATAAAATTGTGTGAGCCTGCCCCAAGTCAACCCAAATAAAGCATTAAAGGAGAATACCGCAATACTATGCTTTAATATGCTAAAACAACGCATGATTCTTTCAAGGCACATTAAGCAATCTCAATTATTTATAACATGTCATGCTACAACAAAAATTACTAAGCATAAGGCCAAAACAATATCAAGCATGACATGACAAAGCATAGGCCACAGTAAAAAACGAGCTCCTTTTACCACTTAAGCACGAACTTTCCTACTCTTTTCCAATCCAAACCAAACTTATTTGAAAACTAATCTATGAAAGAGGGGTTCCAACCAATTTATTCAAGCAAACTAACAAAACCAAGCAAAGGAAAACCAAAAACAAAAACGAAGACGCTCCAAGAACAACACAACTGTGCATGAAACAATAAAAATGAAGTGTTTGGAAGAAACCTGAGATTTTTATTGATGAAGAAGAGGATGCCTTGCACATCCCCAAGCTTTGACGCTTGTACTTCTTGGATATTTCTTGGGATGACATGGGTGGCATCCCCGAGTGATGAGGACATCCCTACAATTACACCTACCCCAATGACTACTGAAGATGCTACAACTGTTGCAAGAAAGGATCAGTCCAATGAGATTAGAATTGGACCTATTACAAGAGCTCGTGCTAAGCTACTGGAAAAATAGGTGCATTTACTCCTAAACGAATATGGTACTTTCATTGATGAGAACTTTATACTGCCTAAGTCTATGCATTTATGTATGATCAGGTTCGTTGGAGAAATAAGCATGGCGCAAGGAGGAGAAGGGCTACAAGAGAAGCCCAACATGATGATCGCCCAAGGATGCACGAGGGAGGAGCGAGAGGAAGGCGCAATACAAGCATGGGAGATCATCAAAGAGAAGAAACGTTCAATTCGGATAGATAGAAGTCCTGAAATTGAAACGGACGTGGATTCCTCATACGAACTCCAAATCAAGAAAATAAGCACTTGTTGGATAGATAATTCAAAGATCTTTCCAATGAGTACTTCCACGTCTAAAAAGACCCCGAATAATCCGGACCCCACACCCCGGATAATCCGGCCCTGCTTTAGAGATCCTACTAAGGACTTCGGCGCGATGTTCTGTGTCGGGGCGGATATTTGACGGACTTTTCCCCCGGAAAATCCAGCCCCTGGATAATCCGGCCCACCTAGACCAGATAATCCGGCCCTAAAAGTCTCCATCAGATCCGGATGGATCTGACTGTATCGGACACGTTTTTGTTTCATGTTTTTCGGACATTTCGGAGGCCATATAAGCCTGGGAACGCCCTCTAGTTTAGGTTAGACCACGTTAAAACTATTTTGGAGTTGTTTCTTTCATAGAACCTCTAGAATTACCCTGTGTTCGAATCTACCAACTATAATTGAGTGTGATATGTTGTTCCATTGGGAATTAGTGGATTGCATACTACCGTCCGTGGTCACGGCTGCGTGCGCAAGAGCGTGGTGTTGTGAATATCCTACAAGGTTCGAGAGCTATTGCATTGGCATCAGGGATCGAGCGGGAGAGTTCATAGCTACAGGCTAGTTATCTATCATCCACCATCATCACCGCCATCCGCTTACTGAGAAGATCGGGCCACCCCATATCATCTTGGTATCAGATTTCCAGTGTTGCCTCGGTAAGCATCCACAAATCCATCCATAGATTAGAGAGTGTTTTTTGTCTTATACAGAAAAAGCCTAACAAAAAGATTTGCCATATACTAGATTGCATCGTTTTCGAGTTTTAGTTGCTGTTTGTATCTTCTCGTAGATCCGATCTACAGGTTTTTCCTCGTAGGAGTCTAGTTTTTTTGTTTGTGTCTAGGTTTAGGGTTTGATCTTGTTTTCCGCCGTGTCAACCATCACCGTGTTCCGCAAGTTCCTCTTTTGTCTAAGTCCACATAGCGTACCTTTGTTTCCATACCATAGACACAGCCTATCTACAGCATCCGTGCCTAGGAACGTACCCACGAGACTAGTTTCTTTGCTCCGACAGGCTGCTCATTAGGGTTTGAAGTGCAAATTTTTCGTCTAGGAAGACCGGATTATCCGGCCCCTAATTTCTCAGAATTGTTGCATCACGTATTGCATTGTGTTAGATACTTGAAAAAATCAAAAAAAAAGAGAAAGGAGAGAAAAAAAGTTGTTAAAAAAAGAGAAAAGAAAAGAGATACAAAAGTAAACAACAAAAGGGAGATATCAAGGTTGATTGGAGGACTAGTTTTATAATAGCACTAGTAGATTGAGAAATCTTGTGCCTGTTGTATTTGAGCTATTACTAGCGTCTCTCTTATGCATTGCAATATTCCTTTTCATAAGTTGCTTTGCCACGTTTATATCCACTGTGTGTTTCTGGGGTATTTGTACGATCAACACTAGGACTTGTTTGCGGTGTAGATAGCGTACCATACCTATAGCTCCACCTTTAAATAACTTGTGTGCCCTATGGTCATTCTCTATACCTTTGATATTCACTTCATCACATCAAGTGCATCAGTCTTTGATTTCGTTTGGTAGAGCATCTCTATTCACTTTGGAACGGTAAGATCTCCTTTCTTATTAGTTGTGAGTGAGTTGTGAGAGTTTCCACCATACAGATTCTGATTTTTGCACTAACCTACTAATCATGTCTTCTAGTGATGATGATGTTGTGTTGCAGAAAAAGAAGGATGAGGAGCTCGTCAATTGGCGTGAATATGAGGCTTTGAAATCCCACTTGACACGTGCGTTTACTAACATGACAGATGCCATTGACAAGAATCTCCAAGATATGAATATGACATTGGATCAGCATGTTGGGACGGTTGATACTATCCAAACGCAAGTGGCTACGCTCAATGTCAATGTCACCACTTTGCAGCAGTCCATTGAGGGTTTGATAGCAGCCTTACATAGAAGGGAAGATCCTCAACATGATGATGCCTTTGATGATTTCGATGAGGGTAGCGCTGTGGATGTTGCTCCACATGTTGGCAGGGGGCGTGCTATTCCCCTGTCCATGCACATGCTCATGGTCATGGGTTTGCCCCTCTTGGGCGTGGTCAACGTGTGCCCAACCAAGCTGCTGATGATGGTTTGGGCAAGCCAAAATTCTCAATTCCCAAGTTTGATGGTTCCATTGATCCTAAAGACTATCTCACATGGGAGTTGAAGATTGAGAAACTCTGACACTTATTTGACTATCTAGAAGATAAGAAGGTCAAGCTTGCAGCATCTGAATTTGATGGTTATGCTTTGCGTTGGTGGGATGCTCTTGTGCAACATAGGAGGGAGGACAATGAACTTCCTGTGATGGATTGGCGCGAGATGAAGAAAATCATGAAGGCTCGTTTCGTACCAACCAATTACTTGCGATCAGTTTTTGATAAATTGACGCAATTGAAGCAAGGCACAATGACAGTAGATGAGTACTACAAGGAGATGGAGTTGCTTATGCAGCGTGCTAGAGTTCGTGAGTCCATTGAGATGACCATGCAGCGATTCCTAAACAATCTGAAGTTGCCAATCAAGAGCATAGTACATCATCACAAGTATGAGACCATGAATGAGCTATTGCACCATGCTAGAGAGGCCAAATCCCAGTTGGCAGAAGAGGCAAAGTCACGCACTCGTTTTCCATCCTCCAGCAGATTTTCGGCCAGATCTACTCCTCCTATAGCTGCGCCACCAGCTGCTGCTCCATTTACACCATCGGCCAAACTAGCAAGTACACCTTCTTTTGGTTCTAATGCTCGGAAACTCGCTGCTCCTGCTGCTAGCTCGGGTTCCAACATGTCTATGGCACGTACTCGTGATGTGGTGTGCCATACTTGTGGAGGTAGAGGTCACTACAAGAAAGATTGTCCAAATAGCAAGGGTTATGTTTGTTAATGAACAAGGTGAAGTAGAAAGTGGAGATGAATCTTCTGATGATGATATTGATGACGACGAGGATGGTGCTGATGCATATGCTGAGCGTGCACCCACTATTGTAGTATCTTCACGTGTACTTAGTGTGCAACCGGTTGAGGAATCCCAGCATTGCAACTTGTTCCAAACAAAAGCTCTAGTTGGACCAAACAAAGCTTGCATGGTAATTATTGATTGAGGTAGCTGCAGAAATCTTGCAAGTAAGGAACTATGTGCCAAACTGAATTTGACATATTTACCTCATCCCAGGCCATACTACATACAATGGTTGAGCAACAATGGTGAGATGAAGGTAAATCATATGGTACGTGTGGATTTTCAAATAGGGCCATACAAATATTCTATTGATTTTGATGTGGTTCCTATGACTGTTTGTCACCTACTATTGGGTCGGCCTTGGCTCTATGATCGCCATGTGCAACACAATGGCCGAGCCAACATATATCACTTAGAATTCAAAGGAAAGAAGATTACTATACAGCCAATGACACCACAAGAAATTGTGAATGATTCTCGCCAGAAGATAGAGGTGAACTTGAAGGAAGATACTACCACTCGGCGAGACTGTGTAACAGTTGTTCCTGATGTAATTGAGCCTAAATTGAGTGATATAACGAAAAGTGAGAGAGTGCATGGGTTATTGATACTATCCACCAAGGAGGATAGGAGAGAGTTTCCTGAGGATCCTACAGTCATGCCACTTGTGCTCATGTATAAGGGCGAGGTATTGGTTTCTAACGACATGACCCCTATTTCTCTTGGTGCCTCTTCTGTTTTGTAGGACTTTGGGGATGTGTTTCTAGAATATGTACCTGCAGGTTTGCCTCCATTGCGTGGTATAGAACATCAAGTAGACCTGATTCCTGGCGCCACACTTCCCAACCGTGCACCTTACAGGACTAATCCCGAAGAAACTAAGGAAATTCAGAAGCAAGTACAAGCGTTGCTGGATAAAGGGTACATTCGTGTTTCTCTTAGCCCTTGTGCTGTGCCTGTTATTTTGGTTCCTAAGAAAGATGGTACATGGCGCATGTGTGTTGATTGTAGAGCGATTAATAACATCACCATTCGATATCGTCATCCTATTCCACGCTTAGAGGATATGCTAGATGAATTGAGTGGTGCTGCTGTTTTCTCTCAAATTGACTTGCGTAGTGGTTATCATCAAATTAGGATGAAAGAAGGGGATGAATGGAAAACTGCTTTCAAAACTAAATTCGGTTTGTATGAGTGGTTAGTTATGTCGTTTGGTCTTACTAATGCACCTAGTACTTTCATGCGTTTGATGAATCATGTTTTGAGAGAGTTTATTGGTCGGTGCGTGGTTGTTTACTTTGATGATATACTCATATACAACCACACCGAATCTGAACATTGCACTCATATTAGACAAGTTTTGCAAGTGTTACTTGCTAATAAACTGTATGCTAATCGTGAGAAGTGTACATTTGCAAAAGATAAGGTCATATTCCTAGGATTTGTTGTTTCTAAGCATGGAGTAGAGGTAGATCAATCTAAAATTGAATCAATTCAGAATTGGCCTACTCCAATGAATGTTAGTCTAGTGCGTAGTTTCCTCGGTCTCGCTGGTTTCTATAGGTGCTTTGCGAAAGATTTTAGCACCATTGCTGCACCATTAAATGATTTGACAAACAAAGGTGTTCCTTTTGTATGGGGCGTGGTCCAAGACATTGCATTTGATACAATAAAACGTTTGCTTACTTCTGCACCATTACTTGCATTACCTGATTTTTCGAAGCAATTTGAAGTTGAATGTGATGCTAGTGGTATAGGCATAGGTGGCGTTTTGATGCAAGAGGGTCAGCCTATAGCTTATTTTTCTGAGAAATTGACTGGTGCTCGTTTGAATTATTCTATCTATGATAAAGAATTGTATGCACTTGTTAGAGTACTTGAGGTTTGGCAACATTATTTGTGGCCAAAGGAATTCATCATACATTCTGATCATGAAGCATTGAAATACTTGAAAGCTCAATCAAATTTACATAGAAGATTAGCTAAATGGGTTGAGTTCATTGAGTCTTTTCCTTACATCATTAATTATAAGAAGGGAAAAGAGAATGTTGTTGCTGATGCTCTATCTAGGAAGAACATGCTATTAACCAATCTTGATGTTAAAATTTCTGGATTAGAAGCTATTTGTGCACTTTATGCAACTGACCATGATTTTGCTGAACCATATCGTTTGTGTGCTCTTAGAAACGCATGGGATAAGTATCATATACATGATGGATATTTGTTTCGAGCTAATAAACTATGTATTCCAGAATCGTCTTTGTGTTTGTTCTTAGTGCAGGAATCACATGTTGGTGGTTTGATGGGTCACTTTGGGCATGAGAAGACGTTGCTCATGCTTGCTGATCACTTTTATTGGCCCAAGATGAGGCGTGTTGTGTACAGATTTGTGAGCCGATGTATTACATGCCACAAGTCGAAATCTAAGCTGAAGCCTCACGGTTTGTATACACCTCTCTCTGCACCGACTACTCCATGGGAAGACATTAGTATGGATTTTGTGCTAGGTCTACCTAAAACTCAGAGAGGTCATGATTATATATTTGTGGTAGTGGATAGGGTCTCTAAGATGGCTCATTTTATTGCCTGCCACAAAAGCGACGATGCGTCGCATGTTGCTAACCTGTTTTTCAAGGACATCGTGAGATTACATGGAGTACCGAAGACGATTGTTTCTGACCATGATGTGAAGTTCATGAGCTACTTTTGGAAGACCTTATGGGGAAGCTAGGAACGAAGCTGCTGTTCAGTACTACATGTCATCCCCAAACAGATGGTCAAATGGAGGTGGCGAATCGAACATTGTCACAGCTGCTAAGGACCATGATTAAAAAGAATCTACGGGAGTGGGAAGAGTGTTTGCCACATGTTGAGTTTGCTTACAACAGGGTTGTGCATTCAACTACTCAGCTTTGTCCTTTTGAGGTGATGTATGGTTTCAAGCCATTGACACCACTTGATATGTTGCCTCGGCCATTACATGAGAGAGTTGATATGGAGGCATCAAAACGTGCTGATTATGTGAAGAAAATACATGAGAAGACTCGAGAGGCTATTGAGAAGAAAGGCAAGAACATTGCTGCTGCAAGGAATCAAGCAAGGAAAGAAGTGTTGTTCGAGCCTGGAGATATGGTTTGGGTGCATCTACGCAAGGATAGGTTCCCACTACTTCGAAAGTCAAAATTGAAGCCATGTGGTGCTGGTCCTTACAAGGTGTTAGCCAAGATTAATGATAATGCCTACTCGGTTGATATACCTATTGAGGAGTTTGGTGGAGTTAGCAACAGCTTCAACATTGATGATTTGTCACCATATGCTGGAGAAGACCTTGGAGCGTCGAGGTCGACGCCTTTTGAAGGGGGGGAGATGATGAGCACATCCCTACAATTACACCTACCCGAATGACTACTGAAGATGCTACAACTGTTGCAAGAAAGGATCAGTCCAATGAGATTAGAATTGGACCTATTAAAAGAGATCGTGCTAAGCTACTGGAACAACAGGTGAATTTACTCCTAAACGAATATGGTACTTTGATTGATGAGAACTTTATACTGCCTAAGTCTATGCATTTATGTATGATCAGGTTCGTTGGAGAAACAAGCATGGCGCGAGGAGGAGAAGGGCTACAAGAGAAGCCCAACATGATGATCGCCCAAGGATGCGCGAGGGAGGAGCGGGAGGAAGGCGCAATACAAGCATGGGAGATCATCAAAGAGAAGAAACGTTCAATTCAGACAGACAGAAGTCCTGAAATTGAAACGGACGTGGATTCCTCATACGAACTCCAAATCAAGCAAATAAGCACTTGTTGGATAGATAATTCCAAGATCTTTCAAATGAGTACTTCCACGTCTAAAAAGACCCCGGATAATCCGGCCCCCACACCCCGGATAATCCGACCCTGCTTTGGAGATCCTGCTAAGGACTTCGGCGCGACGTTCTGTGTCGGGGCGGATATTTGACCGGACTTTTACCCCGGAAAATCCGGCCCACCTAGACCGGATAATCCGGCCCTAAAAGTCTCCATCAGATCCGGACGGATCTGACTGTATCCGACACGTTTTTGTTTCGTGTTTTTCGGACGTTCCGGCGGCCATATAAGCCTGGGAACGCCCTCTAGTTTAGGTTAGACCACGTTAAAACTATTTTGGAGTTGTTTCTTTCATAGAACCTCTAGAATTACCCTGTGTTCGAATCTACCAACTATAATTGAGTGTGATATGTTGTTCCATTGGGAATTAGTGGATTGCATACTACCGTCCGTGGTCACGGCTGCGTGCGCAAGAGCGTGGTGTTGTGAATATCCTACAAGGTTCGAGAGGTGTTGCATTGGCATCAGGGATCGAGCGGGAGAGTTCATAGCTACAGGCTAGTTATCTATCATCCACCATCATCACCGCCATACGCTTACTGAGAAGATCGGGCCACCCCATATTACCGAGCTTGAGCTTTAGTCCATTCTTCATCTCATTACATCATTCTTTCCTTATACCCAAAATTTTTCCTTCATACAAAACTTCACACAATCTTTATTAGCAACATTAGTGTACTCAAGATAATAAGTCTTTGGGTTCAGTTTCAACACCAATAAAACTTCCATTAAAACACAAGCTACTGTAGCACTTCCCTCAAAAAGCTCAATTCCCCAAAAAGGAATCAACAAGAAGCAAATGCAAATAATGGTAGAAATCTGTCAAAACAGACCAGCAGGTAAAAACCAATTTTTTCGAAGATCTTCTGTTGCTCAATCGAAAAGTGTTGAACTAACTAAAGTTGGATAACAACCTGGGGCAAACTCAAAAAAAAATCACAGCTCAAACCGACGTACAGAGATTTTACACGAATTTTTACAACGAATCACAAAAATCTGTTTCGGGACAGCAACTTTCCCAAGCTTTACTTCTCTCTCATTAGAGGTTACTATTGGCACAAAAAGCAAATAAAAAGGATGAGGAGAGTTTATTACTGAAGCAATAACTTCGAAGACTCCACTAAAACTTTTGAGTTATCTCCCAGTAAGTACTTTTCTTTAACGCCTTTAAGTTAGGCATAAGAAGCAAGAAAAGAATCAAGTATTCTCAAATGAAGAAGCATTAAGAGCAAATTTTATTTTCATAGGAGAGGCAAAAGGAATTTTCTCTCTCTTCTTAGGGAAGTGTTCTATACCTTTCTGAGTGGGAGTTGATATTTAATGGTGCTTTCTTTCATATCAATAATGGCACCAGCAGTTCTAAGAAAAGTTCTTCCCAAAGTAATAGGACAAGAAGCATTGCATTCAACATCCAAAACATAAAAATCAACAGGGACATAGGCATTGTTAACCATAATAAGAACATCATTAATACTCCCCATGAGTTTTTTTAGCATTATCATCAAGTTGGACATTTAAATAACAATCTTCCAATGGTGGCAAATCAATCATATCATAAATCTTTCTAGGCATAATAGAAACACTACTATCAAGATCACATAAGGCTTTGAGATCAAAATCATTTACTTTCATATTAATGATGGGTTCCCAACCATCTGCTAGTTTCATAGGAATAGAAGCTTCATGTTTCATCTTTTCTTCTTTAATTTTTATGAGAGCATCAGTAATGTGTTTTGTAAAGGCCATATTCATAGCACTAGCATTAGGACTTTTAGCAAGCTTTTGTAGGAACATAATAACTTCAGAGATGTTGCAACCATCAAGATCAAAATCATAATTATCATCTAAAGTAGTGGAGCTATTGTTTCCCATATTTCGAAGAATTTCAGCATTTTTATTAGAAAAGGTTCCATTGGGTTTACTAGCTTCAACATTAGTGATAGTGATAGTAGAAATACTAATATTTCTAGCAATTTCATCTTCTCTTTCCCACTTAGCATGCAATTCAGCTAATAGTCTAACATTTTCATCAATTCTAACTTGTATGGCATTAGTAGCAGCAAAGGGATTTTCAATAGTTTCAGGTTTAGCAGCCATTTTATTAAAAGAAGATTATACTTCAGCCAAAGATGCTATATTTCTTTCAGCATTAGAGAGTTTTTCCTCAATAGTTTTATTGAAAGCAGTTTGTTTACTAATAAAATCTTTAAGCATAACTTCAAGTTCAGAGGGTGCACTCCTATTATTGCTGTAGGAATTTCCATAAGCTACATTATTCGGAGGATATGGCCTGTAGTTATTATTACCAAAATTATTCTTGTAGACATTGTTGCTAAAATTATTATTTCTTATAAAGTTCACATCAACTTGCTCTTCTTGAGCAACCAAGGAGGCTAAGGGAACATGATTTGGATCAATATGAGCTTTCCCATTAACAAGCATAGACATAATAACATCAATTTTATCACTCAAGGAGGAGGTTTCTTCAACAGAATTTACCTTCTTACCTTGTGGGGCTCTCTCGGTATGCCATTTAGAATAGTTAACCATCATGTTATCCAGAAGCTTTGTTGCAGCACCCAAAGTGATGGTCATAAAGGTACCTCCAGTAGCAAAATCCAGTAGATTTCTTGAATAATAATTCAATTCTTGATAAAAGGTTTGGATAATCATCCAAGCAGTCAGTCCATGAGTGAGACAATTCTTTACCAAAGATTTCATTCTTTCCCAAGCTTGAGCAACATGTTCATTATCAGATTGTTTAAATTTCATTATTTCACTTCTCATAGATATAATCTTAGCAGGAGGATAGTATTTTCCAATGAAAGCATCTTTGCATTTAGTCCAAGAATCAATACTATTTCTAGTTAGGGATTGCAACCATTCTTTAGCTTTTCCTCTCAAAGAGAAAGGAAACAATTTAAGCTTAATAATATCTCCATCTATATCCCTATGCTTTTGCATCTCACAAAGTTCAACAAAGTTATTTAGATGAGCAGCAGCATCTCTGGTACCAATTCTAGAAAATTGTTCTCTCATAACAAGATTGAGTAAAGCAGGTTTAATTTCAAAGAAAGTAGCTCTAGGAACAGGTGGAGCAATAGGTGTGCACATGAAATCATTATTGTTGGTGCTAGTGAAGTCACACAACTTAGTGTTTTCAAGAGTAGTCATTTTTTGTGTTTTGAATAAATAAGACAAACTAGTACAACTATTTTTTGTGTGTTTTTGATAAAGAAAGAAACAAACAAAGAAAAAATAAACTAAGCAAAACAAAAACAACAAAGTAAAGATATTGGTTATGAGGGACTCCCCTTGTGAAGATGTCCTTGACTCCCCGGCAACGGCACCAGAAAAATAGCTTGATGGCCCAAAATATATCGAGCTCATTGGGGAACCCCAAGAGGAAGGTATGATGAGCACAGCAGCAAGTTTTCCCTCAGTTATGAAACCAAGGTTATCGAACTAGTAGGAGCAAGGAAACACCTCCAAGGTGTTGTTTCCAACTTGGAATCCTGCACAACACAACCACAGAACTTTGGCCCCAACTTATAGTGAGGTTGTCAATCTCACCGGTTTTAATGAAAACAAAGGATTAAACGTATTGTGTGGAAGATAGTAATAGCTTGCAGAAAGTAAACAGAAAACAGTAAATAGTTGTAGATTGATGGTAAAAGAAAGGACCGGGGTCCATAGTTCACTAGTGGTGATTCTCCTTAAGATATATGACATGTTGGGTGAACAAATTACAGCGAGGCAATTGACAAACATCGAGAAAGCATACATGCATATACTAATCATCTTGACTCCTATGAGATTTGATTGGGCATTTAAACATTATACATAGACCGTAATCCAACTGCATCTATGACTAATAATCCACCTTCAGGTTATCATCCGAACCCCCTCTAGTATTAAGTTGCAAGCAATAGATAATTGCTTTAAGCATTGCGTGTAAAGTAAACAATATGATTGTTCTATGAACAAAGGATTGTTGTTTCCTCCCTAGTAGCAATAGCACATCTAGTACCTTAGAGATTTCTGTCACTTCCCCAGATTACTAGAGGCATGAACCCACTATCGAGCTTTCGTGGAATTTTGATTGGGTACAAACTCTTTCGTGGAATTTTGATTGGGTACTTAGGGTTTCTGTATCGGAGGCATCTTATAGGTGAAAGGGGAGGCCGAGGGGGTGCCCTAGGCGGCCAAACCACCCCTGGAGTGGGCCAGGCCTGGCCGCGCGGCCAGGTGGTGTGGCCGACCTCTGCCCCCTCCCCGTCTCGTCTTCTGGCTCCGTGTCCCCCTCGGTGAAATATTAACTTTGGCTTTTGTCCGGTCCAATTCCGAGAATATTGATTTTCTGACTTTCCTGGAACCAACAACAGCAAAAAACAGGCAACTGGCACTGTGGCATCTTGTTAATAGGTTAGTCCAAGAAAGTGTATAAAAATACTCCAAAGTGTGGACAAAACATAAGAAAGTAGATATAAAACAAGCATGGAACATCAAAAATTATAGATACGTTAGCAACATATCACATAGCCATGTGGATCACTAGATTTGGACATCTAAGGTTCCCGAAGGAATCTCTGTCCAAATCGAAATGCAAATGCGACATATATTGTGTAAAGTCAATAAGTCACAACATGACTTATTATTGTCGGTACATGTTGGTACAACCGACGTAGTGAGGTCCTTATATACAAGGAGTACTCCTACAATGATGGTTACCCATGCGTCTTCATCATATTCAAGTATTACTCCTACAATGACGAAGCACATGATCATCTAAAAGACGGAATTTGAGATGAAGGATTTGGATAAAACCAAATAGTTCTTGAGACTACTGCTTGAACTTCTTCACTCAAATATTATGGTACACGAAAATGCCTATGTCACAAAATATTGGATAAACTTCATATGGACAAGTCATATCCATCTCCCATGTCAGTTGTTCGATCTCTAGATGTAGAGAAAGATTCACTCAACCATGGAAAGATGTTGAAGAGATTTGGGACCTAGAGTTCCATATCTCAATGCCATTGGACCCACCAACATAACTGGTTGGGAATCAAGAATATCTTTCGATGTCTCCAAGGCACTAAATATCTTGACCTATTGTTTCAATTTCAGAGAAATTTGAACTCCAATATCATAAGAAACTGACAATCGCTACATCTACGATCCCACAATGTTTAACTACATAGTAGAACTGTCACACCATGGATGTCTTTCATACAGACTCTGGTGACTACACTTACCAATCATTCTGAAAACAAGGCTACGTGTTAACACGTGTGGCTTCATGGAATGATAAACCACATACATCAGTCATGTGGTATTGGTTCTCTTGAATTATCCACCATTATCTACACAGATAGTGTTGTTTATGTTGTGTAGATGCAAAACAAGATGCAACTTGAGCAATATCACTAAGCATATTGCCTCTAAATTGTTTTATCCCCATGAAAACTAAGTGAGTCGGTAATAAATATCTTGCAAGCTAAATCATGCGATAAACTCGTTGGTCTATTCACGAAGTCTCTACCAACTTCTATGTTCCAAAATTAGGTTATTGGAATGGGTATGCAACGGCTTCGAGATTAGCAAGAATCGTGGGTGGACTAATCTTGTTCAAAGCATCATATTACACTCCTTTTCCCTTTATGAGTTTACTATCCAGGTTCTCATCAAGTTTTTTAATGAGGTAATATCAACATAAGATCATATGTCATACTTTTTGTTTTCCCCACTGGGATTTTCAGGGAAGTATATACAACATATTTATTAGGCTCTAAACTCTATGGATTCATTTCATATCGAGTTGACAGAGACAATAACCATCATATGTTGTATCATTTTCTCCTTATTGTCCCATCAGGTTTGAAGGAGTTTTAATAGCACATACATATATTATATGTTGCATCATTTTCTCCTTATTTTCCCATCGGGTTTATAGGAGTTTTAGCAACATATCATACACATTACTCCTCATATTTTTCCCACATGTTTTTTGGAGGATATGATTCCAAAGATGTTCGATCGCAAAGACAAGAAAGGATTAGGAGGGTGTGACATGGGGTGGCCCGATCTTCTCAGCAAGCTCATGTCGATGGTAATGGTGGATGATTGATAACTAGTGCGTAGCTATGATCTCTCCCGCTCGAACCCTGATGCCAGTGCAACAGATCTCGAACCTTTGTAGGATATTCACAACACCACACTCTTGTGCACGCAGCTGTGACCACGAACGGTAGTATGCAATCTACTAATTCCCAATGGAACAACAGATCACACTCAATTATAGTTGGTAGATTCGAACACAGGGTAATTCCATAGGTTCTATGAAAGAAACAACTCCAAAATATTTTAACGTGGTCTAAAACCCTAATCTACGGCGCCCCATCTATTTATGGGGCTTCTTCGTCTGCGGTACCAAAGTTGGCAGGCCAGCGCATGGCGGTACCTAAGTTGCCTGAAATTACCGCGTTTCGAAAAGTTGGGCCGCCAACTACCGAGAGGGGCCATTTCGATGGAAACTCGTCTCACCCTACCAAATCCAAACATGCCGTGAAACTGCCCCGTGAAGTAGATGGCCGGGACCCTCATGTCAATAATATTTCTGTGACGTGAGCGCCAACGCGGCAACCACGTAGGCAAAACGAGATACTAAAGGAGCCTGGTGCGTTGACCAAATTCACAAATCCACTCCCTCCCTCCTTTCGCATGAACCCTAGCACCGGCGGCATCGAAATCCCCTCTCCAACCAGAATGATCTCTTCGGGCATTTGACTTCCGGCGCCAAGTTGCTGCGCCTACTCGCTGCTACCGAGCCCTAATGCCGAATGCCGTGCCAGCCGTTGCGATGATCTAGCCCGCCTCTACCCTCCGACGAGCTGAGCAGCGCGAAGGATGGCTGATCCATTTGCCGAGGAAGAGGTACTTCTGGCTAATTTCGGGTGAGCTACTCTTCTCTTTGCTATTCGTACTACCTATAACTACTAGCTGGTTATTGGCATTACAGAGATATATCGAACATAGAATTGTTTGCTAGCACGATGCTGACAAACAATTCTTATCTTTTGTCTCCAATTTTCTGTCAACTAGGATCTCCGCTGAACCCAAATACACGGTTCTGGTGGCGATCTGCGGCTACCTCATTAAATTAGCACGTGGGAAGAGCACGTGAAAACAAGCTCAGAATCTGAAGATGGAAGTAGCACCTGTGCAGTTCTGCACTGTCCCTAGTTTGGTTGCTGCTGTGCGTGAACTTGCTGAAATGAGGCCAGAGCAGACTGCACGGTTCAGCATCGTTGATGAACGAGGCTTCTAGATTCCTATAGCATGTGATAGTCAGCTAATTGGGTTGATGAAACAGCATGTTAGGCTTCGCGTGGTTATGCTGGTGTGTAACAGTGGATGAGGAAGCTCCTGCTACTGGGAGTCACCCAGCTATTATTGGACAGGGAGGTCTAACTCGAAACACTGCTGTTGTTGAACAAAATGTGGTTCCTCGTTCACGACATGCTTCTGTCAGGCAACCTCCTCGTAGGAGTCCATAGCATGCCAATCATAACAAGTCATCATGTCCACTAGTGGGATGATGGCATCATCAACACCCGTATTCTTACCTTGTTCATACCTCTCATATGAAGTGGGTGTTGTGGTACTGTTGGCCTCCATGTGGACGACTTCTTCATCATGTATGGGGATGGCATCATCTCCATCCACCATGTACATCTTATTTGTCGGAGGCATCATCATATCCAAGCTTGGCGCTTCTTGATCCATGGAACCTAGCACATCATGAGGAAACATACTAGAGGTAAAGGGTAAGTTGTTAGCAATCAAAGTGGTCTCACATGACCTATCAACTACCACTCTGAACTCATTCGGTGTATCACTCATGCCCTCCAAGTGGAAGCACTCAATATCACGTATGGTGGAGTCACTCATCTCACTCTTGTTTTCACTCAAGTGGACTAAGTGGATCTCATACTCACATGGGATTGGTACCACATCATCACTCAAGCATATGGGGGTAGGCTCGGTTCTCTCAACTCCATGCGCCTCCTTTGGTGAAGGGAAAGTCCCATGGTCACCAATTTTGACCTTGTCGTCGCCATCTTGCACCTTGGCTTGTGTAGTCCTCTTGACGTACTCGTCCAACTTGGCGAAGTAGAGGTCTTCGTCCTCCTCATCCATGAGGTTGCATGCGTCATCTAGGACATCAAGTATTAGAGTTGAAGCTTGAGGGCGTGGAGGAGAGCTTGCTCTTGGTGCCATTTTGGTGGTGGCACGAGTAGTTGAAGGTGCCTTATGATGGTGTCGACGGAGGTCATTGGCGTGCCGTGCCAAAGGTTGATGTAGATGGTGCACTTGGTCATCCACATGACGCTCGCGACGATGCTCCTTGTCCTTGGCACTCTTCTTTTCATGATGGTGCCTTCTAGAGCTTCGTTGAGCATTATGGATGGTGCTCAACATGTACTCTCTGTCTTCATGGCGAAGATGCCTTGAACGACGTCTTGTATCCTCTTGATGTTGGTGATGATCTCTAGAGGATTTATGTCGATGAAGATTCTTGCTTTGTGGCGCCTCTTTGGGAAGATGATGTTGGGGCGCCACTCTTCTTGTAGGCGGTGGCACTTGTTGCCTTGGAGGTTGGTGCACTTGATGCCTTGGAGATGGTCGTGCTTGGTGCCTTGGAGATGGTGGCGCTTGACGGCTTGGAGGTGATGGCGCTCGTCGCCTTGGAGATGGTGGTGCATGACGCCATGTAGGTGGTGGCGCTTGACGCCTTGGAGGTGGATCATCGAAGTAGGTGGTGCCCTTTGGTGTGGCACACTTGGCCTTGAAGGTCATGGTTTCTTGATGATGCGTCTCCGCTAGCTTGGCGTAGAAGTCCTCCATCTCCAAGCGGTGGAGGTATTCTTCATGGCTCATGGAAGAGCCCTCGAAGTGGGTGAAGCTCGCCATGTCCTCCATGCTTGGTGAGGCGTCGTCGTTGTAGCACTCGAAGTCATCCATGCTTGGGGAGTCGTTGTTGATGTAGTACTCCATATCACCCAAGCATGTGGAGCCATTGTCGGTGTAGTGCTCCATGCATGAGGAGCCATTGTCGATGTAGTGCTCCATGCATGAGGAGCCATTGTCGATGTAGTGCTCCATCATGTCGTCTATACTTGTGGAGTCGTAGTCGTGGTGGCTCATCATAGATTCTTCATAGATATCATCCTCGGCTCCGGAGTCCCTAGACATGATTCACAAGACCAAGTGGTGTATATGGAAGTGGTAGGGGGTTAGGAATGCAACGTCAAACCTTACTTTACCTTGGAAGATAGTATCGTTGATATGGGGTGGCCCGATCTTCTCAGTAAGCGGATGGCGATGATGATGATGGATGATAGATAACTAGTGAGTAGCTATGATCTCTCCCGCTCGATCCCTGGTGCTAGTGCAACAGATCTCGAACATTGTAGGATATTCACAACACCACACTCTTGCGCACGCAGCCGTGACCAGGAACGGTAGTATGCAATCTACTAATTCCCAATGGAACAATAGATCACACTCAATTATAGTTGGTAGATTCGAACACAGGGTAATTCCATAGGTTCTATGAAAGAAACAACTCCAAAATATTTTAACGTGGTCTAAAACCCTAATCTACGGCGCCCCATCTATTTATGGGGCTTCTTCGTCTGCGGTACCAAAGTTGGCAGGCCAGCGCATGGCGGTACCTAAGTTGCCTGAAATTACCGCGTTTCGAAAAGTTGGGCCGCCAACTACCGAGAGGGGCCATTTCGATGGAAACTCGTCTCACCCCTACCAAATCCAAACATGCCGTGAAACTGCCCCGTGAAGTAGATGGCCGGGACCCTCATGTCAATAATATTTCTGTGACGTGAGCGCCAACGCGGCAACCACGTAGGCAAAACGAGATACTAAAGGAGCCTGGTGCGTTGACCAAATTCACAAATCCACTCCCTCCCTCCTTTCGCATGAACCCTAGCACCGGCGGCATCGAAATCCCCTCTCCAACCAGAATGATCTCTTCGGGCATTTGACTTCCGGCGCCAAGTTGCTGCGCCTACTCGCTGCTACCGAGCCCTAATGCCGAATGCCGTGCCAGCCGTTGCGACGATCTAGCCCGCCTCTACCCACCGACGAGCTGAGCAGCGCGAAGGATGGCAGATCCATTTGCCGAGGAAGAGGTACTTCTGGCTAATTTCGGGTGAGCTACTCTTCTCTTTGCTATTCGTACTACCTATAACTACTAGCTGGCTATTGGCATTACAGAGATATATCGAACATAGAATTGTTTGCTAGCACGATGCTGACAAACAATTCTTATCTTTTGTCTCCAATTTTCTGTCAACTAGGATCTCCGCTGAACCCAAATACACGGTTCTGGTGGCGATCTGCGGCTACCTCATTAAATTAGCACGTGGGAAGAGCACGTGAAAACAAGCTCAGAATCTGAAGATGGAAGTAGCACCTGTGCAGTTCTGCACTGTCCCTAGTTTGGTTGCTGCTGTGCGTGAACTTGCTGAAATGAGGCCAGAGCAGACTGCACGGTTCAGCATCGTTGATGAACGAGGCTTCTAGATTCCTATAGCATGTGATAGTCAGCTAATTGGGTTGATGAAACAGCATGTTAGGCTTCGCGTGGTTATGCTAGTGTGTAACAGTGGATGAGGAAGCTCCTGCTACTGGGAGTCACCCAGCTATTATTGGACAGGGAGGTCTAACTCGAAACACTGCTGTTGTTGAACAAAATGTGGTTCCTCGTTCACGACATGCTTCTGTCAGGCAACCTCCTCGTAGGAGTTCCCGTATTGCCGTTGTGGAAAACTCTGCTCTGGAATCTACTGGTACTGGTCGTCCCAGTCGCCGTGCCCGTGTTGCTGCGGCTGCTGCTCACCCAATCCATGCCGCTATTGAGCAAACTAAGGCTTTCGGAGGCTGCCCCGCTGTTGTTGCCAAGACCGCCACCTTGTGTGTTGCTCCTCCTTGAAACCGTCCTCAAGTTGTACGAACCCGTGCTCTGGAATCTGCTGGTACTGGTCGTCCTCGTGTTGTTGTTGATCTGGATGCTATTGACCCAATCCCTACCGCTGTTGAGCAAACTAAGGCTTCCGGAGGCTGCCCCACTGTTGTTGCAAAGACTGATGCCTTGTATCCTCCTCGAACCCGTGCTCGGGTTCAGCGAGCTGCTGGTCTGAAGCCAGCTCGCGGTCTGGACTCTGCTAGCACTCGAAACACTGTTGTTGCGGGAACTGCTCCTGATCGTCGATGTGGCATGGCAACAGCTGATCCTATTGTGGCTGCCGTTCGAAGGGGCCCTGCCTGTCCACCATGTAATGTAGCTCCCGCTGCTAAGGGCCCTCGCCTTGCTCCTGGTCCTGGTACTTCCACCGAGGTTGATCCAGCTAACGATGACGCTAGTGATGGTGGCGGTGGCATTGGGGTTGGGTGTGATGGTGCCGCTCCATCTCTCGAACCTCTCGGAGGTTTCTATCCTGAAGAACCTAATGATGGCAAAGTAATCGTTCGTATCAGTGTCACGGATTATACTACAAAACTAGATGATGGCACAGAAAAATTCTATAACGAGTTTGATGTAATCCTTGGCAGATATGACCCTGAAGTGGTAGAGTTATCTGACTTGATGGCATCGTTACGTGTGAAGGTGCTGTGGGGGTCCTCCCAGGAAGCACGTTTGTTATATTATGGTTACA
Organism: Avena eriantha; assembly: GCA_910589775.1. Classification (NCBI taxonomy): domain Eukaryota; kingdom Viridiplantae; phylum Streptophyta; class Magnoliopsida; order Poales; family Poaceae; genus Avena; species Avena eriantha. The sequence continues at coordinate 358,712,181 of OU342744.1, forward strand.
GGAGCAAAAAGGCTATCGAAGTAAAAGATACCAGGGATTTAGTCGTACCGTTTACAAGGAAACATTATAGAGGTGAAGTTTACTTCCACTTGGTAGTGCTCACGATTGGAGAGGAATTGGAACTCGACAATAGAGATGATGGACTTTTAGAAGGCATGCGACACCTGATCCATGGCATCACTAGGGCTGGTGCGACTGAGGGTAGCTTCGAACAGAGGAGAGTCTTACAGAGGAGCGTCATAAAGAGGAGCAGGAAGAGAATCCCCAGAAAGGGCACCCCGAAGAAGAACGTCACCAAGGAGACCACGCCAAAGAAGAGGACGCCCAAGAGTCGCACGACAAAAGGCACCACGCCACAGAGTACACCCCTGAGATCCAGTCAAAATGCCACACCGAACGGTAGCAGCAAAAACGCTAAGAGGGCTAGCACGGTGGTGAACACTCCCAGGAGTGGTAGCAAAGAGGCGAAGATGGCCAGTACGGAGGCTACCACACCAAGTGGGAGCAGAGTAAATTCTAATTTGGAGCAGAACACGCCACTGTGAGGGAATTATGCCAACACGAAGGAGAACACGCCCAATAGTAGCAGCAAAAGGGCTAATTTGGAGCGAAACACACCGCTGAGGTCAGGAAATAATGCCAGCACGAAGGAGAAGACGCCCAATAGTAGCAGCAAAAGGGCTAATTTAGAGCGGAACACGCCGCTGGGGTCAGGCAATAATGCCAGCACGAAGGAGAACACGCCCAATAGTAGCAGCAAATGGGCTAATTTGAAGAAGAACACGCCCTAGGGGTCAGGCAATAATTCCAGCACCTTGGAGCCAACACCCGTGAGGGGAGAAAGTAAGGAGATCACACACAAGAGCGGTAGCAAAAAGCCTAGTTCGATGGGGAATGGAACGCGGATGTCAAGCTGATACAGCCTGTCCTACGGACGCTTCTACATCTACACCAACAAGTCCCCCAAGTGGACCCATGACTCGTGCCCGAGCCAAACTCCTACAAGCTAAGGTGAACTCGCTCCTCTCCTCGTGCCAATTTGATACCTCCTTGGATGGTGTGCTACTTCATGCAACTACCCTATGCATCACCAGGTACGAAGCTTCGACACATCACCAATCACCCTAGGATGGAGAACAAGGACAGAACGTGAAGCAAACACCACTGGAGCTACTCAGACCGGAGTCTCCGGTCTGCGCACACCGGAGTCTCCGACCTGCCAAAGTCTTCGGCCTGGAGACACCGGAGACTCCGGCCCTCTCTCCGGTCTGACCCCCTGCACCAGGCCTTGGGACAATCTAAAGGCCCCTCCGAAGGCTGGTCTGGAGGCTACACCGGAATCTCCGGCCTAGACCGGAGTCTTTGGTCCACCACACCGGAGTCTCCAGTCCGACCGTCGCTAGGCGTGAAAAGGCCTTTGGGCCTTCGGCCCATGTACCCCTTAGTCCGTCCAGAACTTGTCTTTTATTCCTAAAGTACCCCTGTTTAAGTGGCTGGCCTATATATAGACCCCCATCTCCATTGTAAACCCTAGGCATGATATTGGAATTAGTGGAAACCCCTTTGTGGATCTATCTAATTCTTGCCTCATGCTCCTTGACTAAGGAGCACCAATATCCCCAAACCTCGTTGGAGTTTGCATCGTGCCTCCGCATTGTACAAGGCGTAGGTATCAGTGTCCCTTTGCCTAGACGTCAAGATCTCACCGAGTCTCCCATCTCGCTGTGCCGGTTCGAGAGAGAGTCCTCCGCCCGACGCCGATCCTAGGGATTGCGCCGGACCAGTCACCGCCGGCGTGAGCTATTGGTGTTTCTCGTGGTTTTGTGTGTGTGTGTTCATCGCGTTCTTCGTGCGTGTGTTCGTCATGTTCATCCTTCCCTCCTTCCCCCACACTCCACCGTCGATTTGAAAGGGAATCGTGAAAGATCGTGCCACCCTAGAGGTTTGCCTCAACATATTGGTATCAAGAGCTTCGTTGCTCACGATTTCCCCCACAATTTTTTCTTCTATCCACCCAAAATTCGAAAATCCCCAAAAAAGAGCCCCAAATTTGCCTTTGGATCGATCTCTTGATTTGGAGTGTTATTTGTGGTTTTGATCCGACCAAACCTTGTCTTAGGAGTTGGTCCAGCTTTATCCTGCGTTTTCCCAGCCCAATTTGGCCAATTTTTCGCGGATTTGAGGACCAAGGCATGGATTTCCGCTCAAGAACACGAGCGGTTCGCGATCTGACTCCAGACCGGAGTCTCCGGCCTGCACACCGGAGTCTTCGGCCTACCCACACCGGAGTCTCCGGCCTGGACCAGAGTTTCCGGCCTAAAACCCCGGAGTCTCCGGCCTGACGCCTGATTTTGACAGTTTTGCCTCTAATCTTGCATTGGCTAATTTCCTCTTGTTTGTTTGTGCCCGTGTGCGTGTCGCCAACTAACAGCAAGCTTCTACATCAACAAACCCCCGCGCCCATCGACACCATGGCCCGCGAACATCATCCAACACCTTCGACACCAAGTTCATCATCAAAGAAGGTATAACTTGCGTCACCTTGTTAACCCCTATCTTCTTTGTGTGTACCTATGCCATGAGAGTGGCTCATCTTGTGTTTGCTTGAGCATTGTGCATTTGTCCTTGGATAGTGAGTGTGCAAGAGCAATATCAAGTGTGACTAGGTCGCATCAAGGGAGAGCAAAAAAATACAAAAGAAAGAAAAAGATACAAAGAAAAAGCAAAAGAAAAATAGTCTCCCCTTGCAAAAGAGAGTCTCAAAGCTTGTAAGCAAGAGAGAAAGAAGAGCGGCCAAGACAAGTGCACAAATCCGTTGCTCATTTTCCCTCTTTGCAAACGAGCCACGGTCTCTCCTTGCATTGGCACGCCAACGAGCTTAGTCTTTGTTAGGACATTTTGTTTGCTCATTTTCAGAGTCGTGTCAACCCCAACTTTCTCCACGTGTGTGTACATAGTCGTAGGTTCCCGTCACCCTTTTGAGTTGTTGACCTTCGCCTTTGACTTGAGTTTTGTTGGATTTTACCCACTTTTGACTATCCTTTTCTTTTGGTTGATTCTTTGACATTCCACAATCCTAACCTACCACAAACAAGCTTTTGAGAGTTAGTTCTTTCTTTTGTGTGAGTTTTCTTTGCAATTCCACTTTGCACACTTATAGCTCTCACTTGTGGTTTCTAGTTTGGTGCAATCCCCAAGGTGAGGTACAAGGCTAACACCACCATATTCCACTTCCATATACAATACTTGTGTGTTTTGCATGATGGATAGGCACGGTGAGGCGAGCCAACCACCTCCCCACAAAGAAGATCAAGGACCAAACTTGACACGCGCAAGTCACTTCATCGTTCGACAAGAGTTCCGTGAATGCTGCCAAGCCCTTGAGACGCGACAAGATGAACAATTTGGCGAGACACAAGCTGAGTTCAAGAACATCGACAACCACTTCGATGGCCTCGAAAGGCAAATGCAAGCAATGCATCACAACTTCGGCCACCAAAATGAGTCGCTTCAATGCTCCGTCACCGAAACAATGACAATCTTCGATGCCTCATCGACGGAATGGCAAGACCACGTTCACGTGCTTCAAGCTCTTCAAGTTCTTCACGTCGTCATGCACCTCCTCCACAAGATCTACATCCAAGTGCTACAAGACGCAATGATGCCCCCGTGGTTGAAGATGGAAGTTCTTCGAACTATGTACCGTCCCCACGGCATGCCGCAATGTCAAGCTATGATGGTGATTTATCTTCAAGGCCAAGAGCAAGGCAAGAAGCACATCGTCATCACGCAAGGGCATTAGTGCTCCAACAAGAGCAACAACAAGCGCAACCACAAGTGCAACCGCAAGTCTACCACCATCGACCGCGACACATACTTGACATAACAAGTGATGACACCAATTTGGAGAATCAAGCTCGTCATCGACGTGAAGCTCTCCAAGATCCTCCTCCTCGTCATCAACGTCATGAACGTCAACAACGACACATGGTCATCACGAGGTGCCTCCTCCACATCAACTAAACTTGGAGCGCCAAGTGATACAAGTTGAGCGACGCCCACCACGTCAAGAGGCTCACGACCATGATCTTCACTGTGAGGCCGATGTGCCTAACCAACGTCACCAACCGAGGAACGAGCCTCCCCTTCGTTGTCAACCGCGTCAAGAGGCTCCACTCCCTCACCACCATGAAGCCCAAGCGCCTCAACCACATCAACAACCGCGCCAAGAGCAAGAGCAAGCTCCTCCACATCAATATCAAGAGCAAGCTCCGCAACAAGGTCACAAGAACCAAGTTCCACCTCTCCAACTACAAGATCATCAACAAGGTTGATATGGGGTGGCCCGAACTTCTCAGTAAGCGGATGGCGGTGATGATGGTGGATGATAGATAACTAGCCTGTAGCTATGAACTCTCCCGCTCGATCCCTGATGCCAATGCAACAGCTCTCGAACCTTGTAGGATATTCACAACACCACGCTCTTGCGCGAATGGTAGTATGCAATCTACTAATTCCCAATGGAACAACAGATCACACTCAATTATAGTTGGTAGATTCGAACACAGGGTAATTCCAGAGGTTTTATGAAAGAAACAACTCCAAAATATTTTAACGTGGTCTAACAACTAAGAACCACGATTTACAGGCCTATATAAAGGCTGCTGGACGTCCAACATAGAGTTCGGGTCCAAACATATCTCTAACTTTCTTAACTTAAAAGGACTCTATTTGTAAACTGACAGAAAACGTCTGTCGACTTGTTTTGGTTGTTGCGCACAGCTCGTAAGGACCTGGGAGACGTGCAAGTACCCGTTGGAAAGATCTCGGAATTATCTTTTCAACAAGTACTTATTTGCTTAATTCCAAGTTGGTATGCGGAAACCACGTCCATTTCAATTTCAGAACTTCTGTCTGTCCGAATTGAAGCTTCCTTCTTGGTCGCCTTCTAACTCTTGGTCGCCTTCGTTTTGATGATTTTCTCTTGTGCCTTCCTCCCGCTCCTCCCTCGCGCATCCTCAGGCGATCATCATGCTGGGCTCCTCTTGTAGCCCTTCTCCTCCTCGCGCCATGCTTGTCTCTCCAACGAACCTGTTCATACATAAATGCATAGACTTAGGTAGTATAAAATTCTCACTAAGTAATACATCAGGTTCATTTAGGAATGAATTCACCTGATAGTCATTATTGATTTGACTCAATATTTCCTTCTAGTTCAGGCAGTCAGAATCATCATAATCCCTGTATATATCCTCATCATCCTCCCTTTCTTCATGAAAAGCCGTCCTCGGCTTTAGGTAAGCTGAAAGTGGGAGAAACAAAAAGAACAACGTGTACGCAAAGTATATGTATATATAACATGTTATATTATTGTTGTTCACATGAAAAGTATGTCCAGTATACATCAAGCAACTTAAATTGTAGGTATAAGTGAAGTACAAAGAATAATGATCATGGTGAAAAACAACTAAATAGATAGTCATGTTCTTCAATATTAAATTCAGTTTTCTCAAAGAAGATCTATGATCAAATTTGTGAACAAGATCAAAGCAATTCAATATGTCTGAAACCAAATTGAATCATGCCATGCTTCAACTGCGCTACTCTGATTATTATGAACATGATCATGATGTCCAGTATGTAAAATGCAACTCAATTTGCAAATATAAGTGAAGTATAAAGCATTAGCACAACTAGACAACGAATTTTGGGACAAACACAACGAATATGAAAACTTGGGTTCTATTCTAGCAAGATTACAACGATCCAACATAGGTAAAATTACTTGTGTTGGATGCATTATATCAACTAGATCTGACTTTAGTTTCATATTATCACAAATTTTAGCATATATCCCACAACACAAAGTCGTCGACACACAACATGTATGGCTGAAAACAGCATGTTTCAGTTTAGCGATTCTATCACAAGTAATGCATATGTGATCCACAAGAAAATTTGCATGCATGCTATATTCACCAATCAGATTGAAAGTGAAACAAGGAGAATATGTGCTAGAATTCAGAAATGAAATTTCAGAAATCTTATCCACAGCACTACTCATATTCATAGGTTCATTTAGCATGATGGAATACACAATATCAGTAGGAGGTATTCGAGCAAGCATTTCCTTATGTGTAATCAGTACCACATGATCAAAATTCGAATTTGGTAAACTATCACATGGTGTTGTAACATTAGTGCAAGGAAAGTCACAAGGAGGCTTCAGTAAAGGAATAAACTCACAATATGTCGCACATGTTGGCTGAATCGCCAAAACAGTACCAATGTCATCAACAATCTTCTCAGCTGTAGTAGGTACTACGACATCCTCATCAAGTGACAATACCAGATCGTGTGATTCAGGTTGTAAAATAGGCGGCTCCCTTTCTTCAAAAGCAACCTGTACATCACAAGATACAACACTAGGAGTAGACATGATTACGCTAGTAGACAACTCACATGTCTCATTAGTGTCCACTCTCAAAATTTCTGGAATAGGCCATTTGTAGTTGTTCAAAAACATAGAATGTAGAAATTGCTTGAAATCTTCCAAAGGATTTTTTTACCCATGACACCATACACAATCCTTGCGTCCTTCCACCAACGAGCTACCTGATACGGGCACGGTATGCGCGAGGGAGGAGCGGGAGGTAGGCGCAAGGGAGATCATCAAGAAGAAGGAACGTTCAATTCAGACAGACAGAAGTCCTGAAATTGAAACCGACGTGGATTCCTCATACGAACTCCAAATCAAGGAAATACGCACTTGTTGGATAGATAATTCCAAGATCTTTCCAATGAGTACTTCCACGGCTCAAGACCCCGGATAATCGGGCCCCACACCCGGATAATCCGGCCCTGCTTTGGTATTTCTGCTAAGGACTTCGTGCACGACGTTCTGTATGGCCCCCGGATAATCCGGTCCACTTAGACCGGATAATACGGCCCTAAAAGTCTCCATCAGATCCGGACGGATCTAACCGTGTCAGTCACGTTTTCGTTTCGTTTTGTTTCGACGTTCCAGCCACCATATAAGCCCTGGAACGCCCTCTAGATTAGGGTTTGCTAGAAATTGAGTCTAAAACTATTGTGTGGGTTGCTTGGTGAGCATCCCTCCGGGGACGCCGATGCCATGTTATCTATCGTATTGATATTGTCGCGGAGGTTCTTGTGTTCATCAAGGATTGTCGTGTTTTGGTTTGAGGCATGGTGATTTTCTCCACGTTGCTTGCTTGATTCGTTCCTCTTCTTTAGGTGACGTTTATTGGCGTTGTTGGAAGAATTCCTATCTAGGTTACTCGCTGTGAAAGATCGGGACAAAACAATAGGATCATCGGCTTGATCCTTATCACTACCTCTTCATCCACACGTCGGTGAGCAAGAATGTATTCTATATGGCCATTAAAATTGCTATCAAAAGTACGACATCTCGCAAAACCAAATCCCATATCAATTTCCCAAATCTGATATTCTGCGGGTGTGGCGGAACTTTCCAATCGCCACTTGATTGTAGTTGGATCATATGCCATGCCAACCACAATAGCTAAATAGTCATGGTAAACATCATCTGATTTCTGCATCACATCAACACTAGTAGAAGTCATGATTAGTACATTAGTGCAAAAACACAAAACTGTTTTGGTGGCACACTCACAATGATGGGTTCGTAGCATGGAAAACAAAAAATTTCTACCGCAAGAACAAACAAAACCTAGATCTAATCTAGATAAAAGCCAAGATCTAATCTATTAGACATGTGCAACGAGATAGATCTGTACTAACCCTTGTAGATCCGAAAGCGTTACGAGATTGGATCTCGTGGTTGATGTAGTCGATCACTTGCCGATCTCAAGATCGAGTGGACGATCCTTCCGGCGCCGCGTTCCGGTAGCGCTTCCGCAGTCGGTCACACGTGCGGAGTCGAAGCAGACCTTCCTCTCCCCGTTCCAGCGAGCAGCAGAGGTAGTAGATCTTCTCCACGGAATCCCAGCAGCACGACGGCGTGGTGGTGGTGGTGGAGTAGAGAATTCTGCAGGGCTTCGCCTATGCCTGTGCAGAAGAAAGGAGGAGGAGAGAGGCGGCGGAGATTTGGAGTTATGTAGGAGAGGCAAGGGGTGGCGCCTCCCCCTTCTATTTAAAGGAGGGAGGGCGCCTTGGGAGGGGGAGTCCTAGTAGGACTCCCCACCTCCTTGGCCGGCGGATTGGGGAGGGGGGAGGAGTCCTCCTCCCCCACGACTCCTTGTCTTGACCCACCAGGATTCCTTGATCCCTTCCTTGGTTTTCAAGCAAACTCCAAGAAACCTTCCAGAACCTTCCGGAACATTCCGAAAGCTTCTAGAATCCTCATATAAATACTCCGGAGAATTTCCTAACTCAGAAAATGATCACCAATATATGAATCTTATTCTCCAGACAATTCCGGATCTCCTCGTGATGTCCCGGATCCAATCCGAGACTTCGAACAACATTCAGTCTCCAACGTACATTCCATATCTACTTAAAACAACTTCGAACCTTAAGTGTGTCATCCTACTGTTCGTGAATATGTAGACATGACAGAGACACATCTCCTATCAATAACCATCAGCGGGACCTGGAGATCCATAATGGCTCCCACATACTCAATGATGACTTCGTGATCGATTGAACCATTTACATACGAAACCAATTCCCTTTGCCACGCGATACTATACTTATCCGAGGTTTGATCGTCGGTATCTCCATACCTGGTTCTACCTCGTTACTAACAAGTACTCTTTACTCGTTCCGTGATATGTCATCCCTTGTGACCCAGTCACATGCTTGCAAGCTAATTAGATGACATTCCACCGAGAGGGCCCAGAGCATATCTATCCGTCATATGGATGGACAAATCCCAATCTTGGTCCATGCGCTTCAACACATACTTTCAGAATACCCAATGACACCTTTATGACCACCCAGTTACGAAGCGGTGTTTGATGTCATCAAAGTACCCATCCGGTGATGGTGATTAACATAACATCATGGTCGAAGGATTAGGTTACTATGTATTTTAAAGCTTATAGCAAACGAACTTAATGACTTGATCTAATGCTATGCTTACTATGGGTGTGTGTCCATCACATCATTCTCCTAATGATATGATCTTTTTATTAACGACATCCAATGTCCATGATCAGGAAACCATGATCATCCATTAATCAACAAGCTAGTTTAACAAGAGGCTTACTAGGGACTCTTTTATGTTTACAAAACACACAAGTATTAATGTTTCCGGTTAATACAATTATAGCATGGGATGTAAACATTTATCATAAACATAAAGATATAATAATAACCACTTTATTATTGCCTCTTGAGCATATCTCCAACACACAACTCACTCAAAAACTGACAAGAAAGCAGATCTTACCGTTCCAAAGTGAATAGTGATGCTTACCAATTCGAAATCAAGGACTGATGCACTAATGTGATGAAGTGAATACCAAAGGTATAGAGAACGATCGCAGGGCACACAGGTTATTTATGGTGGAGCTATAGGTATGGTATCCTAACTACACCACAAACAAGTCTTAGTGCTCATCGTACAAAAACCCAAGAAACAGACACGTGGAGAAAAAATGTGGCAATGCAACTATGAACGGTGTTGCACTACTCTCGAGAGACACTAGCAAAGCTCAAAGTAAATAGGCACAAGATTGCTCAATCTACAGACGCACAAAGATATCACTAGGCCTCTTGCTCAATTTCTCCTCTTTTTTTGTATAGCTTCTTTCTCTTTTTGCTTTTGGCTTTTTCTTTTGCTATTTACTTTTTCTCTTTTTTTGGAATATATGTCACACACGGCCAATTATAAAGCATAGCACCAAAACCCTACGAGCAGCCTGTAGGAGTGGAAACTAGTCTCAATGGGAAAGTTCCTACACTTTATGAAATAGAATGGTTGTAGCTAAGGTTTGGAAAATTGCAAAATTTCACGATTTTTTTTATATGGCTACCGCGGCAGAAAAACGGGGAAAAACTGTGCCGTGGCAGAGAATCTGTACCTCGCGGCAGAACTTGTGCCACGGCAGAAAAACAGCACGAAATCGTGCTGCGGCAGGAAATCGGATCCGTGGCAGACACGGACTCGCGGCAGAGAAACGGGCCGTTTCTGTGCCGCGGCAGAGTCGGTAGGAATTTTTTTCAATTCCGACTCGGCCAAGAGTAGATGACTAGGACTCTTAGAGTAGATCGGATCTGACTTGATGGTGGCGGAAACAATGGTGGAAATCGACTAAAAACGACTAGAAAACAAATCTACGAAGAACAGATCTAGATCTAATCTAAAGGATGAACATGACCAGCAACTATTACTCGTCTACGATGCAATCTAGTCTATGACAACTCTTTTTGTAGGGCTTTTTCTGTATAGGACTAAAAAAAAGTCTTTAATCTATGGATGGATTTGTGGATGCTTACCGAGGCAACGAGGAAATCTGATACCAAGATGATATGGGGTGGCCCGATCTTCTCAGTAAGCGGATGGCGGTGATAATGGTGGATGATAGATAATTAGCTTGCAGCTATGAACTCTCCTGCTCGATCCCTGATGCCAATGCAACAACTCTCAAACCTTGTAGGATATTCACAACACCACGTTCTTGCGCACGCAGCTGTGACCACGAACGGTAGTATGCAATCTACTAATTCCCAATGGAACAACAGATCACACTCAATTATAGTTGGTAGATTCGAACACAGGGTAATTCCAGAGGTTCTATGAAAGAAAAACTCCAAAATATTTTAACATGGTCTAAAGACTAAAAACCATGATTTATAGGCCTATATAAAGGCTGCTGGACATCCAACATAGAGTTGGGGTCAAAACCAAACATATCTCTAACTTTCCTAACTTAAAAGGACTCTATTTGTAAACTGACAGAAAATGTCTGTCGACTTGTTTTGGTTGCTGCGCACAGCTCATAAGGAACTGGGAGACGTGCAAGTACCCGTTGGAAAGATCTCATAATTATATTTCCAATAAGTCCTTATTTGCTTAATTCCGAGTTGGTATGCGGAAACCACGTCCGTTTCAATTTCAGAACTTCTGTCTGTCTGAATTGAACCTTCCTTCTTGAACGCCTTCTAACTCTCGGTCGCCTTCATTTTGATGATCTTCTCTTGCGCCTTCCTCCTGCTCCTCCCTCGCGCATCCTCGGGCGATCATCATGATGGGCTCCTCTTGTAGCCCTTCTCCTCCTCGCGCCATGCTTGTCTCTCCAACGAACCTGATCATACATAAATGCATAGACTTAGGTAGTATAAAATTCTCATTAAGTAAAACATCAGGTTCAATTAGGAATGAATTCACCTGATAGTCATTATTGATTTGACTCAATATTTCCTTCCAGTTCAGGTAGTCAGAATCATCATAATCCCTGTATATATCCTCATCAAAGGTCACCAAGCTCGTCGCAATGACCACAACGATGAAGAAACTTTTGGCAAGCTCAAGTTCACAATTCCCAAGTTCACCGGATCCAATGACCCCGAAGAATACCTCTCGTGGGCACTCAAAGTCGACAAGATCTTCCGCATGCACAACTATAGCAACGAGAAGATGGTCGCCGTGGCTTCGCTTGAGTTTGATGATTACGCCAACCTTTGGTGGGAACAAGTTCAAGTTGCTCGTGATGCAAGACAAGAACCACCAAGCACAACTTGGCATGACATGAAGGCTCATATGAGATCCCGGTTCGTCCCCGCGCACTACACGCGTGACCTCTTCAACAACCTTCAAGCGCTTCGTCAAGGGACAAAGACCGTGGAAGAGTACTTCAAGGAAATGGAACTCAACTTGATTTGCGCCAACTTTGTTGAACGCATGGAGCAAACAATGGCACGTTTCCTTATTGGATTGAATCACCCACTCAAGCGCATCGTCGAGTTCCAAACATACAACACCATGGTTGAGCTTGTGCACATAGCAACAAAGGTTGAACATCAAGTGCAAGAGGACATCAAGCACAACAAGCCCAAGACATATTTCACCTACAAGCAAGCTTCAACCGCTACACCAATAACTTTCAATGGACGCTCCTCAAGTACCTCCAAGCCTTCCTTCAAACCCACACTTCCTCAAGGAAAACTGCCCCCAAGTGGCAAGCAAGCAAAGAGTGATACACCTTTCAACGGTGAATGCTACAAGTGTGGAGGAAAAGGACACAAGTCAGATGAATGTGGAAACAAGAAAGTCTTGTTCATCCATGACAATGCTGATGAAGAGTACTTGAGTGAAGATGAGTTTGATGCCCGTGTCAACGAAGCAATGGCAAGGCAACAAGTGCAAGATGATCAAGAACTCCTCATGTGTGAACATGACGCAAGTCCATCGCTTGTCGTCACAAGGATCTTGACCACTCAAGCACAAGAGCATGAAGACCAACGCTCCAATATCTTCCAAACACGAGCCGGCATCAATGGCAAATCTATCAAGGTGATCATTGACGGAGGGAGTTGCCACAACCTTGCTAGCACCGAGTTGTGTGAGAAGCTCAACCTCACCCTTCATCCACACAAGCACCCCTACCATGTGCAATGGCTAAGTGACCAAGGGTCGTGAAGATCAAGCATACCGTATCGGTCTCCTTCGCCATTGGTCCTTACAAAGACACGGTGGAGTGTGATGTGGTTCATATGACAGTTTGCCACATGCTTCTTGGTCGACCATGGCAATTTGACAAGGCTGCTCAACATGATGGTCGCACCAATGTATACACCTTCAAATGGCTCAACAAAACATGCGTTTTGCAACCGATGACTCCTAGCCAAATAATTGCGGATAATGCAAAGGCTTTAGCGAGGGCGCAAAGCACAACACCTACTTGTGAGAAGAGAGGTGAGAGAGAGAACCACCTCATAGTGAGTGAGAGCCACAAGCCAAACTCAAGTGGAAAAAATAAGAGTGTTCTCCTTGCCACCAAAAGTGAGATGAGAGATGTTCGGAACAACCCATCCATCTTGCACTATGTCCTCCTTTCCAAGGGACTAGCGCAAGGAACTAACGAATTAACCAATGTTCCTCCATCCTTGATCAGTGTTTTGCAGGAATTCAAGGATGTGTTCCCCGAAGAGCTTCCACATGGACTACCTCCTCTTCGCGGCATCGAACATCGCATTGACCTCATCCCCACTGCACTTCCCAACCGCGCCGCTTACTGCACGAACCTGGAGGAGACAAAGGAGATTGAACGTCAAATCAACCAACTCGTCTCCAAAGGTTTGATCCAACTTAGCACTAGTCCAAGTGTCATACCCGTGATTCTTGTTCCAAAGACAGATGATACGTTACGATTATGCATGGACTGCCGTCCAATTAATGCTATCACCGTGCGTTATAGACATCCCATACCACGTCTCGATGACATGCTTGATGAGTTGTGTGGAGCCACTATTTTCTCGAAAATTGATCTTCGTAGTGGTTACCATCAAATATGCATGGCTAGAAAACCGCCTTAGAGACCAAACTTGGTCTCTATGAATGGTTGGTTATGCCCTTTGGTTTATCGAATGCCCCATCCACCTTCATGCGCCTTATGAATCACATCTTGCATTCTCTCATTGGAAAAAGTGTTGTTGTCTATTTCGATGATATTCTTGTTTATGCAAATCACTTGAGGACCATATAACACATGTCAAGGAAGTTTTGCAAATCCTTCGACATGAAAAGCTTTATGCTAATCTTCCCAAGTGCACTTTTGCTAAAGACAAGTTGATTTTTCTTGGATTTGTCGTTTCTTTGAAGGGAATTGAAGTTGATGTTTCCAAGGTAAAGGACATACGAGATTGGCCCATCCCAACAAATGTGAGTGAACTCCGAAGTTTTCATGGGTTGGCTGGTTTCTATCGTTGCTTTGTGAAAGAATTTTCAACCATTGCTTGTCCCCTTAATGAATTGACCAAAAAGAATGTCACCTTCGTGTGGAGCAAAGCACAACAAAAATCTTTTGATGAACTTAAAAATAGGCTCACCGAAGCACCTCTCCTTGCGTTACCGGATTTCACAAAAACTTTTGAGATAGAGTGTGATGCTAGTGGTATTGGCATTGGAGGAGTCCTTATGCAAAACGGACGTCCTATAGCCTACCATAGCGAGAAACTCGATGGTGCTCGGCTTAATTATCCAATTTATGACAAAGAGCTTTTTGCCTTAGTTCGTGTCCTTCAAGTTTGGCAACACTACCTTCGGCCCAAGGAATTTATCATACATTCCGACCACGAGTCGTTGAAATATCTCAAAGGCCAAGCGAACTTGAGCAAGAGACATGCTAAGTGGGTTGAGTTCATGGAGTCTTTTCCGTACATTGTCAAGTATAAGAAGGGCAAAGATAATGTAGTTGCAGGCGCATTGTCTCGCAAACACACAAGCCTTCTTACGAGACTTGAAATCAACGTGTTGGTTCTGGAGGAAATAAAATCTTTGTATGCTTCCGACCCGTTCTTTGAACCAATTTTCGCAAAGTGCTCCAGTGACAAAGGAGTTGATGATTTCTATTTGCATAAGGGCTTTCTATTTAAACAAAGCAAGCTATGCATCCCGAAGTCGTCGCTTCAACTTTTGCTTCTCCAAGAATCTCATGGTGGAGGCCTCATGGGTCATTTTGGCCGTGACAAGACTTTGAACATGCTCGCCAATCACTACTTTTGGCCCAAGATGAAGCGTGACGTGGAGCGCTACGTTCAACGATGCACGACATGTGTTCAAGCTAAGTCGCAAGCTAACCCTTATGGTCTTTATATGCCATTGCCTATTCCTCATACCCCTTGGTCCGACATTAGCATGGATTTCGTGTTAGGATTGCCTAGATCTAAGCATGGTCATGATTCTATATTTGTTGTTGTGGATCGTTTTTCCAAAATGGCACACTTCATACCATGCCATAAGACCGATGATGCTTCACATGTTGCAAATCTATTTTTCGGGGAAATCGTCCATCTTCGCGGTGTGGCAAGGACAATCGTCTCCGACTGCGACGTCAAATTCATGAGCTACTTATGGAAGACCCTCATGGCCAAGCTCGGCGTCAAGCTACTCTTCTCATCCGCATCACATCCTCAAACTGATGGCCAAACCGAAGTTGTCAACCGCAGCCTCGGGACTCTCCTTTGTGTGTTGATCAAGAAGAACTTGAGGGATTGGGAGGAATGCATCCCACATGCCGAGTTTGCCTACAACCGTGCCAAGCACTCAACAACCAAGATGAGTCCATTCATGGTCGTCTATGGTTTCGAGCCCCTCACCGCGCTCGACATCCTACCACTACCTCTTCGTGAGAGCACAAACATGGACATCGAGAAACACGCACAAGCTATGAAGAAACTTCATGAAGAAACAAGAACTACTATCGAACAGCAAGTCCTTCGCCAAGCTTCAAGGTTAAACAAGGACAAGAAGGAGATGATCTTTGAAGAAGGTGACCTTGTGTGGATACACCTAAGCAAGTACCGCTTCCCGAAGGAACGTGACTCCAAACTCAAGCCAAGAGGAGATGGTCCCTTCAAGGTCCTCAAAAGAATCAACAACAACACCTACATCATCGACATACCGACCTCCAAGTACCTTGCAAGAAATACATTCAATGTCAAGGATCTCTCACCCTACCATGGAGATGCTCCAGATGATAACCATGAAGAGTCGAGGACGACTCTTTCCCAAGGGGGGGACCTGATGCAGCCCGTCCTACGGACGCTTCTACATCTACACCAACAAGGCCCCCAAGTGGACCCATGACTCGTGCCCGAGCCAAACTCCTACAAGCTAAGGTGAACTCGCTCCTCTCCTCGTGCTAATTTGATACCTCCTTGGATGGTGTGCTACTTCATGCAACTACCCTATGCATCATCAGGTATGAAGCTTCGACACATCACCAAGCACCCCAAGGTGGAGCACAAGGAGCAGAATGTGACGCAAACGCCGCTGGAGCTGCTCAGACCGGAGTCTCCGGTCTGCGCACACCAGAGTCTCTGGCCTTCCAAAGTCTCTGGCCTGAAGACACCGGAGACTCCAACCCTCTCTCCGGTTTGACCCCCTACACCAGGCCCTGGGACAATCTGAAGGCCCCTCCAGAGGCTGGTCCGGAGGCTACACCGAAATCTCCGGCCTAGACCGGAGTCTCCGGTCCACCACACCGGAGTCTCCGGTCCGACCATCGCTAGGCATGAAAAGGCCTTTGGGCCTTCGGCCCATGTACCCCTTAGTCCGTCCAGAACTTGTCTTTTATTCCTAAAGTACCCCTGTTTAAGTGGTTGGCCTATATATAGACTCCCACCTCCATTGTAAACCCTAGGCATGCACTACAAAGATTCTAGTCTATTGCAACAAAATCTATTGCTACAACTATCTTTTGTTGCAATAAAATGCAGTATTGCCACGAATTTCCAGTTCGTAGCAATATGACCTACATATTGCCGCAATTTCGTTTTTCCGTGTTAAGTACCCTTTTTGTTGCAATAGAGGTCATGTATTACAACAAATTGCATCATCGTTGTATTATGGTGATGATATTGCGACAGTCGTGTTCTGTTGCATGGATTAGTCATTTTGTTGCAATAGAGAATAGGTATTGCAACAAAACAAATCGCCGTGGTAATATTATGCAAGATATTGCAACAATTTTTCCATGTAGCGTTAGTTACAATTTTTGTTGCGAAAACTGTCTTTGTATTGCAACAAAATACTTATTGGTCGTAATAGTACATATATTTTGCCTCGATTTTATTGTGTTGCAATAACTATTATATATCGTGACAAGTTGTATATCCATAGTAATATGTAGAACATATTGCAACAGTCTCTTAATGTTGTGAAAAAGCAACAAGATATTGCAACGGTACTCTCTGGAGTGGCCTATCTCTCGTGATAATTTTCTTTGTTCATTATTCTTTTTTCATGATCGGATTAAATGTGTGTACTAATACTAATATATATAGGAACGTGGTTCGCTTATTCTCAAAATGATTGAGTAATTGATTCCTTCTAGTGTAAGCAACACTAGGTAATCATAAGCAAGTATTTGGTTCCCGAATCATTTTTCCCCAGGGGACTCGGATTACCGGTTCCCGAGCAAGTTTTAAAACTGAAATTTGCATTGCAAAATTTTATCATAGATATGGGTATATGCACTATATCGGATATGCGTTGCAAAATTAGGGTTGAAAAGCGCAGATATATGTGTTGCCCCTGCGGTCGTTCCCTAAGATGCGAGTGTTAAAAAAGTTGAAAAGCGCGCATGAGCAAAATCTTTAGATCCAGCTGTGGGAGCTATTGGTGCGTACACCACATTTTTCGGCATGCGACACAACTATTCTTATAGAACACCAACTCATTTTTGCTTTGGGTAAAAATTTCAACCTTGCCACGAGATCTAGTAGCTGAAAATTTATCCTTCTCTCTGCAAGTAGCCCACGAAGCAGCTAGTCTATTCTTTACCTACTCCTGTTGACTCGTCCCCCACATGATCCTGTATGCCTCGCCTTCTCCCATCTCTGGAATCCTTCCCCTCCACCGTCTTGATCTACCATGCAGATCTGGCCTCCCTGCAATGTCCTCCACCCAACATACCAGTCTTTGTAGCTGTCGTTTGAAACGCAGCCACCGCCTAACCCTAGATCGGAGATGTAGGAGTTCCCGCGGGGCCGCTGCCCGCTGGGTATCTTCGGCAACTTCCTCGAGCTGTCATGCATGCACCGGAGATAGATAGTTGACTTCCTCGAGTGTCATTCAAGGACGGCTGTAGGCCATATCTGAGTGTAGACAACACTGTCCTAACTGGCAAATGGAAAGGTTGCCTGCCATCTGCCACAACACTTGATGGTCACAACTGGATGTTCCGAGTGGCATTCGGGCTGTTTGAAACAGAAACGGAGGAAAACTGGGTTTGGTTTATGAGACAGCTCAGGAGATCAATAGGCCACATGGATCCATTGGCTATATCCACAGATGCATGCAAAGGGCTGAAGAATGCAGTGAAGGAGGTGTTCCCGCGAGCTGAAGGTAGAGAATGCCATGCCCATATGATGCTCAACTTGTACTCACACTACGCATGCAGCGTATTTCGTTACATGTTTCCTACTGCTAGAGTTTACAAACCTAGTAGCAGCGAATATTTCATGAGCAAGATTTTTTGCCGAAGCCCCTGAACTTCTAGAGTACTTAGACATCCATCATTCGCAGCTATGGAAGAGGAGTCAATTCAACCCTGACATCAAAGTTGATTACATAAACAACAACCTTGCAGAATGCCTGAATAACTGGGTGAAGGACATAAAAGTGCGTCTTGTTCATATCTTGATGGACAGCATACGTGGTATGATCATGAAGTTGTTAAATATAAGGAGAGAGATCGGTAGGAGACTTAGAGGACATATGCTACCGCCAGTTGTACAACAATTGCACAAGAGAAGCCGAGGACTTGCTCATCTTAAGGTTCTCCCGTCAACCAGCAGAAGCTGTGAGGTTGTCGATATGTCCAAGAGTGGCAAAAGGGATGTTGTGAACATCCAGCTGCGAGAATGCACCTGCTTAGAGTGGCAGCATACCGGGACACCTTGCGACCACGCCTTGGCCTTCTTGGTGAAGAAAAGAACTCTACCACATTTGGATCAGTATTTGTCAGACTACTACTCTATGGAAAAGTTTAGAGCTGCGTACGCTGGATCCGTTGAGCCATGTACAAACCCAGCTCAGTGGCCTCAAGTCCAACTGTCTTTCGAGCTTTTCTAGCCAGTTACAAAAAGGGGCAGAGGAAGACCCCAGGTGAATAGGTTTAAGAATTTTCTCGAAAAGAAGGGTTCGGCTTTCTGCGCTACAAAGAAGGGCAAAAACAGATGCAAGACCTGCCATATTATAGGCCATAGAGCAGCTGGATGTCCCCTTAATGCTCCCAAACCTAGGTATGAGATGGTACATTCACACACAAAATTGTTTATAGTCTGTAGATATAAGGTAGTAATCCATGTACTGCTTATTTTTTATAGGAAGCGCAAGGTAAGAAACAAGACAGCCGACTCAGTGATTTTGCTGCGGGAATAAAACCAAAACGAGTGGAGTGATGATGCCGGACAAGATTCTGGTGTTGATTGGCCTGACTTCCCTCGGCCGGAGATGACATGAAGGTAAGAAAATTGGCACCCAGGAAGAGGAAGAAGGCAGGAGATGAAGAAGCCAGTGGACGTGAAGGAAAGAGGAAGAAACTTGGCACCCAAGCAGAGAAAGAGGGCTAGCAGTGTAGCAGGCTAATGATGTATTGGACTTGAACCTATATATGTAGTTCGGTTAAACTCTAGAGTTGTGTGCGTGGAACTTGTCGGGCGAAACAATCTGCCTCCCGTACTCTGAGTAAAATGTATCGCGACTTTATGATTTGATACGGCCGAGGCCATTAGTTGAATCCAAAACTGTGACTGTGCCACTACTATCTGAATAATCACGATAGTTGAGCGGCTAAATCCTCTCCAAAATCGATGGGTGTTAGTGGCACAAACATGATTTATTTATAGGCGCTTAATAAATCCCTGCTGTCGGCATTACACTTATGATAAGTTTCTGGGCTAGAAAACAATTTCTTAAGCTGGCTACTACACTCCACGAAGCAGCAACTTATTTTAGTTGCTGGACAACGACATGGCAACATAAACTGCAAATGCAACAGATAATGAGGAAATTGTGTCCACTATTTGGCCTAATCTTGAGCCCGTCTGTCTCACCACCTCCCTGCCTCTGCCTCCTCTGCACCTGGCAAATCTCCCAGATCTCTCGCTCCATCGCACGAATCTCCTCTTTCTTGTCCCACACAGCATCACGCAGATCCTGAACAAGCTCTCTGTGAAAACCTGTCAATGGCTTTTCGATCCACACAAACTTGTCACAGCCAGTCCCCCTCCCTTCCTACGTAGTAGATCGAAGGAAACAAAAAAAGATTTACATTACGCTTTTCAGATCCGGGTTACCATTGTACCTACAGTAGGAACTTACCGCTCTGATGCTGCAGTTGCTGAATTTTCCTGCAGTATTTTCGTCAGTCCACTAAATCCATCTCGGCATCTTCTCACCGCACAAACACAGCATATCGGGGTAGTAATCGTAGGGCGCCCTCCGGTACCTGATGGGGGCACCCGCCTGACGGCGTTGAGCCGACCCTGATTCCGCCCGAGACGAACTGCACGAGCTACGAGCCATGAGCGAGGGGAGCGAGGGCAGATGAAAGAGGAGCCTTTGGGTGTCAGGGTAGTGGTGAAGCGTGATTTATCCCTACTTAATAACTCGGGCAGAATCCTACCGTCCACATTCGGCTGACAGGTGGGGGACCTAGCGTGTGGACTTGTCAAGAAAACCTCGCGCCTTCATGGTTCAAAAGCACTCTCGCGCGCATTGGACGAATTTTTTTGGCACCTTGCGTGTGTACATATCACTGGGAGGCCTTGCCTTGCCCAGGAACCAGACACGCCTGGCCCACAATCTTACTCCCTCCTAGGAACTTGTCATGGCTCGCGCCGGCAAATCCATCCGCTCCACTGCTTCCGGTAGGGCTCGCCGCGGCGGATCCACCCCAAGATCCTACCGTCGTAGTATCAAATGGCCATGGTTTCTTGAGAGGAGCGACGACGCTACATATGCGAGCTCGTCCCCTCCTACCTGTAGAAGGACTGATGCGGCGTCGAGCTCGAGTAGGAGCCGCTAGGCGCGACGGCGCTCTATCCACGCCAACCCTGTCACCTTCGTCATTGTCGATTCCGATGTGGAGGACGACAGGGACGAAGCTATGCAAAACGCCATTGTTGCCTTCTTGGCGAAGGGCAAGCCATGGGCGGGAGTGGATGTCGCTGAGAAGGGCATGGTGGTGTCACCAATCGAGGTGGACTCTGACGACAGCGGTGTGATGTGGGTTTTGATGTTGTTTAGGATGGTTGCAATTTCGGTTGTGTTTAATGCGAGTACAATTATTGTAATGGGTTTGTCGAGCTATATTGAGAAATATGTGCAATAGCAGCGTGCGAGTGCTTCCACTTTAGAAATTGTGTCTGTGCCATTTGCATGTTGCATTATCAACGTGGATTACTTGTAAACAATCCAACCAAAATCATCAGATTACAACCATCGGACGGGAGTGGCAGGATGGAAGAGAAGTTGGGACAATGGCTTCGAGCAGAAGGAAGAGGAGGGCGCGTGACACTGGCAGGTGGGTCCTCGGAACACGTGACACTGACATGCGGGAGCGGGAGCACACGGTATTGCCGGTCTGTCCAGAGCAAGCGGACTTTGCAATGTGACAACAGCAAGCTGATTGGACCAATATAATAACTCATCGAATTATTAAGGAGTACTGAAAACTACAATTGGGGTACATTCGCACAACACGTATGCTCTAAGCACCTGAGAAGCATCGCTTAAGTCTAACAGTAACAACCGCACAAGTATTACATTTCCCTGTCGGTCTTCTCGATACAAATGTAGAAATGCATCTGCCTGTTCGGTCCAACACCGACAAGGTACTGAGATGGCATGCATAGTATCGACCTTAGGTCCACATACTATGACTCTAGTGGGTCCACATGTGGTTTGTAAAAAGAACACACATGCAATGAACACTGATGGATCCATAACTGGTTTGTGGAAAGAACACACATGCAATGACCACTGGTTGATCCATATGTGGTTTGTGGAAAAGAACACACATGCAATGACCACTGGTTGATCCTTAAGTGGTTTGTGGAAAGAACACACATACCATGAACATTGGTGGATCCATAAGTGGTTTGTGGAAAGAACACACATGCAATGAACACTGGTTGATCCATATGTGGTTTGTGGAAAGAACACACATGCAGTGACCACTGGTGGATCCATATGTTCTTTGTGAAAAGAACACACATGCAATGAACACTGGTGGATCCATAAGTGGTTTGTGGAAAGAACACACATGTAATGACTCTAGTGCTAGTTTTAGTATAAGTACACACATGCAATGAATCTAATGGATCCATGTGTGGTTTGTGAAAAAAACACACATGCAATGACACCGGTTGATCCATATGTGGTTTGTTGAAAAGAACACACATGCAATGACCACTGGTTGATCCATAAGTGGCTTGTGGAAAGAACACACATGCAATGACCACTGGTTCATCCATAAGTGGTTTGTGGAAAAGAACACACATGCAATGACCACTGGTTGATCCATATGTGGTTTTTCGAAAAGAACACACATGCAATGACAGTGGTGGATCCATATGTTGTTTGTGAAAAGAACACACAAGCAATGAACATTGGTGGGTCCATAAGTGGTTTGTGGAAAGAACACACATGCAATGACACTGGTTGATCCATGTGTGGTTTGTGGAAAGAACACACATGCAATGACTCTAGTGGTTGATCCATGTGTGGTTTGTGGAAATAACACACATGCAATGACTCTAGTGGTTGATCCATGTGTGGTTTGTGGAAATAACACACATGCAATGACTCTAGTGGTTGATCGATGTTTAGTTTGTGGAAATAACACACATGCAATGACTCTAATGGATCCATAAGTGGTATGTGGAAAAGAACACACATGCAATGAGTCTAGTGCTGGTTTTAGTATAAGAACACGCATGCAATGACTGTACTGGCTCCACATGTGGTTTGTGAAAAGAACACACATGCAATGACACAGGTGGATCCATATGTGGTTTGTGGAAAAGAACACACATGCAATGACTCTAGTGGTTGATCCATGTGTGGTTTGTGGAATAACACACATGCAATGACTCTAGTGGTTGATCCATGTGTGGTTTGTGGAAATAACACACAT
Source organism: Avena eriantha (assembly GCA_910589775.1). Taxonomy (NCBI): domain Eukaryota; kingdom Viridiplantae; phylum Streptophyta; class Magnoliopsida; order Poales; family Poaceae; genus Avena; species Avena eriantha. The sequence goes on from OU342744.1 coordinate 358,734,998, forward strand.
GCAATGACTCTAATGGATCCATAAGTGGTTTGTGGAAAAGAACAAACATGCAATGAGTCTAGTGTTGGTTTTAGTATAAGAACGCATATGCAATGACTCTAGTGGGTCCACATGTGGTTTGTGAAAAGAACACACATGCAATGACCACTGGTTGATCTATATGTGGTTTTTCGAAAAGAACACACATGCAATGAACACTGGTGGATCCATAAGTTGTTTGTGGAAAGAACACACATGCAATGACTCTAGTGCTGGTTTTAGTATAAGAACACACAAACAATGACTCTAGTGGATCCATATGTGATTTGTGGAAAGAACACACATGCAATGACACTAGTTGATCCATGTGTGGTTTGTGGAAAGAACACACATGCAATGCCATTGGTTGATCCATGTGTGGTTTGTGGAAATAACACACATGCAATGACTCTAGTGGATCCATATGTGGTTTGTGGAAAAGAACACACATGCAATGAACACTGGTTGATCCATGTGTGGTTTGTGGAAAGAGCACACATGCAATGACACTAGTTGATCCATGTGTGGTTTGTGGAAATAACAGACATGCAATGACACTGGTTGATCCATCTGTGGTTTGTGGAAAGAACACACGTGCAATGACACCGGTTGATCCATGTGTGGTTTCTCGATACAACACACATGCAATGACTCTAGTGGGTCCATATGTCGTTTGTGAAAAGAACACACATGCAATGACTCTAGTGGGTCCATATGTCGTTTGTGAAAAGAACACACATGCAATGACCACTAGTTGATCCATATGTGGTTTCTAGAAAGAACACACATGCAATGACTCTAGTGGGTCCATATGTGCTTTGTGAAAAGAACACACATGCAATGGCCATTGATTGATCCATATGTGGTTTGTGGAAAGAACACACATGCAGTGAATACTGGTGGATATGTTTGTGAAAAGAACACACATGCAATGACTCTAGTGCTGGTTTTAGTATAAGAAAACACAAGCAATGACTCTAGTGGGTCCATATGTGATTTGTGGAAAGAACACACATGCAATGACACTGGTTGATCCATGTGTGGTTTGTGGAAAGAACACACATGCAACGACTCTAGTGGTTGATCCATGTGTGGTTTGTGGAAATAACACACATGCAATGACCCTAGTGCTGGTTTTAGTATAAGAACACACATGCAATGACCACTGGTTGGTCCATATGTGGTTTGTGGAAAGAACACACATGCAGTGACCACTGGTGGAACCATATGTGGTTTGTGGAAAGAACACACATGTAATGACACTGCTTGATCCATGTGTGGTTTGTGGAAAGAACACACATGCAATGACTCTAGTGCTAGTTTTAGTATAAGAACAGACATGCAATGACTCTAATGGATCCATATGTGGTTTGTGGAAAAGAACACACATGCCATGACACCTTGCTGATCCATGTGTGGTTTGTGGAAAGAACACACATGCAATGACAGTGGTGGATCCATGTGTGGTTTGTGAAAAGAGCACACAAGCAATGAGTCTAGTGCTGGTTTTAGTATGAGAACACACATGCAATGACTCTAGTGGGTCCACATGTGGTTTTTGGAAAGAACACACATGCAATGACCACTAGTTGATCCATATGTGGTTTGTGGAAAGGAACACACATGCAATGAACACTAGTGGATCCATAAGTGGTTTGTGAAAAGATAACACATACACTGAACACTGGTGGATCCATGTGTGGTTTGTGGAAAGAATACACATGGAGTGACCACTAGTTGATCCATGTGTGGTTTGTGAAAAGAACACATGCAATGAACACTGGTGGATCCATAAGTGGTTTGTGGAAAGAACATACATGCAGTGACTCTAGTGCTAGTTTTAGTATAAGAACACACATGCAATGACACTAATGGATCCATATGCGGTTTGTGAAAAGAACACACATGCAATGAGTCTAGTGCTGGTTTTAGTATAAGAACACACATGCAATGACTCTAGTGGGTCCACATGTGCTTTGTGAAAAGAACACACATGCAATGACACCGGTGGATCCAAATGTGGTTTGTGGAAAAGAACACACATGCAATGACCACAGGTTGATCCTTAAGTGGTTTGTGGAAAGAACAGACATACCATGAACACTGGTGGATCCATAAGTGGTTTGTGGAAAGAACACACATGCAGTGACCACTGGTGGATCCATATGTTGTTTGTGAAAAGAACACACATGCAATGAACACTGGTGGATCCATAAGTGGTTTGTGGAAAGATAACACATGCAATGACTCTAGTGCTAGTTTTAGTATAAGAACACACAATCCATGTGTGGTTTGTGAAAAGAACACACATGCAATGTCATCGGTTAATCCATATGTGGTTTGGGGAAAAGAACACACATGCAATGAACACTGGTGGATCCATAAGTGGTTTGTGGAAAGAACACACATGTAATGACTCTAGTGCTAGTTTTAGTATAAGTACACACATGCAATGAATCTAATGGATCCATGTGTGGTTTGTGAAAAAAACACACATGCAATGACACCGGTTGATCCATATGTGGTTTGTGGAAAAGAACACACATGCAATGACCACTGGTTGATCCATAAGTGGCTTGTGGAAAGAACACACATGCAATGACCACTAGTTGATCCATAAGTGGTTTGTGGAAAAGAACACACATGCAATGACCACTGGTTGATCCATATGTGGTTTTTTCGAAAAGAACACACATGCAATGACAGTGGTGGATCCATATGTTGTTTGTGAAAATAACACACAAGCAATGAACATTGGTGGGTCCATAAGTGGTTTGTGGAAAGAACACACAATGCAATGACACTGGTTGATCCATGTGTGGTTTGTGGAAAAGAAACACACATGCAATGACTCTAGTGG